>CM068968.1:38521146-38531197 GCA_035128595.1 Eptatretus atami
CCCAGTGGTTAAACCGCGTGGTTAATTAGGTAACGTGATTCCATAGGCGGGAGGACCCTAGGTCATGCGGTTGAGTTATTGGCGTCCACGGTTGGTTAAGCGACCCGCCGCGTCACGAAATTATCCGTGAGCGACGGCCTACAATTCCGGGGAGTCTGGTGGGAATTGACGTAGTTTCCCCCACCTAGTGGTATTCTCACCCGACTCCGCCGGCCCACAACAAATACTAATATATATATATATATGTATATATATGTATGGATGTTCCCAAAATACAGCCAAACGGTACAAACAGCGCAAAAATTTTTGGCCACTTTACATCACCATTCGCCTGCGGTGTGCAGTATGAAGTTTCGTTCAAATCGGGCGATGAAAAAAAATATTAAAAAATCAATTCCCGATTTAGTCAAGTTTGTATGACGATCCATAAAGCAGCAAGGACCCAACCATGGAGAATGTGTTGATATACCTCGAATGACTCCTGAGGTAAATGCTCAAATTTTCTTCAAGTTAAAGTTTGACCACTAAATAATATTAAAATTTTCTGTTTTTTTTTCTTTTCATCAACCGCTGTCACAACGGGAACCCAACGGGTTCACGGGTCGTCTGGTATATAACACTGGGCTGCATTTGAAATATTTTTTTCAGAGGTCTAGGTTTTCTCAACGGTACTTACATGCTTTTTGCATGCTGAATTCAGAAATGTATCTCATTTCGCTCAATCAGGTCAAGTTTTTATGCTATCTCAATTTAAGGAAAAAAAATAATCAAAATTTTTGTTTTTTTATTAGCATTTTTTTTTTCAAAATCAGACTTACATTGACAGAAAATGTACAAATATACATATAATGACACACAAGTAAACTTAATGTGGAAGAAAGTGCCTTCACAATTACTTTCATTTCAATTTCAGAAAATATACGATAAATCGTTGTTTCTGGCAACACCGAACTTCAGTCGCTCCAGCAGTCGCTGTTTTCCTTCGTCTTTTTAATGTTGAATTTCACATTAATGGTACTTGTGCGTCATTTTATATATAGCTTGTACATTTTCTGTCAATGTAAGTCCGATTTTGAATTTTAAAAATGATTGAAAAAACAAAAATTTTTTGCCTTAAAATTGAGATAGCATAAAAACTTGACCTGATTGAGCGAAATGACATAATTTCTAAATTCAGCATGCAAAAAGCACATGAGGACCGTTGAGAAAGCCTAGACCTCTGAAATGACGCAGACCAGTGTAATAAATGTATGGCAGAATCCAAAAAACTACAGAGCACGAAGGATGCTTTTTGCCATTCGTCCTGCTTTTGCTGAAATCACGCCGGAAATTTTCCAGCACCTGTATGCCACACTTTTAATGTCACACCTTGAATACGGCCTACCAGTGTGGAAGCCGTTTCTTCAGCAGGAAAGAAAGATACTCGAGCGGGTTCAGCGATGCGCTCCGAGGACGGTAAGAAGTCGAGCACGGTTCTCATATGAGGACCGCTCATTGAACCTCCACCTCTTCTCACTCGATTACAGGCAAATCAGAGGAGATTTGATCACTCTCTACCAGATCCTGCACGGGGGAACTCTAAGTCTCATTTGAAGAACCGCCTCGTTTCAGATGGGACGACCACCTTCGTGGTCACTCCTGGAAACTGACAAAGCCTGCGGTCCGCTGCTGGAGGAGAGCAGTGTTCCATACTCACCGACTGGTTGACGGGTGGAATTGACTCGACGAAGAAGCCGATCAATCACCGTCTATCGATACATCTAAAAGGAGTTTGGACAAGCTGCCGTTTCAACAATTATGGACCACATTGGGTGCTGCCCTCCTGTCCTACCTGGCTTCACCTAACCAACAGTCGCACACGAAGATATGTTGGCCTGGTGTTGGCTCAGTGGTTAGGGTGGCGGCTTGGGATCCTAGGGTCCTGAGTTCAAGCCCGTCGGCCGCTGAGTTAATACATAGGGAAGGTTTTGACTCAGCCTGTCATCCTTTCGAGGTCGGCAAAATGAGTACCAGTTCCAGTGTGTGTACTGGTGGAGGGGCACTGCATCAGCGACACAGTTACGCTTCAATAAATGACAGCTACCCCGGCAGCTAAGCTGCCATACGACCACCACCACACGAAGATATGGATTTTTAATTGGTGCAAACTGCTTCAATCTGTCCTTCCTTCCATCAGTCCATCAATAAAGAAGAAGAAGAACCTTTACAACCCCACAGTGTTTCGTTCGTTTCTCGGTTGTTGTTGTTGTTTAGTTTTTATGTTATTGTTTAGTTTACATCAGCTGTAAGGTCACCCCACCTGTTGGGGGTGGAGGGTCACCCCGCCTGTTGGGGGTGGAGGGTCACCCCGCCTGTTGGGGGCGGAGGTCACCCCTGCCTGTTGGGGGGTCGGAGGGTCACCCCGCCTGTTGGGCGCGGAGGGTGACCCCGCCGATGTTTTGGGGGGTGGAGGGTCCACCCCGCCTGTTGGGGGCGGAGGGTACCCCGCCTGTGGGGCGGAGGGTGACCCGCCTGTTGGGGGTGGAGGGTGACGCCCGCTGTTGTGGGGAGTAACCGGCGGAGGGATCCCCCCCCCCCCCCACGGGGAAACATTTTAAGTGGTGAAGCCGTTTCACTGCAACACTTCATTCGGACGTGGATGCGATTTTTTCGGGATGTTTGACGAAATAATAAATAATAATAATAATAAATAAAGGAGGGGGCTTCACAAAAAGTAAACGGGCGGGGAGGGTGAACTGGTGTTTATTTATTATTATTTGTCCGAATTACCTCAGTACCTCAAGATATTTACACCCTCCGGACGATCTTCCTGCTGTGGCTCGTTTATCAATTTCGTCTCCTCTGAGAGAACATTATAAATCGATCTTGTTTAGAAAATCAAACATCTCTATGCAACATGACCGTGTTACCTGATTCCGGGTCCGTCCCGTCCCCTCCATCCCGAAGGTTCTGAACGTCCAAGATCCTGAACCCGTAGATCCCAGCATCCCCTCCAAGACCCACTCTGTTCCCTCCATCTGAGCCCGACTTGGAGTCCGAGGAGCTCGGATTGTGTGTGCAGCTCGCGAGGTATCTGTTGTCCATGATTCTCACACGAACTGACGAAGTAAAACCCCGTTCGGTTCCTCCTCCCAGTCTCACCTGTAATATATTATATACCTTTACATCAACACGTGACATTACCGAGCCGACCCTCGGACACGAACCTCATCCCGATATCGTTGAATCGATGAACCACGTGCGTCGATGACCCGGAAGTACAATATGTGTTTCACGTTCCTCCAGTTAACAGGAATCGTTCGAAATAACAACAAACCCGCCGATTCCTGTTTCACAATTTCATTACAACTCGAGTTTTAAACACAATCGGTCTGATGGGGACGAGGGAGAACGGACACGTTTAACTTGAAGAGTTATATCATACACCGAGGCAAAGAGTTTATTTATTCTTTGACGAGCAAACACAACCTCGTTGGTTCGCTCACGGGGATTAGGTGGGGGGAGGAGGAGGAGGGAGGAAGAGGAAGCGAGGGGAGGGAGGGAAGGAAGGAGGGAGGAACGATAGGGGGGGAGGAGGAGAAGAAGGAGGGGGAGAAAAGGAAGGGAGGGGAGGAGAAAGGAAGGGAGGGGAGGGAGAAAGGAAGGGAGGGGGAGGAGAAAGGAAGGAGGGAGGGGAGGGAAAGGAGGGAGAGGGAGGGAGGAGGAGAGAAGGAAGGGAGGGGAGGGAGAAAGGGAAGGGAGGGGAGGAGAAAGGAAAGGGAGGGGGAGAGAAAGGAAGGAGGGGAGGAGAAAGGAAGGGAGGCGGAGGGAGAAGGAAGGGAGGGGGAGGAGAAAGGAAGGGAGGGGAGGGAGAAAGGAAGGAGAGGAGAAAGAAGGGAGGGGAGGGGAAAGAAGGGGAGGGGAGGAGAAAGGAAGGGAGGGGGAGGGAGAAAGGAAGGGAGGGGAGGGAGAAAGAAGAGGGGAGGGAGAAGGAAGGGAGGGGAGGAGAAAGGAAGGGAGGGGGAGGGAGAAAGGAAGGGGGGGGAGAGAAAGGAAGGGAGGAGGGAAAGAAGGGAGGGGGAGGGAGAAAGGAGGGAGGGGGAGGGAGAAAGGAAGGGAGGGGGAGGAGAAAGGAAAGGGAGGGGAGGAGAAAGGAAGGGAGGGGGAGGGAGAAAGGAAGGGAGGGGGAGGGAGAAAGGAAGGGAGGGGGAGGAGAAGGAAGGAGAGGGGAGGGAGAAGAAGGAGGGGGAGGGAGAAAGGAAGGGAGGGAGGGGAAGAAAGGAAGGGAGGGGAGGGAGAAAGGAAGGAGGGGAGGAGAAGGAAGGAGGGGAGGGAGAAAGGAAGGGAGGGGAGGGAGAAAGGAAAGGAGGGGAGGGAGAAAGGAGGAGGGGAGGGAGAAAGGAAGGGAGGGGGAGGGGAAAGGAGAGGAGGGGAGGGGAGAGAAAGAAGGGAGGGGGGAGGAAGGAGGGAGGGGAGGGAGAAAGGAAGGAGGGGGAGGGAGAAAAGGAAGGAGGGGGAGGAAGAGGGGGGGGGGAAAGGAAGGGAGGGGGGAGAAAGGAAGGGAGGGGGAGAAAGGAAGGGAGGGGGGAAAGGAAGGGAGGGGGGGAGAAAGGAAGGGAGGGGGGGAGAAAGGAAGGAGGGGAGGGGCAGGGGGAGAAAGGAAGGAGGGGGGAGAAGGAAGAGGGAGGGGGAGAAAGGAGGGAGGGGGGGGGCGGAAGGGAGGGGGGAGAAGGAAGGGAGGGCGAAAGAAAGGGAGGGGGGAGAAAAGGAAGGAGGGGGGAGAAGGAGGGAGGGGGGAAAGAAGGGAGGGGAGAGAAAGGAAGGGAGGGGGGGAGAAAGGAAGGGAGGGGGGAGAATGTAAGGAGGGGGAGGAGAAAGGGAAGGGGGGGGAGGAAAGGAAGGGAGGGGGAGGGAGAAGGAAGGAGAGGCGGGAGGAGAAGGAAGGGAGGGGGAGGGAGAAAGGAAGGAGGGGAGGGAGAAAGAAGGGAGGAGGGAGAAAGGAAGGAGGGGAGGAAGGAAGGAGGGAGGGAGAAAGAAGGAGGGGGGGGAGAAAGGAAGGAGAGGGGGGAGGAAGGAAGGGAGGGTGGGAGAAAGGAAGGAGGGGGGAGAAAGGAAGGGAGGGGGAGGGAGAAAGGAAGGGAGGGGGAGGGAGAAGGGAAGGAGGGGGAGGGAAAAGGAAGGGAGGGAGGGAGAAGGAAGGAGGGGGGAGAAAGGGAAGGAGGGGAGGGAGAAAGGAAGGGAGGGGGAGGGAGAAAGGAAGGGGGGGAGGGAGAGGAAGGAGGGAGAGAAAGGAAGGAGGGGAGGAGAAAGGAAGGGAGGGGGAGGAGAAAGGAAGGGAGGGGGGAGGAGAAAGGAAGGGAGGGGGAGGGAGAAAAGAAGGGAGGGGAGGAGAGAAAGGAAGGGAGGGAGGGAGAAAGGAAGGGGGAGGAGAAAGAAGGGAGGGGGAGGAGAAAGGAAGGAGAGAGGGAGAAAGGAAGGGAGGGGGAGGAGAAAGGAAGGGAGGGGGAGGAAGAAAGGAAGGAGGGGGAGGGAGAAAGGAAGGGAGGGGAAGGAAAAGGAAGGGAGGGGAGGGAGAAAGGAAGTGGGGGAGGGAGAAAGGAAGGGCAAGGGGGAGGAGAAAGGAAGGAGGGGAGGGAAGAAAGGAAGGGAGGGGGGGGAGAAAGGAAGGAGGGGGGGAGAAAGGAAGGGAGGGGGGAGAAAGGAAGGAGGGGGGGAGAAAGGAAGGAGGGGGGAGAAAGGAAGGAGGGGGGGAGAAAGGAAGGGAGGGGGGGGAAAGGGAGGGGGGGGAGAAAGGAAGGGAGGGGGGGAGAAGGAAGAGGGGGGGAGAGAAGTGAAGGAGGGGGGAAAGGAAGGAGGGGGGAGAAGGAAAGGGAGGGGGGGAGAAAGGAAGGGAGGGGGGAGAAAGGAAGGGAGGGGGGAGAGGAAGGGAGGGAAGGAGGGAGGGGGGGAGAAAGGAAGGGACGGGGGGAGAGAAGGAAGGGAGGGAGGAGAAAGGAAGGAGGGGGAGGGAGAAGGGAAGGGAGGGAGAGGAGAAAAGAAAGGAAGGGAGGGGAGGGGAAAGGAAAGGGAGGGGGAGGGAGAAAGGAAGGGAGGGGGGAGAAGGAGGGAGGGAGGAGAAAGGAAGAGGGGAGGGAGAAGGAAGAGGGGAGGAGGAAAGGAAGGAGGGGGAGGAGAAAGAAGGGAGGGGAGGGAGAAAGGAAGGGAGGGGAGGGAGAAAGGGCAAAAGGAGGGAGGGGAGGGAGAAAGGAAGGGAGGGGGAGGGAGAAGGAAGGAGAGGGAGAGGAGAAAGAAGGGAGGGGGGGAGGAAAGGAAGGAGGGGGGAGAAAGAGGGGGGGGAGAAAGGAAGGGAGGGGGGGGGGGAGAAAGGAAGGGAGGGGGGGGAGGAAGGGAGGGGGGGAGAAAGAAGGAGGGGGGAGAAGAAGGAGAGGGTGGGGGAGAAAGGAAGGAGGAGGAGAAAGGAGGAGGGGGGGAGAAAAGGAAGGAGGGGGGGGAGAAAGGAAGGAGGGGGGGAGAAAGGAAGGAGGGGGGGGAAGAAGGGGGGGGAGAAAGGAAGGGAGGGGGGAGAAAGGAAGGGAGGGAGAAAGGAAGGGAGGGGGGGAGAAAGGAAGGAGGGGGGAAAGGAAGGGAGGGGGGGAGAAAGGAGGAGGGAGGAGAAGAGGAAGGGAGGGGGAGAGAAAGGAAGGGAGGGGGGAAAAGGAGGAGAAAGGAAGGGGGGAGGAGAAAGGAAGGGAGGGGGAGGGAGAAAAGGGAAGGAGGAGGAGGGGAGGAAGAAGGAAGGAGGGAGGGAGAAAGGAAGGAGGGGGAGGGAGAAAGGAAGGGAGGGGAGGGAGAAAGGAAAGGGAGGGGGAGGAGAAAGGAAGGGAGGGAGGGAGAAAGGAAGGGAGGGGGGGGAAAAGGAAGGAGGGGGGGAAAGGAAGGAGGGGGGAGAAAGAAGGGAGGGGGGGGGAAAGGAAGGGAGGGGAGGGAGAAAGAAGGGAGGGGAGGGAGAAAGGAAGGAGGGGGAGGGAGAAAGAAGGAGGGGAGGGAGAAAGGAAGGGAGGGGGGAGGGAGAAAGGAAGGGAGGGGGAGGGAGAAAAGGAAGGGAGGGGGAGGGAGGAAAGGAAGGGAGGGGGAGGGAGAAAGGAAGGGAGGGGAGGAGAAAGGAAGGGAGGGGAGGGAGAAAGGAAGGAGGGGAGGAGAAAGAAGGGGGGGGAGAAGGAAGGGGAGGGAGAGGGAGAAAGGAAGGAGGGGAGGGGAGAAAGGAGGAGGGGGAGGGAGAGGAGCGGAGGGAGAGGAAGGGAGGGGGAGGGAGAAAGGAAGGGAGGGAGGAGAAAAGGAAGGAGGGGGAGGAGAAAAGGAAGGGAGGGAGGAGAAAGGAGGGGGAGGAGAAAGGAAGGGAGGGGGAGGTGAGAAAGGAGGGAGGGGGAGGGAGAAAGGAAGGGAGGGGGGGAGAAAAAGGGAGGGGGGAGAAAGGAAGGGAGGGGGGGAAAAGGAAGGGAGGGGGGGAGAAAGGAAGGGAGGGGGGAGAAAGGAGGGAGGGGGGGGAGAAAGGAAGGAGGGGGGGGAGAAAGAAGGAGGGGGGAGAAAGGAAGGGGGAGGGGGGGGAGAAGGAAGGGGAGGGGGGGGAGAAAGGAAGGGAGGGGGGGGAGAAGGAAGGAGAGGGGGGAGAAAGGAAGGGAGGGGGGAGAAAGGAAGGGGAGGGGGGGAGAAAGGAAGGAGGGGGGAGAAAGAAAGAAGGAGGGGGGAGAAAGAAGGGAGGGGAGAAAGGAAGGGAGGGGGGGGAGAAAGGAAGGAGGGGGAGAAAGGAAGGGGAGGGGGGGAGAAAGGAAGGGAGGGGGGAGAAAGGAAGGGAGGGGAGAAAGGAGAGGGGAGAAAGGAAGGGAGGGGGGGGAGAAAGGAAGGGAGGGGGGAGAAGGAAGGGAGGGGGGGAGAAAGGAAGGAGGGGGGGAGAAAGGAAGGGAGGGGGGAGAAAGGAAGGGAGGGGGGGGAGAAAGGAAGGGAGGGGGGAGAAAGGAAGGAGGGGGAGAAAGGAAGAGGGGGGAAGAAAGGAAGGAGGGGGGGAGAAAGAAGGGAGGGGGGGAGAAAAGGAAGGAGGGGGGGGAGAAAGGAGGGAGGGGGGGGAGAAAGGAAGGAAGGGGGGAGAAGGAGGGAGGGGGCGGGAAAGGAAGGAGGGGGGGAGAAGGAAGGGAGGGGGGGAGAAAGGAAGGAGGGGGGAGAAAGGAAGGGGGGGGAGAAAGGAAGGAGGGGGAGAAAGAAGGGAGGGGGGGAGAGGGAGGGAGAAGGGGGGGAGAGGGAGGGAGGGGAGAGGAGGGAGAAGGGAGGGGAGAGGAGAGGAGGGGTTGAGAGGAGGGGGAGGGAGGGGAGGAGAGAGGAGGGAGGGATGGAGGGAGGGAGGAGAGAGGGGGGGGAGGGAGGGGAGGAGAGGGGGAGGGAGAGGGGGAGGAGGGGGGAGGAGAGGGGGAGGAGAGGGGGGAGGGAGAGGAGGGGAGGGAGAGGGGGAGGGAGAGGGGGGAGGGAGAGGGGGGATGAGAGGGGGGAGAGGGGGGGGAGGGAGGAGAGGGGGAGAGAGGGAGGGGGAGAGGGGAGGGAGGAGAGGGGGGAGGGGAGGGAGGGAGGAGGGGAGGGAGGGAGGGAGGGGGAGGAGAGGGGGAGGGGGGGAGAGGCGGGGGAGAGGAGGGGAGGGAGAGGAGGGAAGAGGGAGGGAGAGGGGGAGAGGGGGGAGAGGGAGGGAGAGGGGGGGAGAGGGAGGAGAGGGGGGGAGAGGGGGAGAGGGAGGGAGACAGGGGAGAGAGGAGGAGGGAGAGGGGAGGGAGAGGGGAGGGAGAGGGATGGGAGGAGGAGAGGGAGGAGAGGGAGGAGGGAGGGGGGAGGGGAGGGAGGGAGGAGAGGGAGGAGAGGGAGGAGGATGGGGAGAGGGAGGGGGGAGGGGGAGAGAGAGGGGGGGAGAGAGGGGGAGAAGAGAGAGGGGGAGAGAAGGGGGAGAGAGAGAAGGGAGAGAGAAGGGGGGAGAGAGAGGGGAGTGGGGAGAGAGAGGGGGGAGAGAGAGAGGGGGGAGAGAGAGAGGAGGAGAGAGGGGAGAGAGGGGGGGAGAGGAGAGAGGGGAGAGAGAGAGGAGGAGAGAGGGGAGAGAGGGGGGAGAGAGAGAGGGGGGAGAGAGAGGAGGAGGGGGGGAGAGAGGGGGGGAGAGAGAGAGGGGGGAGAGAGAGAGGAGGGAGAGGGGGGAGAGAGGGAGGAGAGAGAGAGGGGGGAGAGAGAGAGGGGAGGGAGAGAGAGGGGGGGAAGAGAGGGGAGGAGGAGGGAGAGAGAGGGGGGAAAGAGTAGAGAAGGGGAGAGAGGGGGGGAGAGAGAGGGGGAGAGAGGAGAGGGGGGGGGGAGAAAGACAGGAGAGAGGAGAGGGGGGAGAGCAGAGAGGGGGAGGAGAGAAAGGATGGGAGAGAGAGAGGAAGGGTGGAGAGAGAGAATCGAGTATTTTTTTAAATTATTATTGCTTCAAGATACGCATACTCGGAGGAGGGAAGAGCAAGGAAGGGAGGGAAGTGCAAGGAAGGGAGGGAGGGAGTTATGCCTCACCAAACGTTGCTATATCTGCGGGGGGGGAGAAAGACAGAGAGCAGAAGAAGAGAGAGAGAGAGGAGAGAGAGAGAGAGAGAGAGAGAGAGAGAGAGAGAGAGAGAGAGAGAGAGAGAATGAAATAAAGAAGAGAAAGGTGAGGGTGGAGGTGGGGTTAGTAAAGAGAATATAATATGTTATGCTTACATTGAGCTGGAAACATACACACCAAAAAAAAAAACTCATGTCAGAACAGCTGTACACACAACGACACAACATCGTTTATTATGTAATCTGCTGGCACATCTTTGATATCTGCTGGCTCAGATCTGCTGGTACATCACAAACTTTGATATCCCAGTTCCAGAAAATTTGTGGGGAAAAGAACCAAAAGTAATCACTGAAAACATGGAAGTACCGCTCACATACGACCCAATGATCCCATCGAGCGTGAACATAGAAAACAAAGTGTTGCGACCACATATCATACTTCGGTACAAAAAATAGATGAAGGCATTGCTGATTGAGGTGTTAATATCAGTGA
>CM068968.1:38571652-38593348 GCA_035128595.1 Eptatretus atami
ACTGGATTCTAGGAAGGATGTTGGAGAGATCAAGCTGCGGTGCATCGTTTGGGAATGTCAAGATCTCTGATCTTGATTTCACACATGATGCAGTCATCTTTGCGGAGACTTTAGATATCCTTTTGGGGTCCCTCGAGGTGCTGAATGAGGAGTCGACACGCATTAGACTTGAATGACTTAAAATCACTACACAAATTGTTTCTTTCCTATATTTTGTCGAGATGACGACGCGATCAGGGGTCGACAAGGTGGAACAAACACTGACATGAGGATTAAACGTCTCGGGAATATAAATGAACAGAAAACAGTGGGTGGAAGAAACAATTGAAAATCAGCCTAAGAAGGTGGCGTTTGGGGGGGGGAGATTGATTTTAGTAGGAGCCGGTTGAATGATGGGTAAATAAAGAGCATGGGGTCATATTGGGGATGACAAGGGAAGAGCATGGCTTTTCATAGAAAAAATCGAACTTCACTCACCACTAAAGGTCAGTGGACCCTCGTCCAGTCTTGAGTGTTGTTCCATTAGGTCTGGTTCAGCTTGAGTGAAGGTGAATAGGGTTCACAAGTTTCAACTTGAAGGGTACTCGGTACGAGCGCGTACCCTCGTGCCACGTAATCCTGAATCCACGAGGACAATCGAGCCAATTTACGTTTTTGAGATAACTGCTATATATCCGTTTTTGGCCCACAATCCTCTCAATTGAAAGAATCACGAAAAAAAAAAAATTATTAGGATCCGGAATACCGGAGTTCGGATCTATCACCAAAATCTAATCATCCAGTCCCTTTAGATGTCCAAACCCAACCTGGCCATCAAATTTCATCCGGATCCGTGGTCAACAACTTTTAAGATATCCTGCACCACAGGCAAAAACAAGGAAGGAAAAAGCATGTGTCAGGTACATAAGAATCGAGACGCGATACTTGACAAAATTCGTCCACCTCCTCCAAGATTGCCATGCAGGCACACATTCAAATCGCTCCATTTCATGAAAGGATTAACAATTGACAATCTGAATCAAAGGTTCAGGGTCATCGATCAATGAAAATTGAATTATTATTTTCAAATTGAAATTGATTGATTTTAGAAGTTTGACCCTTTGAGTTGACCTTTGAACCCTTTGAACTACAAAAACTAGCTATCCTGGTTCCCCCAACATCGGCGATGCGCTGCGATTTAGCCTCGAGATGACATTGCTGTTTTTTAATTCTCAAGTCAGTCTGGATATGAAAACTGACATATTTTTTTTTCTAAGATAAAACTTGATAACATTTTTGAAGCTTGACCTTGAGTTTGGACCTAATTGCGACCGGTTGACGCTCAAAAACAATAAGTTCGGTTCCCAATTTCAGTGATTGCAATTATCTGGCAAAATCGTTGTTCAAATTTTTCAAGTCAATCGGCTAATTATGAAAGAAAAATAACGATTTATAGAAATCCGACCATGAAGCATGACCTTTGACTGAAAATAAATAGCGCTTCCTCACTTGAACATCTCTACAACTTGAGTTTCGCTAGAGGATCGTTTTTTAATTTGTGACCTGGAGGTGATTGACAGAGGCACAGACGAGCAGAATACACACAATCCGACGACCAATATACTTGAAAAAATCTTTACGATATTGCAAAGTAACAAACAGAGAGGATAGTTGGGTTTGTAAAAAATAAAACCTTCCTTCACCTTCAAGTGGGCGGACTGAGGTAATAAGACGAGAAGCAATCAGCAGATTGCAGACCTCCCTCGCCAGGAACTTGTACTTGTGTTGGTATGTATTGTGATTGTGGCAAAATAATTAAAAAGTGAGGATAAGTACGAATAAAAGGTCGCTTCATTGCAAAATTAAAATTCGAAAAACCAAATGATTCCAGTTCGTAAATGTTAAAAAGGATCTGAAAGTTGTGAAGATCAAATGTGTCAAAAAGTCAAATGTTTGAAAAGGTTCTGGAAAAAGGTCTCCTGAAAAGGTCGAAAATGGGTATCTAAAGAGTCAAAATGCACTCAAAGTCGAAGCTGTCTAAAGAGTTGTAATTTAATGTCTAAGATGATTGGGGATGCTTGAGGCGTCTAAATGTGCTTCAAATGTACTCCTCAAACAAGAAGGGGTTCCTTCGAAAGGTGAAAATGGGGGTACCTACGCGTAATTAAAAGGTTATGAAGGTCTTAATGGTGGAAATGGGGAGGAAAGTTCCTGAGGGTCTCGCTTCTAATGAGTCAGAGAGGCACAGTTCCAAAGGTCCTTAAAGAGGTTGAAGGTTGGAGTTCTTAAAGGGTTTGTAAATGGGCGTCTTGTAGCTGTATTAAGGTTTCTAAATGGTTCCTTCAGGAGTCTCAAGGTCTTGGGGTTCGTAGCGGATACGTAGACGACTCTTTTAGGGGCCTCAGAGTCTTTATAGTTCAATAGCATATTCTGGGCCCTTGGGCGTCCTCTTTAGGTATTTGCAGGTTCGGCTCTTTTTTGAGGTCTTCGGGGTTTTTTTTTGGTCCTCTGGCGGTTTATTTTGGGTCTTAATGGCCTCGCGACTTTTGGGTCCTCGGGTTCTTCATGGTGTGCTTAATGAAATCTTGGGGTTGCTAAAAGGTTGGAGCGGTCTTGTTATGGGTCCTTTCGCGAGCTCTTTCTGTGTCTTAAGGATTCCAACTAATATCATTAAATACACATGCTCACGTTCTGCTGCTGAACAAACAAAACAAGAAGGACGACGACCGTCGTGCCAGAGACAAGAACACTGCAAAATCCAATTAAAACAAATTTGCCTCAAAAATCTATGAATTGGTGGTTGAAAAAATTTATTTAATTTTAAATTAAAATACATCAATATAACAACTCCTCTTCAAATTCAAGAGTTGAATTGAGCTAGTGAAAATTGACAGCAAGGAACATTTTCGACAATATGCAAAGTTTCATAGTCACAGGGAGGTCAGGGTGGCGGGGAGGGCATCCCATTCTGTCTTGATGGACAATAAATATGTTATGTCCTTGCCCACTCTCTGCCGGGTTGGCGATTATTATAATCAGTCAAATTGTTTGTATTGTATTCATAGCAGCCTTGTGGCAGTCTGCATCAGTTTCTGGAAAAGCCGCTGCTCCGCCGGCTGATGCAGTTGGACCTTGTTACCAATAAGCTTGGTACTCAAAATCTTTAGCGACCTCAGAAGGATCTGCAGAGCTGAGTCTCCGACCCGCCTGGGTGTCCAAGCCCCCGTTGCGATTTATGCATCCGAAACGGGGGGACATATGGACTTTGGTCTCTCGATTTTTGATCGTCCGTAGCATCGCCGTGCGTCCGGCAACCATTATCTCGGACGTGGTATTGAAACTGATTTTTATTCGTCGTACTTGGTGTACAAAAGACAAGCGATAATGGTCTTAAACATATGCACATCATTTATGTTTTGAGAGCAATCAAAGAATGGGCCCGACCGGCGGAGGCGGTGTCAATTTAGGTTGTTGTAAAAAAAAAAAAACCCGGTGTCAAACACATCCGTCCGACCGTTCCATCTCGACACATCGCATTTAACAGAATTTTTTGTTCAAACTTTGGCGCACAGATAACAAATTGATGGCTTACATGTTACACATTACTTTTTTCGAGATCAGATGCCAAGATGACCGACTGGTGCCGCATTTTGTTACTTAAAATGTTTTCCCCAACCATTCTCAGAGCATTGCATGCGTCCGATTATTGTTGTTTTCAAACTGGCACAAGCACGGTACATGATGGCATACACGGCACCTCACTTTATTAAATAATTTTTCCAATTGATCAAAGTATGGCCGCCCGACTCAGTACACTGGCAGCCCCATCTTTAGGATGAAACAATAAATTATGGCCCAGCTAGCCCTTTTCGTAACTTTCATGCCAGCAAAATTACAATGAAACAACAGAGCGCAGGCTTTTATGACATTTTAATGTCTTTTTAACTTGTTTCAAAAAACGGCCCTGAAGTGAAGAAAAATCAAACACAAGGCCCTAAATCTTAAGCCAGCCACCTTAACCGTTTAAGCCAAACACCAGGCTTATGCGTCCTGCTCTGTTCAGTTTTGTACTATGTGTTCTTCTCTCTCATGAGCCCCCCATCCCCCTCCCTTTTTCCCCACCTCAACTCTGCGTTACTAAAAAAAATCTGGTCACACCAAGCCTCCTGCTGAGCAAGTGAAAATAAAAATCAATTTCCTTTGTCCTCATTTGATATGAATTAAAGAACCAAATAATGGTCGCACCGAGTCTGTGACGCTTCTTAACATTACTTCAACATATTCACTCCTATACATTCAAAAAGAAATCGCAATAATAACTGTAACATTTACATTTCATTACACGCCAATAATACTGACGCTGCTTCTGCAGCCATTATGTTACAAAAGAAAACAGAAAGGGAGGAGAACAACGCAAACCTTGTGGGACACCAAGACTTAAAAAACCCAACACTTGATATACCAAAAAACCGAACACTGATTTAACCTCAACATTTGTGTCTCATCTGTAAGAAACTCTGAATCAAATTTGCAAGCGTGAAAAGGATTGCACATTCCAATTTCCATGAACTTCTCGATTCACAATCTGTGTTGGTGATATGGCATTCAAGGCGACGAGACGAAAGTCAGATAGAATACTGCCGAAAAGACTAGGGACGTGTACAGTATATCTGATGGTAAATTCTTTGGAGAAATAAAAGCGCAGAATCTTAACCATCCCAACTACTCTTGATACTTCACATTGAGAGATTTATCAAAAACCCACTTAAGCTCCTCAATACTTTCAACAATATTATTACTCTCGGACATATCCAACAGTAGATGTTCCAAGGCGACTGGGGGTAATCGGTTCAAAGCTCCACTGGGTTTGTTTATCCTTTGGCATGGAAATGATAATTATAATTGAAGAATTTCAAATGTTGTGGGAATGGCATTATTGACCAATCCGAAACATGCAAAGAATAAACATTGGGGCAAGCTGTGGCTACACCAACTCAAACCTTGATTAAAAGTACCATCTGGACCACAGTGGCCTCCATTTAACCGTGTTTTCTTTTACCAAATACATCACAACATCCATGAACATTCACAACAAGACTATCATCAAAATCCGGCAATCTAAATCTTCTTTCAACATTTCCACGCAACAGAGGTCGATTGTCGAAGTGCAGTTTGAATGATTTCTGGACTATATTATTATGTACCACAATGCTGCAAACATCAAAATTTTGAAACATTTAACCCAAAACTTAAAAACCTGCAGTCACATTTAACAGCAGTAAATATGCATATTAAACAAACAAAATCACATTAAATATAAAAACAAAAGACCAATCAGAAGGAATTACTCTGTCGGAACCACAATTGAAGCTCAATTGGTTCCACAGGCCTTAAACAGATGCAAAAAAATACAACCCAAAGTTTAAATTGATCACAAAATTTTTACCAAAGCAGCAATCGTCTTTCAAACAAAACAACACAAAAATCGAAAAAACAAAGCCAGAAAGAGGAGAAGCGGTTTTTCCCATCTTCATTGTCTCTTGAATTCAAGCTCTTGCGAGACAATAACAATAAAGAAAAGAGGGATCACGCTGAACGGGTTCAGTGTCACAGTACATTGTGGACGTCAAAAGAAGACTTGGAGTTTTTCAAAAAAGAATGCGACGACTGGAAAACAACAAGCGGGTGTTTCAGAGGGCAAGAAGGAATGTCTGCCCCACAGTCCTGATCCTTCCATTATAGGCCGGGTGAGTTGAAAAGAGTGCTGAAGATCGTTCAATGGTATAAAAAAAAACATCTGGGGTTATAAGAGGTTTACCGGGGGTATGATTCCCCCCCTTCCCCCCCCAAACCACACAAGAAAAAGTCGTGTTTGCCTTTCTTTATTTGAAATGACACACGATGATTCTGGTAATGAAACCTGACCACAACCTTCATCATCCATTTGATGCTCTAAAATGAATCGCCCATTTTTCACCAACTTTGTGGAATTTCTGAAGGAACCAAAGGCTTACTGAATGCCTTTCGCAATCCCATTAAAAAAAAATTGCAAAATAAAAGTAGCGGCAATTAAAAGGTCAGAAGGTCATTACGCATTCCAGCCGATCGCTACTTTATGACTTCTCAAAAAGTATTCACCTATTTCGATTGTCTTGTAACATTGGAGAAGAATTCATCACTGCACACAGGTTTCTCACAGTTTGTTGTCAATTTCAAACCATTTCAAAATACATTGACATATTTTGTGGGTCATCCACGCCTTACCAGTGGTTCGCCTGGTGTCTGCCGGTCAGCCACAGAGGCCATTGTCGCATTTTCTTCTTTTGACCATTTTGCCAGTTGCTCTTATTTTGTTCAATTTCTCTGTTTCCGCCGTCACTTCTGCCTCAATATGAGTTCCTCCGCATGTTGTATTTGGCCACGTGTACGGGTCTGACGGAATAATTTGCCGCCCACACAGATACACTTAGTACGGCCTTCTCTCCAGTTTTGTGGTCCCATTGTGTTACACGCCATTGGTATTGCTGAATGAACGATTTGCTGCACACAGGTACCAACTGTATAGGCTCTCCCCAGTATGGCCGTCCTCATGTGGACCCGCCATCTGTGCATTGTTACCTTGAAACGACTTGCGGCACACACTGCACTGATATGGCTTCTCCCCAGTGTGAATCCTCATGTGGTGGTGGCGGGTTGTTTCTATCTGGTACTGAATGATTTCTTGCACAATTGGTGCAAATTGTACGGGCTTTTCCTTTCATATGTGTGTCTCAAGTGGTTCCTTTGCATTTTTTTCCCTTTTCTTCGAAATGATTTGTTCAAAACACCGGCATTATTAAACGGCTTCTCGTCCGTTATGAAATCATCTATTGTTTCTGTCAGGAGTTGCGTTCTCAGACTGATGATTTGTTTGCACACCTTACACTTATAAGGCTTTTCTCCCCAGTGTGAGTCCTCACATTGTACTTCGCGTACTTTGACTCCACATTGAACTGATTTTGATTACAGATAAGGCACTTGTTAGGGCTTCTCTTCCAGGATGTGTCCTCATGTGTGCCTTGTAGGAACGAGTTCTGAATAATGATTTCCAGTCGCAAACATGACACGTGTGTCGTGTTCTCCAAAATATGTCCTCATGTGATTCTTCATATAGTAGAATAGTCAGAGAATTTTGTGAAACATACACAACACTTTGAAACTGATCTACATGTAGAGATATGAGATATATTCTCATGATAGTACCTGAAAGGTTTGAAAATACAAACCGAAGTTATGAATTAGCACACCAATACACAGTGTGTAATCTTTTCAGAAGTAAATGGGAAATCCAATCTTACGCATATTCATGTCCATGAATTATTCTGTTTTACTAATCCATAACTTCACACCATCACCTTCCTTGTCGTGCTGGCCCCAAAGCTTCTCCAGAACGTCGCACATTCTTGCGTTACAGACAACATGATGTGAAGATCGACCGCGCTCTGTGTTATTTCTAAAGATGGCCATGTAAAAAAAAAAAAAAAACAAAAAGGGATATTTATCACAGTGATCTGCAAAAACCACTCAGACACATGGAGGATGCATTTAAAAGAGCAATGAATCACGGCAGAACACTTTACACGTCATTCAAGACCTTTCACCTGGAAGCCAATCGATCTCTACCTTTTAAGCCATGCCAGTGGAGAGAGTAGTACAAAATACCAAGAAATTGGAAAGTTTTCAGATAAAAAAAAACATAGAAATCGAGGAATTCAGCTCAACTGAGGCACTGATTCTTCCAGAGAGCTTCACAGGGAACCTCCATGTTCCATTGGAAAATTAGAATGCGTACTCGGGTTTGGCAACAAACTATGCAAAAGCTGAACATTTTGGGTAGTTTTTTGTACAGATTAGGTTGGGAGAGCAACATACTGTACACTGAATGAGATCCAGGGACCAACAGGTCGGAGCAATACAGGCAACAGCACAGAGAGAGGAAGCGGGGTTAATGACCCACAGCCAAGCCCGGAGGCAATGGGCAGGGGGAAGCAGCCAAAACAAATGGGCTGGGTTGGATGGCAGCAGGGAGGCAGCAAGGTTGGTGGAAAAAGATGATAGAGAAAAGCAAACTCTCAGTGAAGAAAAAACTGGAAAATTTGGAAGAAGTGTAATTGGCAGGGTGGGCGGAGAAGGGATGATTTACAACCTGGATGCATGGGGAGGAAATTGTAGACAACCTGCACAACACGGGTCCCATATGCGACCGTGGCAACTGAAACAAAGTTAACTTGCCAAAATATATTGTTATTTTCTATTTTATTGGTTTATTGCCTTTGTGCTCTTTACATACAATATTTTTTTTTTTTGTTACAAATTAATTAAAAATGAAAAGGCCTGAAATGTGTACACCAAAGGCAGATGTACACAAACGGTGTGCCAAAATGTTGTAAATCATTTAAATTTATTCAACCCTTTGCTCTGACATCCAAAATCTGCAGCTCAGGGGCATTTCCAATTTCCTCCAATCACCATGGGATGTTTGTAAACACCTTGTTTGCAGTTTCACCGGTGGTCAATTCACTTGACTTGGACCATGATTTAGAAAATAAAAAACACACCTTTCTATAAGGTCCCACCAGCTGACCAGTGTGGCATGGTCAGAGGTATCTACACAAAAGTTTTTCTATAAAGCACATTTCAAAAAAAAAAACACCGGGGTTTCCATTGCGACCCTGCCTATTGCATCCTAGGTTATATCCATTGGAGCACAGTCAGACAAATCAATCAGGAACTGGAGGCGTATGAGTACACGAGAAAATGACCCTGCCGTTTAGATTCATGCTGTCCCTTTCCAAACTCGGAAGATGAGACCAAGGCCAAGGAGGAGACTGAGCAGAGAAGCCAACCAAGAGGCGCCAATGGCAACTTGTGAAAGAGCTACAGGGCCTTTATGGGCTAAAAAGACTTGGGCACTACCGGTGCATGTGACAACAATACCCCAAGCATTCCACAAGTCTGAGCCTGTATGAGTCGAAGGTGGCAAAAGTAGAGCCATGACTCAAAAAAGCCACGTGTTGAGTCCCATTTATGGATATAGCCCAAAAAAAACACACCAGAATTCTGGAAAAGAACAGATATCGGCAAAAAAGTTCTGCTCGGTCTTTCTGAACGGAAAACAAGATGGAACTTTTGGGCTAAATTTTAAAATGTTACGTTTTTCGCAAACCAAATCCAAACATCACCCAAAAAAGAACACCATCCCTATTGAGCATGGGTAGGTGGCAGCATCATGTTGTGGGGCATGTTTCTCATCAATGCCCTCGGGTCTGGGCACTTGATCAGGATAGTAGGGGAAAATGGATGGAAAGCAAAATATCAGAAAAATCCATGAGAGGAAAACCTGCTGCCCTCTGCCCAAGAAAGCTGAAATTGGGACGGAAGAAGTTCACCTTTTTCATCATGGGCAATCGACTCGAACACACAGTCAAAGCAGCTTACACCTGCGAGTCAGCTCGAACAAAAACAATAAATGTCCTTGAGTGGCCCAAGTCAGAGCCCCGACCCTAAAACCAATCGAAAAATCTGTGGCATGATTGAAGATTCACTGTTCATCAATATTCCCCACTCAACTTGACTGAGCTTGAAACAGTTTTTTATAGCAGGCGTCGTGCGCGTTTAGCGAACGCTGCTCTAAGACGAGCTCGGCGTGTGTTCTTTCTTGGTTGTTGTTCTTCTTTGTTGTTTGTTTTCTTCTGTTGTTGTTCTTCTTTTGTTGTTGTTCTTCTTTGTTTTGTTTCTTTTCTCTTGTTGTTCTTCTTCTTGTTCGTTCTTCTTCTTCCTTGTATTTCTGTGTCCTCTTTTGTTGATGTTCTTTCTTCTTCTTGTGAAGACAAACCTTTAGGACGCCGGCCTCTTTTATGATAAGGATCCGGACTCCTTAAATATAACACCTGTTACACATCTCGCATTGAGGGCTGGCCTTTTTTGTGAGGAGCGTCTATATGAAAACTTTTAAAATATATTCGGACTTTGGCCTTTTAAGTATTCAAAAGTTCACGGTTACTATTTAAAGTTATTCCATTTTAATATATTGTAATTTCGTAAATACACGATTTTCTCGTCATGAACGAAAAGATCGTCCATGACGGACGTGACGTGCGGCACGTGACGAAAAGATCGGAAGTTGTTGTTTGTTTTCTTTATTTTTATTTTTTAATTCTTCTTCCTCTTCTTGTTCTTCATTCTGGTGAAGACCAAAACCTTGAGGACCGCCGGCTCTGTGGGACACATTTGTCCTTGTTTTACAGAAGAATGGGCAGAATATTGCTCAAATCCAGCCTTGTGCTGCGAAGTTGTAGAGACCTAATCAAACAGAACTTCACAACTGTTAATGGCATGTCGAAAGCGTGCTTCCACCAAGTAATTAACTCAGGGGGACGGAACTGTATCCAAACAAGGTATTCTAGTTTTGTATTTTTAATGATTTTCCTGAAATTTGCGAGAATTTGTTTTTCATTGAAGTTGTGTGGGTTACGATGGTAAATAAAGGTTGGGAAAATTCGATTAATGCAATTAATTCCAGGCTATTAAAGGCCAAACCAAAGGTCGAAAAATTTTTGAAAAGGGGGCGACTTAGACTTTCTATAGCCCTGTAGCATGGACTGACTCCTGTGTTCCTGCTCACCTGTGTGTACTTCAGTTGCCCAATTGATTCCGAAAACTTCCAACCAGGGGTTTGAAACTGCAATTGCACGTAATTGCTGTTCCTGCGACTGGTATTTTTTAGGGAGCATGGCATTTCCAGGAGAATCTTGATTTGTGAGCGACAATGGAGCGCCATTTTTAGCATCTGCGCGACTTTGACAAAATTTGCTGAGGACTGCGAGCTTCAACCTACGTACCTCAAGCCCCCACTATATGCAATCAGATTGTTTCGTAACCAGTTAGCTAGGGTGCAAACCATAAAAGAACACTTTGCACCAAAACAAAAACGCTCTCTGGTGCCGACCCACACATTGGCCCTACCTCATTTTCTGAGGACAAATGCCTATCAACAGCACCTTGCATCACATTGCTAAGCTACTGAATTTGAAGGGAAAAAATGAAATCCAATCTGCCTACAAAATGTAGTTGGCCCTGACAAAAATTACCATCTAAACAGTCACTCCACACATAGAACAGGCCTACAGTGGCCCAAACCTGGCACCGACTCATGATGCAACCCAAGAGACACTTGAACATCATTCAAGCAGCCAGAAAAGAAATACTTATGACTGGCGCACCAGCCTTGATCGCAAGACCACTTCAACCTACCCAACAAGTGTGAGGTTCAAGGACGGTGGCGGCAAAATCCCACAGCTGGCAAGAAACCAAAAACAATTTGGAAATACAACAACAACAACCACCACCGCAACCTCGAAGCCCAGATCGTAAATCACCCCAAAGTTCTGTCACAGAAACAGAAAACTGAGGTGGAATTGCCACCACATCTGACCTTTGCTCCACAGAACCCACCAAAAAGACAACACGACCAGAGCGAACCTGAAAAAACCAAATAAGAACTCTAGAACACCAATCCCTAGGTTAAGACTACCCGATATTGACAACATGCCACACTCCAAGAGACAACAGAAGTGCTGACCAAGAAACCCAAGCCCTAAAACTAAATACACCCCAACCCCATTCCCAAGCGCAGCCCACCCACAACCACACCAACCAAACAGCCCGAACAAACAAAAATATGCGCACTAGCAACCAAAGCTCTGGTACCGAATGAAGGCCGAACAGAAAAAAAAATCTGCCCAGTCAGGCCCGCACACACCCAGGACAAATCCCTCACATTCTATACGTCCTGAAAGATACAAAATATGGTGAAATGAGATCGCCACCTGAACTGCACTTTGGACATCACTCAATCCCAAGAGATAACATACTTGGATTTTTTTCTTTCTTCTCGTGTTCCCTTCCCATTCCCCTGCTTTGGATTACTATGTTTGTTTCTTTCATTGGAGAAGGGGGAGTCATAGAGAGTCCAGCTACCGGGAAGCGGGGCAGGCTTCGTGGGAGGCACGGGAGGATGGAGAGCATTGAAGCGAGGCGAAGGTAATGGCATGCTATGCATCATGCTGAATGATTAGTAGCACTCTTGACTAATTCACTATAAGCCTCTACACATCCTTAACCTCTCACACTCCTCGACTCATGCTCTATTACAGTGCGACTGCTAGGGATAATTCATAAAAATGCAAGACACCAATGTCACTCAGCGAAAAGGCAGAGGTCAAAAGATAAAAGAGGTAAATAGAGAAATTGCTGAAGACCACGGAGGACAACAGACAAGCAGGCAGCGCTAGATACACGGAGCCCGCAAGTGAGCTTCCTGGCCAAGCATCGGCCAAAACCAACTGACCCAAGACGCCTTAGAAAGAACGAGTGAGACAGAGGTCTTGAAAAAACTAATACCTACCTGTGACGGAAGAAGAAAGAAGAAAAGGCCAATGAGCTAGCCAAATTGAAAATCCTAAAGAAGCGACACCGCAGGAAACAACAAGACAAGAAAGAAAACAAAACAACTCACGGCCAAAGAAATGAATAAAGGATAAATGAAGAGGAACAAAAGAATCTACCCCTAAGATAACGATCTTACACCACGAGAAAACTTCAATCACAACACACACACACACGCACTACCTACCTGGAAACCTCGGCAAAGAGAGATAACGTCCTAAGCCTACCCACTAACCCGCTCCCCACCAACACATCTGCCCCTGAGGTTTTTCACTCAGGATAACTGAGAACACAGAAAATATATTTTTTTCATTGGTCTTATTTTTTTTATCAACCAACGCTACCATAATAACCCAATAAAACATCTTCACCTGTCTAACATTTCTTATACAATTCTACTACATATTCAGGCTCATGTACTACTGTTTTTTTTTTTTTTCCTTACACACCTCCCTCCCCCCTTTAGCATTACAATACAATGAATATCCTAAGTATCACATACCTAAACAATAACCAATCTCTATACCCTTAAATCAGCCAACAACTCAATTTCCACGAAATGCAAGACAACTCCTATCCGCCCAAAGGAGGAAAGCGCAAACATGCGGGAGGATTTGAAGGGTGGAAAGACTGGTCGCAATATTTATTCTTTCCTTTCCAACCCTGACAAACAAGACCAACCAACAACAAATAAAAATAGTCTTCTCATCACCCCCATGTCTAAGAATAACAATAGAAATGGAAATTGTATTTATCACATCAAAATAGATAAATTTAATAGTCGGTCTTATTACTGAACGCAGCAACAGGCAAAGCGACGGGAACGTTTTTGAGAAATATTCCTAAAGAATTCACATCAAATCCTCACCACCACGTCAAGAGCAAAAACTATCAAGAAAAAAAAGTAAGTAATACAACGCAGACGAAAAGACCAAACCACCCGTATGTATCCACAACGACGCTGGGAAATCAATAACAAACCTTTCAGACTAACAGTCACACTTCCATACCAACATCCCACACACACAACGTCAAGTGAGTATACGTCCTACATCTCCCTCACGCTGTTGCCAACAAACACATAATGAAACCTTCTATAAGACTCTAAGCGGCCGTCGAATAGGACCCGGCTCGAATCGAACGAAAAGAAGAACCTTAAGGAAAAGCAGCCGAGTGCGGAAAGACCGGCAAGCACCGCAAACCACAAACCGAGAGCAAAGCAAAAGAACAATAAGCCCAAGCACAGGAACGAAAACAGACAACAAGAAACAAAGCGCCGAACCAGTCCCCACTCCCTAGAAATCCACGCCCAAATCCAGGCCACTCCAACCATTCCACACGCGAAGCCACCCGACCTCATTTACGAAGATTCTGACACGCCTTATAACAACAGACCAAAAGCCTCCTCAAAAACGTCAAATTAAAACAATACGCTAAATAGACACGTGCACAACGCACGAACCACAACACACAACACAAGTCCACAAGACCAAACCAGCCCAAACCACCACATACCACAGCGACCTCTTCCGGAAAAACGCGGTCACACGCGCAACGCAACATTATGATACAAGCCTCACACTGTGCAAGCACCATGGATTCGAGAATCTGTTGTAAGACGCCTCATCACACAGCGATGGATAGGAACCAGCCACACAAGACTACACCACTTGAGAAACCAAACCGTTCACACAACCAGAACATGTACTAACATGTTCCAAGTAATCATTCAGGATACGGAATGACAAACAAGGATCTGCAAAAGCATAACAGGACTAAAACACGAAACGGTTAAGTGGGCAGCCCGCCACCGACTTAAACCGTCTCCCCCACCAGGTTCTAACATAATCCACTTCGAGGTCAAGGAGCGCAGAATAGCAGCGGGTGTTTGTTCCCAGAATGTCTGGACACCAACAAAACGCAAGATTAATAATACCCAAAACTCAAATAAACCCATGTCGCAAAGACTAAAAGAACCGAGAGACCAGAACACAGAGACTCAACGTTTGTTGAAGAGCCACAAGCGCATAATCGCCACTGGCCGAGAATATCTACCATGTTACAAAAACCCAACAGGTAGTACAACATAAGAGCATGGCCGACAAAACACACCAAAGACTACCATACTTCCAAACCCGTGCCAAATTGACGTCCTAGGTCGGGTTTAACTTTGTATTCTCAATAGTCCTTCACGACACAAGAGAGAATTCCGCAGTTGTTACCGAAAGTGCAAACTCTCCACGGAGGTGTTGCACCATCCCGACCGTCCATTCCGTAAACCCTCACAAATTTCCGCTCCTATACAAACTACCAAACCGACCAAAAACTCACCACCAGAATATAATAAAAATTTAATGCAAAAACCCAATCTACAACGCTATTATGTGACGTCACCACGATATACCTACTACCTAGGAATGAAACCCAACAAAGGCTTTCGAATTAATTAAAATGACACAACGACCTATAACCGCCATATTCCAAAGCGCTCAGCAGAAATAGAAGGGCAGAGAAATTATGAAAGCAACATCTGTTGCTCCTTCACACCAACTTGCTTAAACCACGCGTTGACGCAAATGCTGAGAGTACAGAGCGATTATGACCCTAGCCTCCACCTCCAACAAAAACGGAGGTTGAAATAGCCTGGCTTTTAACTATCAAAGCAAAAAACGAGGAAATTCACTACACAATACAACCGTATGAATGAACACAGTAGCCACCCAACTGAACTGCGATAACCCACCAGCATTTCCCTCCCCCTCAATCAAGTCGTCCACCTCCTCGGGCTAGAACCATTCTCCCGAGGGCGTCAGATTGCGCGGATCCGTCCGTCCTCGCGACAACTCTCCCTTCTCGCTGTCGTTTCCCCCGGACCAGCGTCAAGCAATGACGTTGTTGTCGGGCAACAGCATCGCAGGATGTGATCACCTTAGGCCGGCTCCAGGCGGCGTTGCTCCAGACCGTTGTTCCTCCTCTTACCCCTACGCCAGACATATGGCCCGCACCACCGCACGTTGTAGTGGTACGACCTGAAAGGAAGAGAAGAGGGGCACAAGGACGCCCCATTGTTTCAACAACTCTAAGGACCTCAACGTACCTGAAACCGGGAGACACCAATTCGACCAAGGAGCCGTGTTGGAGGGCCGAGCGGCTCACGCGTGGTGCACGGCGCCACCGGTGACAGCATCCTCCTACAGTCACCCAGTAGTCCTGACCGGGTCACACTTCTTAACACCACTTCGAGGTGGCCGGCGTCGAAACGCCGCGGGATCCGACACGGCATCCCTTCAGTCGGAAAGGCCGTGCAGTGAGTGGCCCAGCCGCCCCAAAAGGTGAACGGAAGCAATCCCTGGAATGAGTGCACCAGCGTGTGTCGCCTATACCCTTCCAATACCAGAAATTTATGACCGCGAAGCTACAGAGAGGATGGAGGACACCGGAACATCACCACAAGCGCATAAGTCCGGATCACTGTCTCTGTTATCATCTGAGCTCGAAGCATTTAGACATCACGGCCATCCAATGGGCCTGACATAATATTGGCGCGACTCCAGTGCACCGACCACCTGCATAAAGCAGAGGTCCGCGTGCGAGACCAGACTCAGTTAGCCGCAGACAGACCGCGATCACACGCCCATCATGGTGGGTGGTACACCTGACTATTGCGTCTCCGTCACTCTGCAGGTTTACCATGCCCCAAGAGTTTTTGCGGGCTGGCTTGATCCAATAAGCTGACTCAATGATAATTGAACGACACTTGAGTCCCAACACCGGACACGGGTACTCGCCAAGCTGTGGCCCTACATGTATGATAATGGCACTGACCTAAATAATCTAGAATCACTAACTTTGAACCCGCCTGCCCCAAGATGGTTACATATTTCACCAATCCTGGATTCGTCTCTCAACGTTCGTGCCATCCGCTCCAAACTCGAATCCAAACTCGAAATGTCATAAAGAAGCTGTACGTGACCTTCACCGTGAAGGGACACATACATACACCAACAACAAAACGCATCGAGTCAATGTAGAACTTGCATCACGGTCCCCAGACGGACCTACTTACATTATCTCTGCAGTCTTGGGATGATTTCTGATCGAAATTCGGGACTGGTAATAATAGCATAGTGAAACCCCTGTTTAATCATGACGTTTAATCACTGCTGGTGTTCCACACGTCCCACTAAACTGGGATTAAAAATAAAACTACAATAATTCTAGAAACAATGATGCGCTAACTCTGCCTACGTACCCTGTACAATACGCCACTGCATTACCATCCACAAGTACCCCGCCTGTGCCCTATATGAAAGTCACTGGAACAGCAGCCGGCGGGCTAGTTTTGGCTCAATCCTCTTTGCTCCTGAACGGCCAGGATGGGCTTTGCAGCGCCCATAAGCGCGAGCGCGGGACGTGGGGGAAGAAGGCCAACGAGTTCGGTGTCCTATAGACCCGTTGCGCACTTATCCACAAGAACACAGCTCATCAGATAATTAATCCTTCAAACCTGAAGTCAAAAATAAATTAATTAGGACAAAAAGAGAGAAAGGAATAGGATAACACAATAAGCTGATCTTATCCGTCGTGGCTCACACTCGAAGCACTCACTGGGGATCCATCCAGACAAACATGAGCCACGGGGCGAATCAGCCGGGGCACCATCTCCGCGTCTCATAAAAAGAGGTTAAAAGGTCTCGCCATCCCCAGTCTTTCCACTTTTCCACACTGCATCCCTACTCCAGACAATAACTCCACACCTGAATTCCACCTGCCACCCGCTGCCCGCGCGACTAGATGCACTCAAGGCCACCGGTCCTCCACTCACGTACACTGGCCCTGGGCACAACTGGAGTCCCACCCTCGCTGGAGGGCACCCGGTAAAAGCCAGGCAGAAGGAGGCGGACCAGCCCAGGCAGAGGCCGGGAGGGTGGCAAGCCGCAGGGAGGAGAGGGGGGAGCGGAGGAGGGGGCAAAAACAAGCAGAGGGAGATGGGGGGTATTGGGCGGGGCTAACGAGTTCCCCAAGGACCGCGCAAGAAATATCGGGCCACCGCGAACTATCACAAGGAGAGGGACACAAACCACACCAAAACACCACCACACACCCAAGCACCGCAGGAACACCGCACCACCCAACACTAACCCCCAACACCAACGGCCCATCAGCAGCACACTGAACGATCCCGAAGGGTCCGTCCGCCAGGAACGTACATTCCCAGAGGTAACCCGCCTGGAGCAATAAGTTCGCTACCGTAGATGGCAATAATAGATAGTTAAAACAGGAAGGCGAGCGCAACGGCATAGCTGGCAACCCGATTCTGACGTTACTCACCCTAGGACTCAGCAACGCTACACCAGAATCGAAGCAGGAACCACAAACGCCAAAACGGCCCATACGTGTCGGATGCACCGGAACCGGCAGCAGCTCAGCGGATCGCAGCACCGGGACACTTTGTCGTCCCCGAAGAACAAGGCCACGGAGGGACAAGGCTTGTACCACCTTTATGCGGGTAGGAACAGCGTCTCTGGATATGAATCGTTTATTGCGGGGATGAGAGATGTATGCTCCCAAAATAAATAAAACATCTGTCACCTAGGGATCTAAGGCGCCCAAAGATGCACCCAAAGTATGTTCGGCCCTCCGCACATCCGTACAGCCTCTCAAATGACTGAGAAGAATCCCAAGCCGCGGTAACAATGTCTCTACCAGGGAGATCACCGCTATGCGCCAAGCCCAGAGCCTCGGGGGTTCTGTCATGTGGACCGCAAGTTTGAGTTAGCAGAGACTGAAGGCGATGTTAGGCGAGCGCCCAGATGGCAATCTGACCGAAGGGATATGCCCCAGCTGGACAGCCCTCAATTTTTGAAAAATTCTCCAATACCACCTCATATAACCACTCAAAATTCCAGGGACAGAGGTGGGACCAGGATTCATCGCGAGAAACAGCCCGCGACAGGCGGATTCTCTATCTCAACTGGCCTGCGACCGATTTGCCAATTGGGGTAACGGCTAGTGAACATACTTCTAAATTCGGTAGGGACGTTTAAACCGAAACACCGAGGTGGCCGCGATCCCAACACAAACTCGCCAAAGCAACGGGACCAGGCCACTCTGGCGGCGTATGTTGGAGAACACAGGCCCCGAATCTAACATCAAGAAAAAAGCTCAGGGGAAATCTACCTAAAATACTCGGTTTAGGATGAAAAGACGTCCAAGCGAGCCGGCCCGGCAGACACGGAATATCTCGGAAACTTTCGGGAACAAAGGCGCGGGGAAAGGCGGCCAAGCGGGGCGGGGCAGGCAGTGCTCGGTCAAAAAATTCTGATTCTCAAATTCCGTAGGGCAGACGGACCGAGGAATACTACTACCATGCCAGACCTAACCAAAAATCGTCACGGGTAGAGACGGGGCTCGAGTGTGAGGATAAGTCTACGCTGGGAAATAATAGGAATTACAAGCAGGAAACTGAAAACCGTTTTTAGCAGAATCTTTGGTTAGCGGGCTAAATAGACGGGGCAACAAACATTCTGACTCCCCGAGGACCTACACTAGAATTACCCGTGTTACCCATGTTCCCATACAGTTACACACTCTGGGAGACGCGTGGCGTCACCGCAGCAGACATAGAGCAAACTGAAAAGTCAACGAGCGCCCGCAACAACTTCTATTTAAACGAGTTTGAGCACGACACTAATGAGAGAGCATCAGAAAAAGAAAGGTCATAAAAACTAGAAGGAAGAGCCATGATTTATTTTAATTAACCCATGCAAACATCATAATTTTGCACCACATATCAATGTGTTTTTTTTCAAACCAATGATCTCTAATTCGCTCAGCATTTCTAACCTAAGCAGGATTTCAGTTAAAGCCCCCAATCTCAACCTCAGCCAGAATTAAACACATAATTGATCATAAGAATCACATTAAAATATCATATCAATCTAATTTTATATATAGTTAATATTACGAAAGGCTACATCCATTTAAAGTTAGTACAATATCTATTCAACTATTTTCATAATATCAAATTGTTTGACAAATTACTACCCATCGGTACAAATGAACATGATATTTTATAATGCCCAATTAAATAAAATTAACAATCATACAGATTATCACTAGTACCTAAAACGCACAAGATCACAAGAGCTTGCTCATAGTCACTAACTGGCTGGAAATTAACATCCAGAGAGACACTCTCCTAAGCTTACTAACGATTACGAATATATTGTTAATTTCCACTGAAGTCATACTCCTTACAATATCTTTTATTCATATTTTTTAGTAAAAAATTTATTAAAAAAAATAGTCGATTCCGGACTGCCAAAATCATTAAAATACATTTATAATACCTTTTCAAAACTTCCCAATAACTCCCCCCATTTTGACTTTTCTTCGCGGTCCTCACGAACGCAAAAAGATAAACAGTTGTTTTGCACACAAGACTAAGCGTACTTGTGGTCAATGATTGTCAATGCTTAAGTCAGAACTGTGATTCTACGACGGTAAATAGCGTGTATAAAAATCGAATCTACCATGATTAAACGTGAGAGATCCCCGAAGTTGACCAAAGCACCCTGCGGGAGTTGTTTCAATGGCGCATATGATCAATCCACCTCCCCTGGTTACTCTGGGGTTATTTTATAGGCTGAATTAAACCTGTTTAGAACGATAACGCGATCTTATTGATCTCACCATGTATATTACTTGAACAACTTTTGCATTTTACCCAGTGCACCAAAAAATACTGATCAGACATACTGATTTAAGTTCCACACCATGCATCCTTAACCGCTAACTACATCATCTTACTGTGAGACGTGCTTTTTAGGATGTATGCGCTTAATTTTTATCAGTACCGGTGGTACCATCACATCATACATAGAACTATCATTTTCACTAAGTTTAATCGTCATTAAAGAAGTGGACCCAAAGACGTTCAGGCAATTGATTAAAAACTTTACGAATAATATGATAAGAAGGTCTATCATCATGAACTTCAATTTCTAATCTATTCGCTCAAGTCTACTAGTATTCTGGTCATCCCATCCACACACACACATATAGAATTGACCATAGACTACATTATATATTCAATCATAACTAAAAGCACTGATACCGCACTGATATAGGGAAAAGAGTTTTCACGTTGCGTTAGAAACCATCTAAAAAGCAGTACAGTCGTTTTAGAGTACCAAATGAACATACTGACATAACAAAAGGTAATTCATACCCATACTGTTTTGAGAAATGTATCAAAAAAATCTCTGATTAGACTTAATTTACCAGAATTCATTTTCAACATCATGTAAAAACAATGAACAGTTTTATACAAAAAGTCAACTCGGTATGCTGACAGTTGGCGCACTATATAATACAGATATCACTCACAAAAATAGATAAGAAAAGTAGAAGAACCAAAAATGTTCATGCCCTGAATCTCCCTGTAAATGATGAAACTCAACCAATTTCCGGTGTCTTAATTCAAAATCTCCATACATTCATCAATGAAACAAGCTGCTCTTAAACTGTTCACATACAAACTTCTCATTTGAGCAGAGCTAAAATCACCCAAACAGCGAAATGAGACAACTCGATAAACTTGGAAACAACAAGAATCTTTCACTCCAACTAGTACATCCGCCACTGGGGATTTAACATGTAAGAATCTCGCTGGCCTGCTACAGTCAGACAAACTGTAAGATCCATTGACTTTCAATAGCACAAATACTCTCGAGAGAGAATAAACTACCGCTCTCCTCGTTCCCTCAATGGATCTAAGCCTGACTCTCTCACAGGTAATGAGGCTAAGTGGCCGGATGTTGAGAAATGATGAGTGTATGACGAAAAAAGGCTCGACGCACCAAAAAAAATAAGTACACGAGGGCCCACGTGTCAGTTGGAGACAACAAGACACTTACACAAGACAAAGTTAGCTATACCGTAAGTGTATGACCCTCATAGCTCGTCTCGATAACGAGCGATGAGAGACCAGAAAGGGTTAATAGACATCTCGGCAGGCTGCAACCGGCAGCACAGGTCAAGAAAGGAGCGAAGCAGTATGACGTCTGGGAGTCATGGGGGATTATCACGGATAAACTCTCAGGATAAACAAACATCGTGCCAAAATGATGGTCCAGACAAAACAACAAACGGACTAACAATGAAGATGTGCGCTGATATATAATACCAATAAAACCCAAAAATCCACCAAACCCCCAAAAAGTTGCT
>CM068968.1:38597680-38612232 GCA_035128595.1 Eptatretus atami
GATGCACCGCAGCTTGATCTCTCTGACATCCTCCCCAAAATCCAGTCCATACAAGCACTGAAAAGTGTGGAGGCCAGTACACACCCCTGACGAACTCCAGTAACAACTGGAAATGAGTCGACGATGGAACCATCACATCTCACAGCACTCTCAGTTCCAGAGTATCGTTGGATTCGTTCCTCGGATAGAAAGTGTTCTTTACTTTTATCCTGGATATATTCCCAGGTATCTTGCTCCTATTCCCTCAACAATATCTACTTCCTCTCCTTGTTTCAAAAAATCAAAAACAAAAAAACCTTTATATTGCACTCCATAACGATTCTCATTTCTATTGAATTTCCTTCCGCTTCCAATCCCCCCCACCTCCCCCTCCTTTCTCCAAACTGAATATACATTCAATGCAAGTCTGGAGACGGCAATGGTTCACAATGAGCGTAATTTGATGAATGTAGTATTGTTTCAGAAGTCCAAGGATGAGACAATGTGATAATGTTTGACCAAGTTATAAAAATGATCAACATGATGTGGTACGAGTGACAGGTCATTAGCTGCAAAACGTTGAAAACCCAGTTTCGTTCAACAACTTTCAAAATTTGAACTTTGCATAACCTTTAAAGGTCACAAAACAATGTTGTGGACATTAAAATAAGGAAACAGGATACGTGCTATAGCTTATTGGAGTTAGTTCGTCGAAGAAGGTCGAAAACCCGGTTCGATTCCCACAACTTTGAAAATTTGACCTTTGTGAACTTTAAAAGGTCAAAGGTCAAGGATTATGACCTTTGGTGCAAAACTTCCTCTGGAACATTCCAGGAACAATATGACGTCATATAGGCTATATGGCATTTCGCACTCCTCGGATTATCCATACTTTGATGAAATCAGTGTAAAAACAAACTTGAAAGGGGGCGCCACAGGCAAGGTGTTTCGAGATAGAGCAAAATGGTTTCAAGACTTTAGGTGGGGAATGACCTCAAGATTATGCATAAAAAATATTGTCATCCTAGCTCTCAAAGTTTTGGCGGTGGTATGATTTTTATGTCAAAACCAGAAATTTTCTAAGTTCATGACCTTGACCTTGGGAAGAAAATGAAAAATCGAGCTCCGTGGGGCTATGCAGGTGCCATTGGGCCTAACCCCAAAATACGAAACCCCTGTCAGATTCGACAAAAACCCCTCCGAGAAGATGCAAATTGAAATCGGCAACCCCCTAAAAACACAAGTTTTTTGGGCGTGGCTCCGCCCATAATGGGCGCACCACGCCCATTCTCAGGAAAACACAACTAGATCATGAATATAACCTCCCACCAAAATTTTATTAGGATCGGATCAAAACCCACGGAGCTATGCTCGGGACAGACAGACAGACATACAGACAAGCTGGTAGGCGGACATGGGTAGTTGCCTACCCAATAGAACCTGACGCGATGGGCCCGTTCGATGGGGAATGACCTGAGGATTAAGCACAATAAAATTCATGATTCTAGCTTCAAGGGTTAATGCTGCAGATTGTTTTTTCGTTAAAATACCCCCATTTAGAGGTTTTTCGGCCGTTGCTAGGCAACGGAGGGTCCATAGCAACGGTTCTTTCTCACACATAACTAGGACATACCATGAACCTACCATACCAGTTTCATGTATATCTGACTCATAGTCTCTGAGATATAACGATCTTCGTTTTTTTATTGTTTTCGACCAGGGTTCATTCAAAGTCCATCTTCTCCGACAGTTTTCATAGGATCCGGCTGGAAATTTTTGACAATATGGCTGAATGTACTGCCCACAGTCGCTCGTGGCCCGATTTTTGATTTTCAAAAAAATAAATGTTTTATGATTTTTCAAAAATTTCAAAGTCCCGTTGCTAGGCAACGTGGTGTCCATAGCAACGGTTCTCATTTGCACACAACTAGGTCATGGTATGAACCTACCAACCAAGTTTCATCGAAATCGCCATTGTATTAACTGAAATCGCCATTTTAAATACTGATAATAGCATCCGGCCATAAAACATTGCCTCAAGAAAAAGCCCAACCCTGCACAGCAGGGAAAAATGGCTGTAAAAACGGTCATTTTTTTTTAAAATACTGATAATAAGGGTAGAACAAATCTACAAAAAAAAAAAAAATTTTTTTTTTTTTTTTTCCGACTGGATCGACTACCCAACAGACAGACAGACACACAACAATAACGAATAAAGTGGTCACTTATTTTTTTCGTGAAAATATTTTTTCGTGAACCAATATTCTAGAGACCACTCTGCAGGCATTAACCGAGCCCAAAGTGAGATTATGGCCCTTTGGGCCGAGAAACGGCCCTTTCGGCCCTTTAAAATTTTTTATTTAAAAACAAGCTCGAATGAGCTAAAAGATCCTCGTCCTCTTAAATATTGACGTCATAAAAACGAATATGACGTCATTGTGATGTATCAGGTTTGCGATAAATTAATTATCTGTGCCAATGCCCGGCTTGATTCCCGCAAACAAAATTCAAAAAGCTTGCCTAGTTTCCGAGATAATGGTATAGGCAATTTCCATTAGCGGCGATATTATGACGTTAACTTTTTTTTCTCGGAGGAATTTTCAAAATCGGAGATGGTTACTGTCTGCGCGTGGTATTTTTACATATATACGCCAAGTTTCAGGAAGTTTCGATGAAAACTGTAGGCTGTGAAACAAAAAAGTCCACAAGAACAACAACGTGAGTAAGACTTCGAGATCCTCCACGAGGATGTAAAATTTTTTTTTTTAATGTGCTGCGAGATGCCCAACGAAAAATTAAGTCACAAATGATGATATGAAACTAGCCTCACTCTTGTGAGGTGTTCTGGTTTCTTTTTTCTGATGCGATGAAAATCTTACCAAATTTCAAAACTACCTGTCGTCCGTGCCATCGCTCACCTGAGAGTTGTACGAATGAACTCCCACGGGGTTTGTTCGCAATTCGAACTTGTTTCATGTAATGATTGTTTGGGATGATAAAACACCTGCGGGCAGCTTAATGTTGCGTCCCCCTCCAAGCCACCCAGGGTGATTCACCAGCAAGCCATTGCCACGGACAGTGAGTGACTCCCTCCCGTGTAAAATAAACTGCTGTGGGAACAATTGACATCATCACAATCACAGTAATGGCGTAAATGAACACAGGAGTGTTGGTCACACCCCATTTGGATGAAGTGTGTTAAACGAACCTGCATGTAGGAATCTGTGAGTAATAGCCCAATTTCTCTTAAACACGGTTTGTATTTCTGACGACTAAAATATGGAAACCTCCATATATGTTGTTAAATAAATTATGTTTGAAGGGGGTTCGAATGAAGGGGGCCCGACACGTAGTATTGCCCCGGGGCCCATTCTGACTCGGTCGGTGGCCCTGGGTGCGAGCCAACTCTTCTGGCGGCAAATTTGTAATTGCATCTATCTACATTGCCGAGGTACATGTGTACAAAGTATACCTTGAAAATTTTCGATGTACCCTCAACATGTGCTATATCAAATGGTCATGTAACATGTGGTAAAGTTTCAATTTCCTCCGCTGAACGGTTTCAACAGAACGGTATAATTGATTGCTTAACCCTGCCTTTTGCTTGACGTGTGTGGGCTAATTACCTGTTCTTAGCAATTATAAAACTGAGTGGGGGAATGTTGATTCTGTGCATGAAAAATTATAGTTTAATAACAGGGTACCGGTCACTGACGGGTTCGTAGACGTGGCACAAGGTAGGAGATTCACATTTCATCAGGACAATAATCCGAATCACAAAGCTAAAGCCACACTGGAGTGGTTGAATAAGAATAAAATGAATGTGCTTGAGTGGCCCAATCAAAGTCCTGACTTGAACCCAATTGAACATTTATGGCGAGACTTGAAGATTGGAGTCCATCGATGATCTCCATCAAACTTGACAGAACTAGAGCAATTTTCACGTTAAGAACGGGTAAAGATTTTTACCATCTTACTGTACAAAGCTGGTGGAGACCGGACCAAAAAGACTCATCACAGTCATTGCTGCAAAAGGTGCTTCCACCAAGTACTGACCGAAGGAGTTGAACAGTTTTACAACCGGTGATTTTGATTTGTACGTGTTTTTGTTCAGGTATTCCTGACACGTCACCTCCTTCAACTATAACAGTAATTTAGTTTGATCTCTTCAGTTATTAATAAAAAAGTTCATTTTGAAGAATTATTTCTCCATAAATAGTAATTCATCTGAATGTGGCATTATTGGTTGTGGGTGAATACTTTTGAAGGCCACTGTATTCGGGTGAAGCCGGCCATCCTGCCTATTGTTGGCTGAAGGTTCACCACCGTCAAAGAGAGCTACTACCTGTGAGGACAGCTGCCTACCTACTCAGTTGCCTTCCAACCTGTCACCTCGAGAGAAGACACTGTAAACATGATTGTTGTCTTGGCCACATGGGGGTGGTAGGATTTATTTTAATGAATAATAAAGCAGAATATGTACATCGGCACCATACTTTAATGTACTTCCTCCAACAAACGTGTGAAAAAGTTTTGAAAATGAGACATTCCATTTCTATTATGTTCAAGATGTCTTTTTGTAAAATTCTGCGCATCCAATGTCTGTCTTGTTTTGCACGTCCTCTCAAATCAGTGGTTGCACAAAGTTAGAAAGAGTACCAGACTTGGCATTTTACTTTTCACCTCGCTGACGCAATTCAGACAGCATATTGTACTACACAAACATTCTGCTCTATTGACAAACAAACCAAGCAGGTGGTCAGAGGGGCAATATGCCTGGTGTTAGCTTAATGGTTAGGGTTGTGGGATTGGGATTCTAGGATCCTGAGTTCAAATCCCCCTTGGTTGTTGAATTAATACCAGGTGGGGTTGACTCTGCCTGTCATCCTTTCGAGGTCGGCAAAATGAGTGCCAGCTTGCTGGTATCCTGTGTTGGAGTGGGGACCTATCCAGGATTGTGCCCAGTAACCAAGGAGACTGCTGAGGCAGCACCGATGCTCTGCACAGAGTATGATCCCAATGGATGGAAAGGGGCAATAAGATGTCTGCACAGCCCTTGATCCTCCCATGAGTCCTGGGTTGTAAAAAGGCTGAAGATCGGAACATGTTCAAGCTTGGTTCACACGGGCAAGATCAGTGAACTCAGACTTGTGTCGAACAATTATAACGGCACTCGGTAGAGAACATACCTCTGCCACGCTGAACAGTTTATGCTTTGTATACCACTGATAGGCCGGACGTGCATTCGGATCTTAACCACTGAGATTGAACATCAACAGCTTGTCACCTACCCACTCCGTCAAGTATTGTCATAATCCCTCCACAACTTTTTGAAACATCATGCGATACAACATGTCATATTCACCCTATCTCTCAATAGTGAAGCATCAATTAAAAATTTGCGTATCCAGATCTTCACCAAAATCGTATCAATTCATCCTCGTCACACACCCAACCTGTCCGACAAGGTTCGGCCGAATCCGTCCATAACTTTTTGAGATGTCCTGCTCACAGACAAACAGAGGTGTAAACATAACCTCCCTCCACCTTCAGAAGAGGCAACAATCAACCAGTCGACTAAATCTTGAAAATAAACTCGAAAATGGAAACAAGTGTTGAACGATGTCGGGATGGCAATGATGAAATGATACAACTCCTCCAATGTGAGGTTAATTTTCCATGAGAGATTCTTGCTGAACTGGCAAGAGTTCACTCGAGTGCTTTATGATATGTCGAGAACAAACTCACAATATTTCGGTACTTCAGGGTACATCGCTGTCCTTTCATCTTTTTCAATCAGTCTTTGAACTCTTCTTTTTTGGTGCTTTAATTAGAGAAAGTACTGCCTTGTTTTAATGTTCATACAGCATGGGATGGCATGGTATGTTTGATGTCAGAAATATTTATCATTCTGTGACACGCTTCCACAATTCAGGGATTGTGGATTGAATTTTTTGCAGAAAGAAAATTACAAGTTCCACCTTTGCATGAACAGTTGCTTTGAAATTCGTGTTTTACATTCTAAAAGTGGATCACCGGTAGTTTGTTTGGACTTTGTAGAACCGACTGTCTGTCACCTGTGGAATCAGTCGTGTGATCATCTTCAAGTCGTTTGGTTCGTGTCCTTCTTTTCGGGCCTTGACTACAACTCGGTCTCTGACACATTTATGCCCTCACCACCATGACAATAATAATCAAAATACCAATGGCCTCCACCTCTAATCACAATGGTTTTGTTTTCTTCCTTCTTCTGTTTTTACTCCGCACAACGCGAGGTCAAGTAATTGGTTCAATCTGTCTATCCATCAGTCTATTTTTATGATCGAGGAACGAACTTATTTCAATTGAATTATATATTTTGAACAGTGTGGAGTGTAGAACACAAATCAGAACGTGAAGCGGAACACGACCCTGTAGTTTAGCAGGACTTTAAACCTGGTGTTGGCTTAGTGGTTAGGGTGGCAGCTTGGGATCCTAGGGTCCTGAGTTTAAGCCCCGTTGGGCCGCTGAATTAATATACACCAAGTTGACTCAGCCTGTCATCCTTCCGAGGTCGGCAAAATGAGCACCAGTGTACTGGTAAGGGGGACAATGCATCAGCGGCATAGCCGCGTCCCAACCAATGATGCAACCAGCAGCCACAGGCTGCACTCAATAGAGAGAGAGCAGGACTTTGGCTCTGAATTTGGCAAATTGTACGGAGTCTCATCCCGAGCACGAATGCGTACTCTCGGTAAAGCAATTGCTTCATTCTGTCTGTCTGCAAATCAAACAAAATTTGAAATTATTCCACAAACAGGAAACTTACTGTTTTTAGGGATGTAATAAAGGACACAAACAACTGCCATTACAAGGAATGACAAGGAAATTTTTGCCCAGGAGAAGGCTATTCGGCCCATCACACCTGCACCACATCAATACCAGATTTAATCAATCTCTGGATACCCCTTAGCTTTGTATGCAGCCTTTTGGCTGCTACACTGGTACTCATTTCACTGACCTCAGAAAGATGACAGGCTGTCAACCCCCTGGTGGTAATTCAGCAGCCAATGGGTATTGAACTCAAGACCCTAGGATCCCAAGCCACCACACTAACCACTAATCCAGCACCAGACCATGAAAAACTAATTTAAATGGTTCAAAAGATGGTGTAAAAGACGGTGCATCAACACGTGGAGGTGACCTGTCGAACATTCAGCAAAAGTGGTGGCAATGCAACCACATCCAAAATATCTGCTTGTTTAATTGTGCAAAAGATCCATTTGTTTTCTTTTTCTCAGAGATTATATAGATCGTGCTCGGAAACGCAAAGCAAGAGTTTAAAAGACCTTTCTCATGTCCTTTTTCTCAACATTACACAGGGTATGGTGTTCTTCGAACTCTCCAGTTACCCTCGCCAGAGGAGAGGGTATTGCATTTGTGTCCATTTGTCGGATCACGACACAAAATTTTCACCAGCAACGACTACTCATGCAATATGTTTTAATGATAATTATAACGTCATAGGTCATGTTGTGTGGCAGCGATGTTGGAAAAAGAGAAAAAAAAATTGGACCTCTGGATTGCCGAAACTGCACCAAGGAAAAAAATTGAAACTTGGCACATGGCACGTACTCCACATTGGGAATAAGCGATTCTTTTTTTATCATGTCAAAGGTGTCTTCGTTATGACGTCATAATTGCATATGTAGAACGCTGCATCCGATCAGTATGAAAATTTGAGGGTAATTTCAGGAGAAATTGGTTGACAGAAAAATTTTTGATAACGTGGTTTGGCAGCCATATTGGATTTACCGAAAAACCTTTAAACATCTTCTTTTCCAGAACAGCTGGACAGTTCGAGGGTAAAACTTCACACACGTTCCCCAAGCCTTGGGCATACCAGGGTGTTCACAAATAATTTATAGGTCACATGGTCTGGCAGCCATATTGGATTCAACGAAAATCTTTTTTAAAAATTCTCTCTCGAACTGCTTCATCAATCGATGTGAAACTTCACAGTTATGATTTAGTAGTCATGGGGAATATATAGGTTTTAACTTTCAACCTGATCGGATGCATGGTCTGGCAGCCAGAAATATTTAATTTTTTTTGAATCGGGGTTCTTTTTTAATTTTGAAGCGGTGAAGTCGCTTCAATATTTGACTATATCTGTACTTCAAAAATGAAGAAGAAGAACCTACCACAGTGTTTCTATGAAAACTGGACTCTTTTGACCCTTTAGTCTACTGAGCGCTTCGACCTTTTAAGACACCCACGACCCCTGAAGACCCAAAAGACCATGAGGACCCAGAAGACCCAAAAGACACAGAGGATCCAAAAGACCCACAACTCCCTGAGGACACAAAACACTGAGATGACCAAAAATACCCACAGGAACCAAAAGACTTACTAGATCCTTTAAGACTCTACCATAAATGGATGAGTTCTTTTTTATGTGTGTGTGTGTCATGATTTTTTTGTGGAGTTCTCCTGTAGCATTCTGATGTGGAATGTGACACCAAAATGATAGTCATGATCTCCCGAGTTGATTAGGCTAATTAACTACAAAGACCCCAGAATAATTCCCATGTTTTAAACGCACGCCATGTTAATGTGTATCGGGCAGCTTAATAGGTCCTTTCACGGCATGGCATTCTATTTACAAAATAATGTTAACATTGTAACGAACCATATATGAATGAATACAAATAATATTAACAACAATAATAATAATGGTCATATCAGTTAGCAAAAATAATAATGAACATGTAAAAGCAAAGTGAAAGGGCTTGGTGAAAAGCAAACTAATGCTCAAGTCGTACAGAAGGCAGGTATGCTACAAGGCCGTGAAGACTAATGAAAATTTGGTCCAACGCACCAATGATCAACTAGTAATTTTAAAGGGTTCAAAAGGGTAATTCTGAAGGGTTCTAAAAGGTAATTCTAAGGAGTTTTAAAGGGTAATTGGAATGGGTTTCATTCGTTTCTATGCTTTGCCTATTTCATATTGAAATTGCCAAATTGAACTGCTTCCTTTGGACACATGTGCAATTTAAATTTTTTTTTGAATAAGACTCACTTGGCTGTGCTGGATGGGTTTGAGGGAAGAGGAGTAGCCACTGAAATGCAAATCTTTTCCAGGTGACTTTCTTTTCCTGATGACTTCATCTTTGCTTTTTGCTTGTTTGGGTTCCTTCAAAAGTGCGAGTCTTCTTTCTGGTCTTGTCCGAGAGTCCAATAATATATGAGGACGACAAAAGTCCGAGTCTTCAGGTCCTTGGTGCTTCCAGTCTTCCGCTACGGATGTGAGACTTGGACTCTGACCAGGGATCTGAGACGGAGACTTAATTCCTTTGGCACCAGGTCTCTTCGGAGAATCCTTGGCCATCACTGGTCAGACTTTGTGTCCAATGAGCTGTTGTTGAGAGAGACTCAAATGAGATTTGTTACCTGCATAGTCTGTGAGCGTCAGCTGCGGCTGTATGGACATGTGGCTCGTTTTTCTGATGCTGATCCTGCTCACCAGATTCTCTCAGAGAGGGATCCGCATGAATGGAGGAAGCCAATGGGCCGACCACGTGCCTTGTGGTTGCAACAGGTTGATCAGCATCTCGAGGAGATGGGGATGGGCCTGGCATCTGCCTGGGGGATGGCCAGACGGAGGCCCCTGGAGTACCGGCGGAAAGTTGACACAGTGACGGCTCCAGCACATGCTCCCATACTTGACGTACCTGGGTTCCTTCTGATTACTCCAATGCAGGACTGTACCTATTTGGTCTTCCATGATTTGAATTGAATTCATTTTAATCACATTCTAAATTCAATTGAATGATAATAAAAAACGTCATGGGTCAGGGTCAGGTGTCCAATCAAAATGGAGTTGCATCAAAGCGGGATGTCTTGGTACCCGGTCATTACTGCCAGCAATTATAAAGTGGAAGTTCTAGTTATGTCTATTATTAATTACGTAACACACCAGTACATAAGCACTACATAAAAGTACACAAATATTTCAAAAAGTTGTGGACAGATTATGACAAAACTTAGTAGATGAGTTGGGTTGGTGACACGAACAAGCCGATTAGATTTTGGTTAAGGTCCAGACACAGATCCAGCCGATAAGCGGCTGTTTGGCCTGGCGGAAGTATACACTCTACCATGTGCCATTCTTGTTTCCTTCTGTTATAATCTAGCTCTGTTGTTGGGCTTCTGGTGTGCAGCCATGGTCTCACTTCCCACAATGCTGCACAGCTTTTCTTTCTGTTACCGCGACTCGATTAATCATTACCTTCTACTTCTCGAGAAGACTAGAATGGGGCTGCACTTTCATATTGCCCCCCCCCACCCCCACATCTGCTCTAAAGCTCCATCACAGTCTGTTTGTTGCTCCTTCTCTTTGAACGTTAGTATGGTGGGACTTTCATCGAAAGTGAATGTGCTATCCATCATTGTGGTGTTGGTGGAATTTTTCCATTTGTTGGTGACCATCCACGTTTTACTGCCACTTTCACTTGTTACCCTCACCAGAGGAGAGGGCATTGCATTTGGATCCATTTGTTTGTTTGTCCACACAGAACCTATGGACTCAAAAAAAAAAATCCGAACATAACCTGAGGACCAAAAAGATTCAGAGGACCCAAAAGACCCCTTGGACCTTTTAAGACCCCAAAGACCCAATGGACCCTATTACACCCTTTAGAATCCTGAGACCTCTAAGACCCTTTAGATCCTTTCGAACCCCGAAGCCCCTCAAGATACCTCTCTACCCTTTAGACGTTCACAACTTTCAGACATTTTAATATCATGTAGAACCCTAGACATTTTAAAACCCTTGAGAAAATTTCAACCCTTGAGTCATTCCATCTGAAATGACCAAATTTAAGAAAATGTTCCCAGTTGACCCCCTCAGATTTACTTTAAACTTTCATAAAATAGTCCCAGGTATCAAAATGAAGCTGCGTAAATTTAGGTCCATAGATGCGGTCAACTCCGAGATATTGAGGGTTAAAATGTGGTTGTGGCCCTATTTATGGTCGTTGCGAGCATCACAAAATGAGACGGCTACTTTTAAACTGCAAAACTTTTTTAATATTAATGCTAGAGCTTGAAATTTCAGAGATTATCTTCATAACTGCTCTGTAAGAAACAAACATAAAACTGAGTATACCTCTATTAAATTTTATGACCTGATCAGTTGAAATCCAGAAGAAAATGTTGGTTTTGTATGAAGACCCAACTTTGAGACCCCAATAATTTTTATGACCCATCCAGAAGCTTGAAATTTTTTCATGTAATAACTGTATGGTAGTAGTATTCAAATACATGTTACTTTTCTTAATCAGTCATATATAATACAGTCATGATCCCTCAAAAATTGAAAATTTTCATTTTCCCCCGAAATTCAGGTGAGGATTGCAAATATAGACAAGGTATACCACTTCAAATTGTTCACCATTGGAAAGCATATTCAAGTTTACAAAAGCATCAAATATCAAGAGTGGTATATTTTTTACAATATATTTCTATTTTTTAAAAACTGTGTTAACACAGTCGTGAATACATGAAGTGTGGCATGGTGTGGGCACCATGGTAATCATGATGATTAGTTCGATGATTCAAATTAATAAACAAAATATATCACATACTGCAATAAAAATTAATAAAACATTTCACGTAAATGATTTGAATAGGTCCTTATCTGCTTTTCCAAGTCAGGTGTGAGCTTGTACTGCCCCCCAGTTGACGTTAGGGAGCATCAATAACTTTCATCACAAGGACCAAAGAGAACCAACAAATGTCCTCCTTGAATGTAACTATATACACTGCTGACATCAGCAGATCAGCCACTATTCCTGAGTTCTATTTTTAGCCCCAGCCAGATGAGTTAAGCTCTTGCTATTTACAAATGAGAAACAAAGAATTACAAATTCAAATTTCAAAGTATTGTGTACATGGTATCCTAATAGCAGATGATATGTATGTACATTGTATATACATGAACTACACAAATATACTACATGTAAAAGGACTGTTCATTAAATAGCACACACAACACGCACAGCACTGGCAGAACTTCATTTATTCAAATATTTTTAAAATATTGATAGAAACATTATACCACTTTGATATTTGACACTTTTGTAATTGTGATGAGCTCGCGAACGACGCATAAAAATAGGGCCACAACCACATTTTCAACCCTCAATATCTCGGAGTTGACCGCATCTATGGACCTAAAATTTTATGCAGCTTCATTTTGATACTGGAAACTATTTTATGAAAGTTTAAAAGTAAATCTGAGGGGGTCAACGGGAACATTTTCTTAAAATTTGGTACTTTCAGATGGAATGACTCTGCTTGCTTTAATATTAATATCCAAGTGGATGCGCTCGCACAATAGCATTAGCCTCCCTCCTCCACCCCTTTCACATTTATTTGTGTTGCACATGATATGGTTTTGAATCAAAACCGCCAGGGCAGATCTCTTAGATATTTGTATTGGCTTAGATATTTGGGTTATATATATCTTTCTTTCGTTTTCTTCCTTTATGCTTTCGGCATCTGCCATTTTAACTTGGGGTGCGCAACCATTCTGGTTGATCCACCTTCTCCATCTATCTGCCTGTAGTCACCCATCTCTTCTTAACCATCACAAACTTGACGTAAATTGTCCTCACCAGCGACATCCCTTCCATCTGGTCTGAGCGCTTCATCTTCTCCTGTCTTGCGCTGGCAGTCCCATCTCACATTAACTCAGCGCTCGACCACAAAGTACTCTCTACACATCCTCATCACAGGACTTGACCAAAACCAAACTAGTCTCGTATTTTGGTTACTTTTTTGATGCTTCCACAAATCCTCACTGAGCCCCGATGTATCTGAATTCCCTGAACTTGTCTTATTCTTGTCACTCTCCTCATGCCCACTCCTTCCAAAAAGCAGCAATCAGCAGTCTCAGCTTGTTATTCAGTTTCTGTTCCCTCTTCTTTCCAAAATGTTTCCCAAGTGGTTCTGCATCTAATATAACAAAGCCGGTCTCAGACAGCAATGAGGCAGGGCAACACGATAGCTGCATAGTCATCATACGACCAGCACACACACACCAACACTACACCAACACGACAACACACACACCAACACAAACACACACACATACACATGCACACGCGTGTCTATACAGCACAACATGGGTCTAGCCTAGAAAGGCACATTAAGACGCTGACCATAAACGAAGGCTTGCAGTGTTAGCTGTGAGAAATATTCTCGAGGTTAACCAAAGACTCAATACGCTCGAGGGGCCATACCACATAAGTGATGTGCCTCTTTGGGTTTGATTTCCAGGTTGAGTCCAGAATTTTTTTGCAGCACTAGCCCCATGCAGGAATTGTATTCCTGTTTATTAGCATATAGACATATATATATATATAATATATTATATATATAAGTATATAATAAATATATATAATATATATACTGTAATATACATATATACACACACATACACATACATGTATACATACATATACAACATACGTAACCAGTACACATATGCACAGTTTGCACACCGTGTCCTGCCAAAAGCCCCAACTGTAAACAAACTTAATTGCACCAAGTCTGTGATAGAAACACAAACAGATGGACAACAAATATGAATATCTGTTACAATGTCTTGTCCTTTGCATCAAAAAGTAGTTAAACCTGTGGAAAGGCATCAAAACAAGTAAGTTTTCTTTTGGGCAGCCTAATCTAAAGAGTTTTGTCAAATGTAGTGCATACTCGACACCTGTTACGTATGTTGTTGAGCTCTTGCATATTAAGCTTGGCAGAAGTTGGCTTTTTCTGCAGCTACCGAGTCCACCATGTTTTTCCCAGAGCTCTGTTCTGTCCAGGGAAGAAGCTTAAGCAGCTTTTTTTTTTCCTCTCCAGGCAGAGATTGTTTGAGATGTATCGCATGCGCACATCTCCTTAGTAGAATGTGTTCCATACTGCAATGCTTTGGCTGAGTGAATCAGTGGTAAGATAATTTTCTGGATATCAGCCAAGCATTTGCAGGTATGGAACATAGTATTTACTGCAAGAGATAGTGCATCACTGCCAATATGTCCAGTACCCATGTGCTCTTGAGGAGACTGAATATGCTGCAGCGTGTTGTTTCCTTGGGCACCACAATTCGATCCGTGACCATTAAGTCATGCAAATGTATCTTGGGACTGCTGGGCAGCATGTGAACCAGGAGCTGCGGTAAAGGCCGACTTCTGCCAGTTTTAATACGCGAAGAGCTGCAACGAAATCTATTCTCATTGGCAAAAGTCTAGATCAGACTATCACACAGTGATATCATTCGATTTTGTGCCTCATGGATTTGATATTTCACTCGACCGAAGCCACAAGAACATGATAACCAGAATGTCAGATACTATGTACTGTAGTTTCATTATTTGTGTCGAGCAAAGATTCAACAGATTGTTCATTAAATTTGCTTACAATCAGAGGTGTTCAACATTATTCTGTCAGGCTGTGTGATGTGTGTGTGTGTGTGTGTGTGTGTGTTGTGTGTGTGTGGTGTAAACTGCATGTGTACAGTTATATAT
>CM068968.1:38612257-38625216 GCA_035128595.1 Eptatretus atami
GAAAGTTTAAAGTAAATCTGAGGGGGTCAACTGGGAGGCCTCCGGTGATATGAGGTGGAATGACTCCCTTTAGACCTAAATTTACACTATTTAGACCCCTTCGACCTTTAAGACCCTTGAGACCATTGTGATCCTTTAGATCATTTGACCTTTACACATTTACAACTAGACAAGCCGGTAGGCAACATGGCTGCTCGCTCTAGATGGAAAGCTGGCCGACCAAAAATCGAGCTCCGCTGGGCTATGCAGTGCCATTGGCCTAACCAAATACGAAACCCCTGTCAGAGATTCGACAAACCCCTCCGGAGAAGATGCAAATTGAATATCGGCAACCCCCAAAAACACAAGTTTTTTGGTCGTGGCTCGCCCCATAATGGGCGCACCACGCCCATTCTCAGGAAAACACAACTAGATCATTTGATATAAACCTCCCACCAAAATTTTATTAGGATCGCGATCAAAACCCACGGAGCTATGCTCGGACAGACAGACAGACATACAGACAAGCTGGTTAGGCGGACATGGGTAGTTGCCTACCATAGAACCTGACGCGATTTGGGCCCGTTCGATGGGGGAAATGACCTGAGGATTAAAGCACAATAAAATTCATGATTCTAGCTTCAAGGCGTTAATGCCTTGCCCAGAGGTTTTTCTGTTTAAAATACCCCCATTTAGAGGTTTCGGCCGTTGCTAGCAACGGAGGGGGAGGGGATCCATAGCCAACGGTTCTTTCTCACACATAACTTAAGGACATACCATGAACCTACCATACCAGTTCATGTATATCTGACTTCATAGCTCTGAGATATAACGATCTTCGTTTTTTTATTGTTTTCGACCAGGTTCATTCAAAGTCCATCTTCCTCCGACAGTTGATTTTCATAGGATCCGGCTGGAAATTTTTGACAATATGCCTGAATGCTTACTTGCCCACAGTCGCTCGTGGCCCGATTTTTGATTTTCAAAAAAATAAATGTTTATGATTTTTTCAAAAATTTCAAAGCCAGTTGCCTAGGCAACGCGTGCGTGTCCTTAGGCAACGGTTCTTCATTTGCACACAACTAGGTCATGGTGATAGAACCTTACCAACCAAGTTCATCGAAATCGCCATTGTATTAACTGAAATCGCCCATTTTAAATTACTGATAATAGCATCCGGCCATAAAACATTGCCTTCAAGAAAAGCCCAACCCCTGCACAGCAGGGAAAAATGGCTGTTAAAAACGGTCATTTTTTTTAAAATACCTGCATAATAAGAGGCTAGAACAAATTCTCAAAAAAAAAAAAAATTTTTTTTTTTTTTTTCCGACTGGATCGACTACCCACAGACAGACAGACACACAACAATAACGAATAAAGTGGTCACTTATTTTTTTCGTGAAAATATTTTTTCGCTGAAACCAATATTCTAGAGACCACTCTGCAGCATTAACCGAGCCCAAAGTGAGATTATGCGCCCTTTGGCGCGAGAAACGGCCCTTTCGGCCCTTTAAAATTTTTTTTATTAAAAAGAAGCTCGAATGCAGCTAAGATCCTCGTCCTCTAATGATGACTCATAAAAACGAATATGACGTCATTGTGATGTATCAGCGTTTGCCGATTAAATTAATTATCTGCCTGCCATGCCCGGCTGATTCCGCGCCACAAACAAAATTCAAAAAGCTTGCCTAGTTTCCGACGATAATGGTATAGGCAATTTCCATTAGCGGCGATATTATGACGCTTAACTTTTTTTTTCTCGGAGGAATTTTCAAAATCGGAGATGGTTTACTGTTCTGCGCTGGTATTTTTACATATATACGCCAAGTTTCAGAAGTTCGATGAAAACTGAGGCTGTGAAACACAAAAATGTCCACAAGAACAACAACGTGAGTAAGACTTCGAGATCCTCCACGAGGACATGTAAATTTTTTTTTTTAATGTGCTGCGAAGATGCCCAACGAAAAATGTAAGTCAACAAATGATTGATATGAAACTAGCCTCACTCTTGTGCAGGTTTGTTCTGGTTTCTTTTTTCTGATGCCCGATGAAAATCTACTCAAATTTCAAACTGCCTGTCGTCCGTTGCCATCGCTTCACCTGAGAGTGTACGAATAACTCCCACGGGGTTTTGTTCGCAATTCGAACTTGTTCATGTAATGATTGTTGGGTTGATAAAAACACCTGCGAGCAGCTTAATGTGCGTCCCCCTCCCAAGCCACCCAGGCGTGATTCACCAGCAAGCCATTTGCCACGGGACAGTGAAGTGACTCCCTCCCGTTGTAAAATAAACTGCTGTGGGAAACAATTGACATCATCACAATACAGTAATGCGCGTAAATGAACACAGAGTGTTGGTCACACCCCATTTGCGATTGAAGTGTTCGTTAAACGAACCTCCATGTAGGAATCTGTGAGTAAATAGCCCAATTCTCTTAAACACGGTTGTATTCTGACGCACTAAAATATGGAAACCTCCATATAGTTGTTTCTAAATAAAATTATGTTATTTGAAGGGGGTTCGAATGAAGGGGGCCCCGACACGCTAGTATTGCCCGGGGTGGCCCATTCGACTCGAGTCGGGGCCCTGCGGTGCCGAGCCAACTCTTCTGGCGGCAAATTTGTAATTGCATCTATCTACCATTTGCCGAGGTACATGTGTACAAAGTATACCCTTGAAAATTTCGATGTTACCCTCAACATGTGCTATATCAAAGTCATGTAACATGTGCGTAAAGTTTCAATTTCCTCGCTGAACGGTTCAACAGAGACGGTATAATTGATTGCTTAACCCTGCTTTTGCCTGACGTGTGTGGCTAATTTACCTGCTTCTTAGCAATTATAAACTGAGGGGGAATGTTGATTCTGTGCCATGAAAAATTATAGTTAATAACAGCGGTACGGTCACTGACGGGTTCGTAGACGTGGCACAAGGTAGGAGATTCACATTTCATCAGGACAATAATCCGAACACCAAAGCTAAAGCCACACTGATGGTTGAATAAGAATAAAATTTGAATGTGCCTTGAGTGGCCCAATTCCAAAGTCCTGACTTGAACCCAATTGAACATTTATGGCGAAGACTGAAGATTTGAGTCCATCGATGATCTCCATCAAACTTGACAGAACTAGGAGCATTTCACGTTAAGAACGCCGTGTAAAGTTTTTACCATCTTACTGCCTACAAGCTGGGTGAGACCGGGACAAAAAAGACTCATCACAGTCATTGCTTACCTGGCCAAAAGGTGCTTCCCACCAAGTACTGCACCGAAGAGTTGAACAGTTTTACAACCGGTGATTTTGATTGTACGGTTGCTTCAGCTATCCTGACACGTCACCTCCTCAAACTAATAACAGTAATTAGTTGATCTCTTCAGGTTATTAATAAAAAAGTTCATTTGAAGAATTATTTCTCCATAAATAGCTTAATTCATCTGAATGTGGCATTATTGGTTGTGGGTGAATACTTTTGAATGGCCACTGTATTCGGGTTGAAGCCGGCCATCCTGCTATGTTGCTGAAGGTTCACCACCGTCAAAGAGAGCTACTACCTGCTGGAGCGACAGCTGCCTACCTACTCAGTTGCCTTCCAACCTGTCAACCTCGAGAGAAGACACTGTAAACATGATTGTTGTTGTCTTGCGGCGGACCACATGGGGTGTAGCGATTTATTTTAATTGAATAATAAAGCAGAATTATGTTTACATCGGCCACCATTACTTTAATGTACTTCTCCAACAAACGTGTGAAAAAGTTTTTGAAAATGAGACATTCCATTTCTATTATGTCCAAATGTCTTTTTGTAAAATCTGCCCACATCAATTGTGTCTTGTCTTGTTTTGCACGTCCTCTCAAATCAGTGGTGCCAACAAAGCTTAGAAGAGTTAACCAGACTTGGCATTTAACTTTTCACCTCGCTGACGCAATTCAGACAGCATATTGTACTACACAAACATTCTGCTCTATGACAAACAAACCAAGCAGGTGTTGTCAGAGGCGGCAATATGCCTGGGTGTTAGCTTAATGGTTAGGCGTTGCTGCGGATTGGGATTCTAGGCATCCTGAGTTCAAATTCCCCCCCATTGGTTGATGAATTAATACCAGGGGGGTTGACTCTGCCTGTCATCCTTTCTGAGTCGCAAAATCAGTGCCAGCTTGCTGGTATCCTGTGTTGGAGTGGGGACCTATACGGGATTGTGCCCAGTAACCAAGGAGACTGCTGAGGAGCACCGATTGCTCTGCACAGAGTATGATCCTCAATGGATGGAAAGGGCAATAAGATGTCTTGCACAGCCCTTGATCCCCCATTGAGTCCTGGGTTGCCTAAAAAGGCTGAAGATCGGAACATGTTCAAGCTTGGTTCACACGGGCAGATCGAGTGAACTCAGACTTGAGCGAACAATTATAACGGCCACTCGGAGAGAAAACATACCTCTGCCCACGCCTGACAGTTTATGCTTTTGTATAACCACTGATAGGCCGACGCTGCATTCGGGATTCTTAACCACTGAGGGAGTGATTGGGGGAACATCAACAGCTTGTCACCTTACCCACTCCGTCAAGTATTAGTCATAATCCCTCCACAACTTTTGAAACATCATCGATACAACATGTCATATTCACCCTATCTTCTCAATAGTGAAGCATCAATTAAAAATTTGCGTATCCAGATCTCACCAAAATCGATTTATTCAATTCATCCTCGTCACACACCCAAACCTGTCCGACAAGGTTCGCCGAATCCGTCCATAACTTTTTTTTTTAGATTGTCCTGCTCACAGACAAACAGAGGTGTAAACATAACCTCCCTCCACCTCAGAAGAGGCAACAATCAACCAGTCGACTAAATCTTTGAAAATAAACTCGAAAATGGAAACAAGTGTTGAACGATGTCGGGATGGCAATGATGAAATGATACAACTCTCCAATGTGAGCGTTAATTTTTCCATGAGAGATTTCTTGCTGAACTGGCAGAGTTCACTCGAGTGCTTTTATGATATGTCGAGAACAAACTCACAATATTTCCGGTACTTCATGGGTACATCGCTGTCCTTTCATCTTTTTCAATCAGTCTTTGAACTCTTCTTTTTTGGTGCTTTAATATAGAGAAAGTACTCCTTGTTTTAATGCTTCATACAGCATAGGGATGGCATGGTATGTTTGATGCAGAAATATTTATCATTCTGCTGGACACGCTTCCACAATTCATGGGAGCTGGATTGAATTTTTTGCAGAAAGAAAATTACAAGTTCCACCTTTGGCATTGAACAGTTGCTTTGAAAATTCGTGTTTTACATTCTAAAGTCGGTCACGGTAGTTGTTGTTTGGACTTGCTAGAACCGACTGTCTGTCACCTTGTGAAATCAGTCGTTGTGATCATCTTCAAGTCGTTTGGTTCGTGTCCTTCTTTCAGGCCTTGACTACAACTCGGGTCTCTGACACATTTATGCCCTCACCCACCATGACAAAATAATCAAAATACCAATGCCTCCACCTCTAATCACAATGGTTTTGTTTTCTTCCTTCTTACTGTTTTTTTACTCCGCACAACGCGAGCTTCAAGTAATTGGTTCAATCTGTCTATCCATCAGTTATTTTTTGTATCGAGGAAAGAACTTATTTCAATTGAATTATATATTTGAACAGTGCTGGCAGTGTAGAACACAAATCAGAACGTGAAGCGCGAACACGACCCTGTAGTTTAGCAGGACTTTAAACTCGCGTGTTGCTTTTAGTGGTTTAGCGGTGGCAGCTTGGGATCTAGGGTCCTGAGTTTAAGCCCCGTTGGGCCGCTGAATTAATATACACCAAGTTGACTCAGCTGTCATCCTTCCGAGGTCGGCCAAAATGGAAGCACAGATGTACTGGTAAGGGCGGCACCAATGCCATACAGCGGCACATAGCCGCGTCCCAACCAATGATGCAACCAGCAGCCACAGGCTGTTTTTTTTTTACACTCAATAGAGAGAGAGCAGCGACTTTAGGCTCTGAATTTGGCAAATTGTACGGAAAGTCTCATCCCGAGCACGAATGCGTACTCTCCGGTTAAGCAATTGCTTCATGTCTGTCTGTCGGCAAAATCAAACAAAATTTGAAATTATTCCACAAACAGCGAAACTTACTGTTTAGGGATGTAAATAAGGACACAAACAACTGCCATTACAAGAATGAACAAGGAAATTTTTGCCCAGGAGAAGGGCTATTCGGCCCATCACACCTGCCACCACATCAATTACCAGATTTTAATCAATCTCTGGATCCCTTAGCTTTGTATGCAGCCCTTTTGGCTGCCCTACATGGGTCTCATTTCACTGACCTCAGAAGATGACAGGCTGTCAACCCCTGTGGTAATTCAGCAGCCAATGGGTATTGAACTCAAGGACCCTAGATCCCAAGCCACCACACTAACCACTAATCCAGCACAGACCATGAAAAAACAATTTAAATGGTCAAAAGATTGGTGTTAAAAGACGGCTGCATCAACACGTGGAGGTGACCTGTCGAACATTTCAGCAAAAGTGGTGGCAATGCAACCACATCCAAAAATATCTGCTTGTTTAATTTGCCAAAGATCCATTTGTTTCTTTTTCTCAGAGATTATATAGATCGTGCTCGGAAACGCCAAAGCAAGCAGTTTAAAAGACCTTTCTCATTGTCCTTTTTCTCAAACATTACACAGCGGTATGGTGTTCTTCGAACTCTCCAGTTACCCTCGCCAGAGGAGAGGGGTTATTGCATTTGCTGTCCATTTTGTCGCGATCACGACACAAAATTTTTCACCAGCAACGACTACTCATGCAATATGTTTAATGATAATTATAACGTCATAGCGTTCATGTTGTGGTGGCAGCCGATGTTGAAAAAAAAGAGAAAAAAAAATTTGGACCTCTGGATTGCCGCAAACTGCACCAAGGAAAAAATTGCAAAACTTGGCACATGGCGCACGTACTCCACATTGCGGAATAAGCTGATTACTTTTTTTATCATGTCAAAGGTTGTCTTCGTATGACGTCAAATAATTTGCATATGTAGAACGCTGCATCCGATCAGTATGAAAATTTGAGGGGTAATTTCAGGAGAAATTTGGTTTGCAGAAAAATTTTTGAATACGTGGTGTCAGCCATATTGGATTTTCCGAAAAAAAACCTTTAAACATACTTCTTTTCCAGAACAGCCTGGACAGTTCGAGGGTAAAACTTCACACACGTTCCCCAAGCCTTGTGGCATACCAGGGTGTTTCACAAATAATTTATTAGGTCACATTGGTCTGGCAGCCATATTGGATTCTAACGAAAATCTTTTTAAAAATTCTCTTCTCGAACTGCCTTCATCAATACGATGTGAAACTTCACAGTTATGATTTAGTAGTCATGCGGGGAATAATAGTTTTAACTTTCAACCTGATCTGGATGCACTGGTACTGGCAGCCAGAAATATTAATTTTTTTTGAATCGGCGCGTTCTTTTTAATTTTGAAAGCGGTGAAGTCGCTTCAATATTTGACTATATCTGTACTTCAAAAATGAAGAAGAAGAACCTACACACAGTGTTTCTATGAAAACTGGACTCTTTTGACACCTTTTAGTCTACTGAGCGCTTCGACCTTTTAAAGACACCCACGACCCCTGAAGACCCAAAAGACCATGAGCGACCCAGAAGACCCAAAAGACACAGAGGATCCAAAAGACCCACAACTCCTGAGGACCAACAAAACACTTGAGATGACCAAAAATACCCACAGGACAACAAAAGAACTTACTAGACCTTTAGACTCTACCATAAATGGATGAGTTCTTTCTTTATGTGTGTGTGTGTCATGATTTTTTTGTGGAGTTTCTCCTGTAGCATTCTGATGTGGAATGTGAACACCAAAATGATAGTCATGTATCTCCCGCAGTTGATTAGGCTAATTAACTACAAAGACCCCAGAATAATTTCCCATGTTTTAAACGCACGCCATGTTAATGTGTATCGGGCAGCCTTAATAGGTCCCTTTCACGGCATGGCATTCTATTTACAAAATAATGTTAACATTGTAACGAACCATATATGAGATGAATACAAATTAATATTAACAACAATAATTATAATCGCGTTCATATCAGTTAGCAAAAAATAATAATGAACATGTAAAAGCCAAAGTGAAAGGGCTTGGTGAAAAGCCAACTAATTGCTCAAAGTCGTTACAGAAGCAGGTATGCTACAAGGCCGTTGAAAGACTAATGAAATTTGGTTCCAACGCACCAATGATCAACTAGTTAATTTTTTAAAGGGCTTCAAAAGGGTAATTTCTGAAGGGTTCTAAAAGGTTAATTCTAAGGAGTTTTTTAAAGGGTAATTGGAATGGGTTTCATTCGATTACTATTGCTTTGCCTCAGTTCATATTGAAATTGCCAAATTGAACTGGCCTTCCTTTGGAACAACATGTGCACATTTAAATTTTTTTTCTGAATAAGACTTCACTTGGCTGTGCTGATGGGTTTGAGGAAGAGGAGTAGCCACTGAAATGCAAATCTTTTCCAGGTGACTTTCTTTTCTGATGACTTTCATCTTGCATTTTATGCTTGTTTGGGTTCCTTCAAAAGTGCGAGTCTTCTTTCTGCGTCTTGTCGAAGAGTCCAATAATATAGAGGACGACAAAAAAGTCGAGTCTTCAGCGTCCTTGTGTGCTTCCAGTCTTCCGCTACGGATGTGAGACTTTGGACTTCTGACCAGCGGATCTGAGACGGAGACTTAATTCCTTTGCACCAGGTCTCTTCGGAGAATCCTTGGCCATCACTGGTCAGACTTTTGTCCAATGAGCTGTTGTTGAGAGAGACTCAAATGAGATTTGTTACCTGCATAGTCTGCTGAGCGTCAGCTGCGGCTGTATGGACATGTGGCTCGTTTTTCTGATGCCTGATCCTGTTCACCAGATTCTCTCAGAGAGGGATCCGATGAATGCGAGGAAGCCAATGGTGCCGACCACGTGCCTTGTGGTTGCAACAGGTTGATCAGCATCTCGAGGAGATTGGGATGCGCCCTGGCATCTGCCTGGGGATGGCCAGACGAGCGCCCCCTGAGTACCAGGCGGAAAGTTGAACAGTGACCGTTGCTCCAGCACATGCCTTCCCATAACTTGACGTACCTGCGGTTCCTTCTGATTACTCCAATTGCAGGACTGTACCTATTTGGTCTTCCATGATTTGGAATTTGAATTCATTTTAATCACATTTCTAAATTCAATGAATGATAATAAAAAACGTCATGGGTCAGGGTCAGGTGTCCAATCAAAATGGAGTTGCATCAAACGGGATGTCTTGGCTACCCGGTCATTACTGCCAGCAATTATAAAAGTGGAAGTTCTAGTTTATGTCTATTATTAATTTACGTAACACACCAGTACATAAGCACTACATAAAAGTACACATAATATTTCAAAAATGTTGTGGACAGATTATGACAAAACTTAGTAGATGAGTTGGGGTTGGTGACACGCAACAAGCCGCATTAGATTTGGTTAAGGATCCAGACACAGATCCAGCCGATAAGCTGCTGTTTGGCCTGGCGGAAGTATACACTCATACCATGTAGCATTCTTGTTTCCTTCTGTTATAATCTAGCTCTGTTGTTGCGGCTTCTGGTGTGCCACCTATGGTCTCACTTCCCACAATGCTGCACAGTTTTTCTTTCTTGTTACCGCGACTCGGATTAATCATTACCTTCTACTCTTCGAGAAGACTAGGAATGACGGGCTGCACTTTCATATTGCCCCCCCCCACCCCCACATCTGCTCTAAAGCTCCATCACAGTCTGTTTGTTGCTCTTCTCTTTGAACGTTAGTATGGTGGGACTTTCATTCGAAAGTTGAATGTGCTATCCATCATTGTGCGTGTTGGTGGAATTTTTCCATTTTGTTTGGTGACCATCCACGTTTTACTGCCCACTTTCAACTTGTTACCCTCACCAGAGGAGAGGGCATTCATTTGGCATTATCCATTTGTTTGTTTGTCCACACAGAACTATGACTCAAAAAAAAAATCGAACATAACCTGAGGTACCAAAAAGATTCAGAGGACCAAAAAGACCCCTTGGACTTTTAAGACCCCAAAGACCCAATGGACCCTATTACACCCTTTAGAATCCTGAGACCTCTAAGACCTTTAGATCCTTTCGAACCCCGAAGCCCCTCAAGATTACCTCTCTACCCTTAGACGTTCACAACTTTCAGACATTTTAATATCATGTAGAACCCTAGACATTTTAAAACCCTTGAGGAAATTTCAACCCTTGAGTCATTCCATCTGTAAATGACCAAAATTTTAAGAAAATGTTCCCAGTTGACCCCCTCAGATTTACTTTTTAAACTTTCATAAAATAGTTTCCCAGTATCAAAATGAAGCTGCCGTAAAAATTTTAGGTCCATAGATGCGGTCAACTCGAGATATTGAGGGTGAAAATGTGGTTGTGGCCCTATTTTTTATGGTCGTTGCGAGCATCACAAAATGAACGGCTACTTTTAAAACTGCCAAAACTTTTTTAATATTAATGTAGAGCTTGGAAATTTCAGAGATTATTCTTCTATAACTGCCTCTGTAAGAAACAAACATAAAACTGAGTATACCTATTAATTTTATGACCTGATCAGTTTGAAATCCAGAAGAAAAATGTTGGTTTTGTATGAAGACCCAACTTGAGACCCATATATTTTTAATGACCCATCCAGAAGCTGAAATTTTTTCATGTAATAACTGTATGCGGAGTAGTATTCAAATACATTGTTTACTTTTCTTAATCAGTCATATATTAATACCAGTCATTGATCCCTCAAAAATTGAAAATTTTCATTTTCCCCCGAAATTCAGCGTGATGATTGCCCCCAAATAAGACAAGGTATACCACTTCAAAATTGTTCACCATTTTTGGGAAAAAGAGCCATATTCAAGTTTACAAAAGCATCAAATATCAAAGTGGCTATATTTTTTTACAATATATTTCTATTTTTAAAAAACTGTTGTTAACACAGTCGTGATACATGAAGTGTGAGCATGGTGATGCCGGCACCATGGTAATCATGAATTGATTTAGTTCGATGGATTCAAAATTAATTAATACAAAAAATATATTCACATACTGCAATAAAAAATGTATAAAACAGTTTCAGCGTAAATGATTTGAATTAGGTCCTTTATCTGCTTTTCCAAGTCAGGGTGTGAGCTTTGCTACTGCCCTCCCAGTTGACGTTAGGGGAGCATCAATAACTTCATCACATGGACCAAGGAACCCAACAAATGTCCTCCCTTGACATGTAACTATATACACTGTTACTGACATCAGCCAGATTCAGCCACTAATTCCTGAGTTCTATTTTAGCCCCAGCAGATGGAGTAAGCTTCTTGCTATTTTACAAATTTTGAGAAACAAAGAATTACAAATTTCAAATTTCAAAGTATTGGTACATGGTATCCTTAATAGCAGATGATATGTAGTACATTGTATATACATGAACTACACAAATATCTACATGTAAAAGGACTGTTCATTAATTAGCTACACACAACACGCACAGCACTGCGCAGAACTTCATTTATTCAAATTTTTGAAAATATTGATAGAAACATTATACCACTTGTTGATATTTGACACTTTTGTAAATTTGAATATGCTCTTTCCATTGAAGTTGAACAATTTGAAGTGGTATACCTTGTCATATATTTGCAATCCTCACCTGAATTTCGGTGGAAAATTTAAAATTTTCAATTTTTGAGGGATCAGGACTGTATTATATATTGACTGCATAAGAAAAGTAAACATGTATTTGAATACTACTTACCATACAGTTATTTACATGAAAAAAATTTCAAGCTTCTGGGATGGGTCAATAAAAATATAGTTGGGGTCTCAAAGTTGGCGTCTTCATACAAAACTAACATTTTTTTTCTGATTGAACTGATCAGCGTCATAAAATTAATAGAGGTATACTCAGTTTTATGTTGTTTCTTACAGAGCAGTTATAGAAGAATAATCTTCTTGAAAATTTCAAGGCTCTAGCAATTAATATTTAAAAAGTTGTGGGAGTTTTAAAGTAGCCGTTCATTTGTGGATGCCGCAACGACCATAAAAAATAGGACCACAACCACATTTTCAACCCTCAATATTCTCGGATTGACCGCATCTATGGACCTAAAATTTTTACCCAGCTTCCTTTTGATACCTGGAAACTTTTTTATGAAAGTTTAAAGTAAATCTGCAGGGGTTGTCAAACGGGAAGGCCTCCGGGTGAACTGAGTGGAATGACTCCCTTTAGACCTAAATTTACATATTTAGACCCCTTACCTTTAAGACCCTTGAGACCATTGTGATCCTTTAGATCATTACCTTTACACATTTACAACTAGACAAGCGGTTAGGCAACAGGCTGCTCGCTCTAGATGGAAAGCTTGGCCGACGTTGACGAGCCGATATTCATGTACATGCTATCAATCAATTAGCACAATAAATATTGTTATCACAGCCCTCTTAGTTTTGCGCCCAGAACCCGCCCTTGGTGAAATTTCAGCATGTTTCCAAAGAGACTCTAACAAATGGCAGCCTGGTAATTCCATTTATCTATCGCCAAAGGATTTTATTTTTTTATATGATGCTGTAAGACATTCTCTTGGGCACAAAAACAGGTCCCTCGTAGGTCCAGTTTCGGAGTATTGATTTTTTTGTACAGTCCACAATAAGTGTACGATGCCTACGATTTAAAGTATTTTAGCTGTTGCTAAGGCCTAGGTCAACATTTGCCCACGGCGGCCGTGGGGTCTCCAAAATCTGCCCGGGCCACTATCAATTATACGGCGGCCACAGTATTTTCCACGGTCACCACAATGTAGCAGTCACATATGTTTTTATTTTTCGGGTAGCCGCCACGGCGTATTTAGAAAATCGTGGAGACCGGAAAACGTTCGGGGTGCCGTACGGTCTTTGATTTTGATGTCGCCATGGTGACCTTTAGGG
>CM068968.1:38631863-38644864 GCA_035128595.1 Eptatretus atami
TAGGCCTTTCATTATATCTCTTGGGTATACGGGGCAAGATGCATTGTGTCGGACTTTTAGTTAAGTCTTTGATCCCATTTTTTAATTCCCTTTATCCATTTTTAATTATACTTTGTTTCACACACGACATCTCCTTCACGCATGCATGCAAGCCGCAGACCGAACTGTGACATCAATAGAGAGCTTCATGAACATATGCCGCAGTGGCCCCGTTCAAACTGCACACCATTCACCAAAGGATGTTTCACCTCAGGACCCTCACAGTACTCGGACCATCAATGCTACAACCTTCGTACGAACTTTAAACACCTTCCTAAAAATCACCACAATAACCTTTGTTCAACCTCTTCACCACAAACACCTCCTCACTACAGATGCCTCAATCACCTCACCACAATCGTTTTAACCTCTTCACCACAAATGCCACAACGCTTCCCCGACCTCATTACAACCGCTACGAAATGCCATAACCACAGACGGTTCCCTGGATGTTCACCACAGTCCTTTAAGGATGTCAGTTAATAGCGGACATTACCCACCATTATGGAGCCTTCGAGTCAGAGCATATTGGCGTGTAGCTCAAAGCGCAATTATGCGCTGGGGCCTGTTCAACGTTATCTGGGTAGCCCTGGTGCTCTGCTAAATATCGACCCTCGATTGGAGCCCAGCGCATGTTTGTGGCAAGGGGGTGCTCACAAAACCTGCGCCCCCTCCCCATGTAAATCCCAGAGCTCTGTTGCGTGGCCGAGTTTGGCAGCAAATGAGGCCATTTTTTGGCTCCGGAGTCTGGTGGGGTGGGGCTACTTCTCAGGGTGGTGTCTGCGCACCATGGGAGGCTCTCAGATACACCGACAGGACATTTTGATCCACTTTTTGGCTCCTCCTCCACCCAGACGATAAAATAACTTCAGAGGTCGCCAAGTCAGCCAGTCACCGAGCCACTGCCGAGGAGTTGCCAGGACATCAGCGCTCGGCTTCCACTGCGTTCTGCAGCCAATCTTCATTACCATCGACATTTCCAGATTTTCTCATGTTCTGTCTCTCCCATCTACCGTCTCGTCTGCTGTAGAGGCACAAACTAAAAGAGCAATTCCAGACAACCACTCCTTCATGCTTCCTTTTCTGCATTACATTTTCACCTCATGTGCACCTCCCACTCAAACACCATAGACAGGCCCAGTTTTCTTTCTCCCTCCCTGCTCCAAAGGGACTGGGAAGTGTAGGTTCAACGGCTGTGCAAGGTATTGAAAGAGGTCAAGAGTCCCTCAACTGCCGATCATCTTTCTTGCTCTCTAATTTCCTCAGGTGTGTGTCTGATGCTGCCTGTATTGTTTGCATAAGTTAAGAATGTTGAAGTTTTATATCGGTTTAGCTCTGCCCTGCTTCTTCTCTTCGAATATAACTGCATTTCTTTTGCTGCACCCCACAAATCCTTACTCTCCCGGCTGTACATATTGCCTGTAATAAAATCTTCCCTTATTGCCACACATATATAAATTGCTTAGGTCACAAATGTACCCAGCTTGTTCCGTCTTTTCTTTCATTGGTCCAGCATGGTCCACACGTGAGTTTAGCCATGAAGCTTTGCCTCACCAATTTGCTCTTGTTAGCCAGCGCACACTCACTGTATTGTTCGGCCGTCCACAGGTAAGTTATCACGTGAGGCAGTGTACCCTGCCAGGATTGCCCAGTGCCAATCGGCGCTCGTGGTTGCTTCGCAACCCGTCGGTGCGCCGAGTTATCTGTGCCAGAGGCCTCAGGAATGGGTATTCGGGAGAGACCCAAGTGCTTCCCATCGTGCCGAGCCTCGAACCCCGAGTCCGTTAAAAAAAAAATTAAATTATATACGTGGGGAGAACAAGTATTTGATACACTGCCGTTTTGCAGGTTTTCCCACTTACAAAGCACGTAGAGGTCTGTAATTTTTATCATAGGTACACTTCACTGTGAAAGACGGAATCTAAAACAAAAATCTGAAAATCACATTGTATGATTTTTAAATAATTAATTTGAATTTATTGCACGAATAAGTATTGGATACATCAGAAAAACAGAACTTAATATTTGGTACAAAAACCTTTGTTTGCATTCAGAGTCAGACGTTTCCTGTAGTTCTTAACCAGGTTTGCACAGACTGCAGTAGGGATTTTACCCACTCCTCATACAGATCTTCTCCAGATCCTTCAGGTTTCGGGGCTGTCGCTGGGCAACACAGACTTTCAGCTCCCTCCAAAGATTTTCTATTGGGTTCAGGTCTGGAGACTGGCTGGGCCACTCCAGGACCTTGAGATGCTTCTTACGGAGCACTCCTTAGTTGCCCTGGTGTGTGTTTCGGGTCGTTGTCATGCTGGAAGACCCAGCCACGCCCATCTTCATGCTCTTGTTGAGCGAAGGAGGTTGTGGCAAGATCTCACGATACATGGCCCATCCATCTCCCCTCAATACGGTGCAGTCGTCCTGTCCCCTTTGCAGAAAAGCATCCCCAAAGAATGATGTTTCCCCTCCATGCTTCACGGTTGGGATGGTGTTCTTGGGGTTGTACTCATCCTTCTTCTTCCTCCAAACACGGCGAGTGGAGTTTAACCAAAAGCTCTATTTTGGTCTCATCAGACCACAAGACCTTCTCCCATTCCTCTCTGCATCATCCAGATGGTCATTGGCAAACTTCAGACGGGCCTGGACATGCGCTGGCTTGAGCAGAGGGACCTTGCGTGCGCTGCAGGATTTAATCCATGACGGCGTATGTGGTTACTTATGGTTTTTCTTTGATACTGTGGTCCCAGCTCTCTTCAGGTCATTGACCAGGTCCTGCCGTGTAGTTCTGGGCTGATCCCTCACCTTTCTCATGATCATTGAGGCTCCACGAGGTGAGATCTTGCATGGAGCCCAGACCAAGGGAGATTGACTGTTATCTTGAACTTCTTCCATTTTCTAATAATTGCGCCAACAGTTGTTGCTTCTCACCAAGCTGCTGCCTATTGCCTGTAGCCTATCCCAGCCTTGTGCAAGTCTACAATTTTGTCCCTGATGTCTTAGACAGCTCTCTGGTCTTGCCCATTGTGGAGAGGTTGGAGTCTGATTGATTGAGTGTGGACAGCTGTCTTTTATGCAGATAACGAGTTCAACAGGTGCAGTTAATACAGGTAATGAGTGGAGAATGGAAGGCTTCTTAAAGACAAAACTAACAGGTCTGTGAGAGCCGGAATTCTTACTGGTTGGTAGGTGATCAAATCTTATTTCATGCAATAAAATGCAAATTAATTATTTAAAAATCATACAATGTGATTTTCAGGATTTTTGTTTTCGATTCCGTCTTTCACAGTTGAAGTGAACCTATGATAAAAATTAAAGAACTCTACGTGCTTTGTAAGTGGGAAAACCTGCAAAATCGGCAGTGTATCAAATACTTGTTCTCCCACTGTTATATTATATATATATATATATATTATATATATATATATAATATATTATAATATATATATATATATATATATATATATATATACAGTCATGCGCCACTTAACGACGGGGTTACGTTCTGAGAAACGCGTTGTTAGCGATGTCGTCGTTGTGCGAACATCATTTTTTTTTCATTTTCGTTTTCGAACATCGTACTTACACAAACTAGACACCTAAGCTATATGGTGTAGCCTATTGCTCCTCGGATACAAACGTTACAGCATGTTACTGTACTGAATACTGTCGCAATTGTAACACACATCCAAGAGACAGAAGACACGTTAGACTTACCTTTGTGCAGTTCATGACGGCCATCAGTGTTGTTAGCAGCAGCTTACAACCTCCTCTCGCATCGATTATAGAAAGGTGAATAAATAGCGTTTGGATTTTATAAATCCGTAATCATTGCATCGATGTTATAATTTACAAATGAATAAACGAGCACCTGTCAATTGTGATATATATTTTCGGAACAGTGCGATTGTTTTAACAACATAAAAAGCTTCACTAAAAACAAATTTGTGTTTGAATTGACGAACAACAACGATTTATTCGTGGAATTCTTCAATTCAAAGGTAATTTACTTGTAGAAGGTAAACGTGGAAACATTGGTTCAGTTTGAAAGCCGATTTCCTTGAATCCCGATTTAGCACGACCCTGTTTTTTTAGCGATGACATTTTATGGACCTCAACGATCGCATTATCAGGGCCACACTGTCGTTGTTTATTATCATTATGAGGTATTATGTTCTGTAGAGTGTACATAATTGTATGTGCTATTTTTATACGAGGCTACATCACTCGGCGATAGGAATTTTTCAGCTACAATTTTTTTTCATATTATTATTTTTTTTTTTCAGAGCTGACAGACCCGTCGTATATGCGATCCGTCGTTGCCCGGAACGTCGTTAAGCGGCGCATGACTGTATATATTATATATATATATATAATATATATACAGTAATCCCCCGTTTCTCGCGGGGGTTACGTTCCACCTCCCCGCGCTAAGTGAAAATCGCGATGAATGGACGCCTCCCCAAAAATGATTCGTCTGGTCTGCTCGTTTGGCAGTGAGTGGGTTTGAGGTGCCGGAGATCGACTGGTCTGGTCTGGTCGGTTTGGCAGTGATTGGGTTTGAGGTGCCGGAGTCGACTGGTCTGGTCTGGTCGGTTTGGCAGTGATTGGGTTTGAGGTGCCGGAGATCGACTGGTCTGGTCTGGTCGGTTTGGCAGTGATTGGGTTTGAGGTGCGGGAGATCGACTGGTCTGGTCGGTTTGGCAGTGAGTGGGTTGAGGTGGCGGAGATCGACTGGTCTGGTCTGCTCGGTTTGGCAGTGAGTGGGTTTGAGGTGCCGGAGATCGACTGGTCTGGTCTGTTGGGTTTGGCAGTGATTGGTTTTGAGGTGCCGAGATCGACTGGTCTGGTGCGTTTGGCAGTGAGTGGGTTTGAGGTGCGGAGATCGACTGGTCTGGTCTGGTCGGTTTGGCAGTGAGTGGGTTTGAGGTGGCGGAGATCGACTGGTCTGGTCTGCTGCGTTTTGGCAGTGAGTGGGTTTGAGGTGCCGGAGATCGACTAGTCTGGTCTGGTCGGTTTTGAGTGCTGGTATGAGCAGTGCTCGTCCAACTGCGGCAAACCTTTTTCCTTCCCGAAGCATATATCGAGCACCTTTACCTTACCTTCTCCTGGAGCGTCCCAGGACCTTCCTCTGGCGCTTCGGTTCCTTGCCAGAAGCCTTCGAAGGTGCGGGCGTTTTGGCGGCATCGTGGGGCTTGGAGAAAAACGTAGAAATATTCGAAGTTCACAAAGCGAAACTTTGTCTCGTGCGTTGTGTGACTGGTCGAGCACACACGCGTTATAATTTATTGCTTAATAATTATATTTTATACATTATTACCGCGATGTACGGGGGAATCCGCAAAAAAAATTAAGTTACGTTCCAAGGGAAAACCCGCGATGAACCGGGGGCGCGATAGGTGAACCGCGATGAAGCGGGGGTTGACTGTAATATTATATATAATATTATATTATTTCTGTTAACATCTGCGTGTAATTTGACGTATCTCCTCCAAAACTGCTGGACGGATTGTCGCCACCTTCGGCATGCGGGTGCTCTGTGGTCTAATGAACAGCATGGGCTATGTGAGATCGCGCCAGACGGACAGGTTTGGGAATTTGGGCGATTTTCTAATTTTTACATTCGTTTGCATGGCGATGTGTGACGTCACCGCTGAGAGGCGTAATTCCGTCATGACATCATCGGTCATTCGCTGACGTCATTACGTCTGTCATCGACAGACCGTCACCACCGAGAGGCGTAATGCCACCCTCAAAAACAGCGTCTGCAATGTAAAACCCTCTTCTGCACATGCTGACTACCTCAGAAGGTGAATTTACACAAAAATGTAACAAGAAACATTGTATTTAAAGTAAAGATTTATTATTAAAAAAAATTATTTCTGTTAACGTCTGCGCGTATTTTGATATGTATATGTATATATATGTATATGTATATAGATATGTTATATATATTTCTTCATCTCCTCTGCCTCCCCTTCCCTCTCACCCTCCATCTGTGTGTTCTCTCGTTGTTTTTTGTCTCTGTCTCTCCCCCCCCCACAAACACACAACAAACACTTTATTGACCCGTCAGCGAAGCGATGGGTTGTATATTGCTCATATATATAATATATATATATAATATATATATATATATATATATATATATATACATATACAGTAATCCACGTTTCTCGCGGGGGTTACGTTCCAAACCTCCCCGCGCTAAGTGAAAATCCGCGATGAATGGACGCCTTCCCAAAAAATCGACTCGTCTGGTCTTGTCGGTTTGGGAGTGATTGGGTTGAGGTGCCTGAGATCGACTAGTCTGGTCTGGTCGGTTTGGCAGTGATTGGTTTGAGGTGCCGAGATCGACTAGTCTGGTCTGGTCGGTTTGGCAGTGATTGGGTTTGAGGTGCCGGAGATCGACTAGTCTGGTCTGGTCGGTTTTGAGGTGCTGGGTATGAGCAGTGCTCGTCCAACGGCGGCAAACCTTTTTCCTTCCCGAAGCATACATCGAGCACCTTTACCTTAACCTTCTCCTGGAGCGTCCCAGGACCTTCCTCTGGCGCTTCGGTTCCTTGCCAGAAGCCTTAGAAGGTGCAGGGCGTTTGGGCGGCATCGTGGGGCTTGGAGAAAACGGAGAAAATATTCGAAGTTCACAAGTGAAGCTTTGTCTCGTGCGTTGTGTGACTGGTCGAGCAGCACACGTTATAATTTATTGCTTAAATAATTTATATTTTATATATCATTACCGCGATGTACCGGGGAATCCGCAGAAAAAATTAGTTCGTTCCAAGGGAAAACCCGCGATGAACCGGGGGCGCGATAGGTGAACCGCGATGAAGCGGGGTTGACTGTAATATATATATATATATAATATAATATATATATACATATATATATATATATAAAGCCGGTAGGCGACATGGCTGCTCGCTCTCGATGGAAAGCTGGCCGACGCGACTAGCCGATATTCATGTACATGCTATCAATCAATTTAGCACAATAAATATGATTATCACAGCCCTCTTAGTTTGCGCCCAGAAACCCGCCTTGTGAAATTTCAGGCATGTTCCCAAAGAGACTCTAACAAATGGCAGCCCTGGTAATTCCATTTATGTATTCGCTAAAGATTTTTATTTTTTTAATATGATGCTGTAAGACATTTTCCTTGGCACAAAAAAAAAACAGGTCCCTCAGAGGTCCAGTTTCGGAGGTATTGATTTTTTTGTACAGTCCACAATAAGTGTACGATGTACGATAAAGTATTTTAGCTGTTGCTAAGCAACGGAGTGTGCATAGCAACCATTCATTTTTGTGTACATGCCAGCCACATTGTACACATTTCACCCAAGTTTCATCAAAATCAGACTCTTTCTCTTAGAGATATTCGCAATTAACCGTTTCTGAAATGTTCGACATGTACTCGCCCAAAACATATCTCCTCCTACAAATTTTTTTTGTTAGGGCTGCAAATTGGCATGAAGGGAGATTGCGCACAATGCATCATAGATTGCGCACAATGCATCATAGATTGCGCACAGAACTCTAAGCTTCGATTTTTCGATTTATTTTTTGATTTTTTTCGATTTTTTGACCACTTTAAAGGGCCGTTGCTATGCCGTTGCTAGGGCCCGGGGTCCCATATTCGAAAGCACACGATTCCCAGAAATATTGGTCCTACCTACCAAATTTCATTGGAATCGGTTGAGTGGTTTGCCCCTAGGCTTGACCAAAGTTTCGCGGACAGACAGACAGATGGAATGTCCAGAATAAGGGTGCTCTAAGAGCAGCCAATATATTATACATATGTATATATATATATATATATATAATATATATATATATATATATATATTATGGACCTCTTCATTTACGCCATAGTTGCGTTCTGGAAGATAAACGTGTATGAATGTGAATGAGAAAATGAAATGAAAAACGTGTAATTAAAACCAATTTCCCCATAAGAATAATGTAATAGGTGGAGGTTCGGGAGAGTGCTGCATGTATCCTCATTTTTATTGTCCTATTTTTGGTTCACGAAAAAATATTTTCACGAAAAAACATGTGACCACTATATTCGTTATTGTGTGTGTCTGTCTGTCTGTCTGTCTGTCTGTCTGTCTGTATGTCTGTGTTGGGTAGTCGATGGAGTCGAAAAAAAAATGTCAAAAAATTTTTTTTTGAGATTTTTTTTCTTTCTACCCTTATATCAGTATTTAAAATGGCGATTTCAGTTAATACAATGGCGATTTCGATGAAACTTGGCTGATAGGTTCATACCATGACCTAGTTGTGTGCAAATGAGAACCGTTGCTATGGACACCACCGTTTGAAAAATCATAAAAAATTAATTTTTTCGAAATCAAAAATCGGACCACGAGCGACTGTGGGCAGTACATTCAGCCATATTGTCAAACATTTCCAGCCGAATCCTATGAAAACTGTCGGAGAAGATAGACTTTGAATGAACCCTGGTCGAAAACAATAAAAAAATGAAGTTCGTTATATCTCAGAGACTATGAGTCAGATATACATGAAACTGGTATGGTAGGTTCATGGTATGTCCTAGTTATGTGTGAGAAAGAACCGTGCTATGGACCCCTCCGTTGCCTAGCAACGGCCGAAAAACCTCTAAATGTGGGGGTATTTTCACAAAAAAACAATCTGCAGCATTAACCCTTGAAGCTAGAATCATGAATTTTCTTGTGCTTAATCCTCAGGTCATTCCCATCGAACGGGCCCATCGCGTCAGATTCTATTCGGTAGTCGACTACCCATGTCCGCTACCGGCTGTATGTCTGTGTCTGTCTGTCTGTCCTGAGCATAGCGCTCCGTGGGTTTTGATCCGATCCTGATAAATTTTGGTGGGAGGTTTATATCATGATCTAGTTGTGTTTTTCTGAGATGGGCGTGGTGCACCCATTATGGCGGAGCCACGCCCAAAAAACTGTGTTTTAGGGGGTAGCCGATTTCAATTTGCATCTTCTCCTAGGGGGTTTGTCGAATCTGACAGGGGTTTCGGTATTTGGTTAGCCCAATGGCACCCGCATAGCCCCACGGAGCTCGATTTTTCATTTTCGTCCCAAGGTCAAGGTCACAGGTCACGAACTTAGAAAATTGCGAATTTAAAAAATTATCTTCTCCGAGGGTTTGTTGAATCTGGCAGGAGTTTCGGTATTTGGTTAGCCCAATGGCACCTGCATAGCCCCACGGAGCTCAATTTTCATTTTCGTCCCAAGGTCAAGGTCACAAGGGCACGAATTTAGAAAATTTCGAATTTTGACATCAAATCAATATGACCGCCCAAACTTTGAGAGCTAGGATGACAATATTTTTTATGCATAATCTTGAGGTCATTCGCCACCTAAAGTCTTGAAACCATTTTGCTCTATCTCGAACACCTTGCCCATGGCGCCCCCTTCAAGTTTGTTTTTACGCTGATTCCATCAAAGTATGGATAATCCGAGGAGTGCGAAATGCCATATAGCCTATATGATGTTATATATGTTCCTGGAATGTTCCAGAGGAAGTTTTGCACCAAAGTCATAATCCTTGACCTTTGACCTTTAAAATTCACAAAGGTCAAATTTTCAAAGTTGTGGGAATCAAACCGGGTTTTCGACCTTCCTCGACAAACTAACTCCAATAAGCTATAGCACGTATCCTGTTTCCTTATTTTAATGTCCACAACAATGTTTTGTGACCTTTAAAGGTTATGCAAAGGTCAAATTTTTAAAGTTGTTGAACGAAACCGGGTTTTCGACATTTTGCAGCTAATAACCCGTCACTCTCGTACCACATCATGTTGATCATTTTTATAACTTGGTCAAACATTATCACATTGTCTCATCCTTGACTTCTGAAACAATCTACATCGTCAAATACCGCTCGTGAACCATCGTCGTCTTCAGACTTGTTACTATTACAGTGGTTTATTTAAATTAAATTGTAATGTTTAAGATATAAACAATGAAAATTGTAAAAGGCGCCGGCGGGGGTGGGGGCGGACGAAGGGGGGGGGGGACAGGCTTGCTTCGGTGGTGACACTAAATACTTAGAAACTGCGTACTGTTGCAATTTAATCAATTTATAACAACTAAAAATAGAAAAATTAAAGAAAGGGGATGCAAACACTACGTTACCTGCTGCTGCTGATGTCTTCTTGTTTCTGGAAGTGTTCAGGGGAAGGAGGTGGAGGAGTTATGGAGGGGGATCATATGTGTCAGATGACCATGGTGAAGATGGTGGTGTTGATGATGGTGACGGATGTTGAATTGGAGAGGGTATGAGATGCGCTTTAGCTTTTTGACCGCTCGATGTTGAGGGCTCACTGGCATCGTCCTTTGGTTGTTGTTTCCCTTCCTTTTTGTGAAAAAATGAAAACAAAGTCGTCTGAGCTGCCTTCATCTGCTGTTCTTTTTAAATTAACTTATAGCAGATGATTGGACATTTCGGGCCACTTTTGAGCTGCATTCTGTGTGGGGGTCATCTTCATCGAAGATGGCTAGACCCATATCAATGAGGTGAAAAAGCCTCAACCATCCTCGTACTCGTGAGAGTACGCAGTAGCTCAATCTCTTCACTTTCTGCCTCCGACTCCTCCACCTGGCATTCCTTCTCCAGCATTAGAAGGTCCTCATTTGAGAGCTCCTCCCGGTTCGAGTCCAGCAACTCCTCTACATCACCCTCCTCCACCTCACCAAAACCGACAGTGTTGGCCATCTTGGCCAAGCTGACAGTCTTGCTGAAACCCTTGAAGCCGTGAACAAATTGAGGGCAAAGTTTCCCCCATACACCATTCATGCAGGAACGGGTGACTTCCTTCCAAGACTCCTCAACATTACGTGGAGCGTCCCTTATTGTAAAGGCCTTCCAGAATTCCTTTGCAGTCATCTGATTATTATCAGTTGATTTCACCAGGTTTGCAAATGTTGTTCGGAAATAATACGCCTTGAATGTAGCAATCACTCCCCGGTCCATGGGTTGAATTAGAGATGTCATGTTGGGTGGAAAAAACACAACCTTCATGTTCTCGTTAAGATCCTGGATGGATGTTGGATGAGCTGGGGCATTATCGAGGAGGATAATAATTTTTAAACTCAAATTCTCCTTCTCACAATATTCCTTTAACTCGGTAGCAAGCTGGGAGCGAAAATATTCACAAAATATTTTGCCTGTTATCCAGCCCTTAGCATTTGAACACCAAGAGACAGGCAAACATTTTTTAACATATCCCTTCAGAGCCATGGGATTTTCTGAATGGTAAACCATTAACGGTTTCAATTTACAATCACCTTCAGCGTTACCTCCCAAAATCAGCGTGAAACAATCTTTCGCTGCTTTAAACCCAGGTGCGCTCTTCTCACAAGAAATGTAAGTCCTACATGGCATCCTCTTCCAAAACAGACCAGTCTCATCAATGTTGAAATAATTTGTTTTGGAGAATATCCACCTTCCTCGATAATGGCCTCGAGAAATGCAGGAAACTTCTCGGTGGCATCGGTGTCGGCAGCAGCAGCCTCTCTGGTCATTTTGATGTTGCGATAGTTGTAACGCTTCAAGAAGTTCGAAAACCACCCAGAACTAGTGTTAAATGGCTTCACTTCACCTTCCTATCAGCTGTACGATCACCTCTTTCATACTGTCCTAAAACATCCATTTTTACTTCAATAGTGATGGCCTTCCTCTGTCTTTTGCTCACACTACCAACCTCGCAACGCCACAGACGCTTTCCATTCATGATTGCAAAGGCTACACTTATTACAGCGGCACAATTCACGCACAAAATAGTAAACACTTCACCAAACACACGAAGCTAAGATGGAGGATTTCCGGAAACTAAATGAGGGAGGGGAGGGTGAGGGAGGCAACCTATCTAGCCGACATCAGCTGTTATAACGAACACGTTTTCATGCTGTTCAGTGTGAAAATTAAATCGCAGCATTACTCACGCACTCGAATCGCGTAATTCCAAATGCTCGTAAACGTCAATTTAAAAGTGGTATAAATGACAGGCGCGCATCATTCCAAAAATGCGCAAATGGAACATTATATATATTGTTACGGCTGTGGAAATTTGCAATACACCAGAAAGGTCCTCAGGTTAGATATATCGATAAGTTCATGTGTAGTTAGATTTCCCCACCGTTGTTTAGAGGGAATTTCCGTGTTCACCGGGCTGCGATCCTTTGAGATAGCCGTATTTCTGTTCTATCGTTATTTTGGATCAAACGTACAACAGCACCACCTTCGCCACTTCCCGCACTCCGAACGCTGTTCTCCACGGACCACGCTACGATCCTTTCCGCGTTGGAAAGGGTCCGAGAACGCGGGCGTACGGCGCGTGGAGAAGAAAACCAACAACACCTGTGGGGTTTTCCCGCCTAATTTCCCCGCCTGATGCTTCCGCCTGAATCCCCCCCACCACGCTGGTGTAAGGGGAAGGGTGGGGCAGCTCGCTCCGATGGTGGATGCACGGCGTGAGGCGTCGGAGTGGGGCACGCCCCCTTCGAGAGCTTTCTGGAAACGCCTCGAAGAGAGGTGGAGCCAAGAACGGGCGGAGCAAGGCGAGCCCCGCTCCATTAAAGGGCGCACGGCGTAGGGTGCGTTCTTCTGTTCTCTTTTTTCTTCTTCTCCTCCTCGTGGATCTGACTCCTCTTCTCTCGTTCTGGTCCTGTGCTCGGGTTTGGCGGGCGGCCTGTCCACGGAGACACGGACGGGAGCGGCGCGCGGTGTGTGGCGGACCTGCGCGTTTGGCGAGGAGTGCCGGAGAGAGCTCGCAGACATGAGGAGTCGGGGCCAGGCGCGACCACGCCGACGGTCGTGGGAGAGGACTCGACGGCCCAAAGGAAGTGACTTTATCTTTTTCGGGTTTTATGTATGTGTGTTTGTGGCGCCAGTCTCCATAAGTAAAACAGTTTAAGTGCTCGTAAAGAATAACTAACAGTTGGTTGTAGTGCTTTTGCCTTGCTCGTGTCTTT
>CM068968.1:38665919-38684857 GCA_035128595.1 Eptatretus atami
GTAATTCCGAACAATCTAGAATATGGAGCCACCTGAGATTGTGCCTTGGTCACAAAGCTGACTCAGCCAAAGATTGTACCTTGGTCGCCACTGGACCTCCGGCCCGCAACAATATTGTTGCGAATTCGCCCTCGGCGTGCAATCGCCACGCGACTCGAACGCGACCGCCTCGCCCAACCGGACGGACAATTCAGTCGTGACCCTCCCGGCTAACGCCGGATCCAGTCACGGGTGGGCACTTCACTCACCACAATCGTGCCAATCGGCCACCCGCGTAGGATAGGTTGTTCGCCCAAATTCGACCTACCAGTACCCAGCGGATGGTAAACGGCGATCGTACCTCGCCGCAGGTCGACTCCGGACACGAGCCGCTGGGCGGGCCGTTCCGTACTATCGGGATAACCGAGCGGTGTATCGTCGACCTCGACGGTTCAGATTATTTACCGGCGTTTGCACCACTACGAACCTTTACGTGAAGCAGGATGAAGGTCAATGAAGAAATGACGAAGCGAAACGGAAAACAGTTCACACAATGCACATTTATTCCGCGCACGCGGAGCACACATATAGCACAGCGTAAAGCAAACAGCATGTATTACAGTCACAATTAACGATTGCACATATATCACATTGAACAAAAGAAATGCACATATAAAAGGAGTTAAACCGACTACACGACACACGGACCACTTATACAGTTACTACCTACAAGACACGGGCGCACAACCGCATTCACACCGAAGCAAAGAAAAGACCCCCTCAAAGGCAAGGAGTCAGACTGGCCCGGGCCTAATGCGCCGAGGACCTGGATGAGCGCCAGGCCCACGAGACCGAAGGGTTTACCCGCGCCCTCGTGGCGAGCCGCAGAATGTCGCTGCACGGCGGTTCCGTGGGCACCTGCTGGTGTAAGTGGAACGGGCCCCTTGTCGCACTCTCTCACGCGGGGGAAAAAAGGGGAATTGTTGATGCTCTGGGAGGGAGTATGGCTGCTCGCCTCGAATCCCGCGACGCGAGCCTCCAGTCCACCTCAGCCGTGCGCCTCCGCAGCCGTCTGCCCACCGATCTCCCTCCAACCGATCCTGGCTGCTCCACCGACACTGCTCGATACTGACTTCGCCCCACGATACCGCTCAAACTGACTGCTCCACCGACACTCTCCACGATATCTGCCGATTACTGACTTCGCCCCACGATACCCTCGATACTGACTTCGCCCCACGATACTGCTGCTCCACCGACACTCCTCGATACTGACTTCGCCCCACGATACTGCTCCACCGATCTGCTCGAGCTCCTCACTGAGCTCGCCTTTTTATCGGCTTCGGGAACCAACATATGCAAATGCTCGGATCAAACGACCTCAGGGCGGAGCCACGCTCCGCGATTGGACGGAGAAAAAGGGGGGCGTGTATCATTCCTGATCCTCAAATTTGCATATGCCGATTTTCGTCAGGCGCGTCTGGAGGCGGGCCAAGCCGCCCCGCGCTTCCTGATTGGGTGGATCAGTATGTGGGCGTTGTATCATTCCTGATCCGATATCTCCTCAGAAACCCCGCATCTGCACTCGCGTCTCGCGTGTCTCGCCGAAGACAGCTCGACGCTCCGGCGCCCACAGGTGGGCGGGAAAGGCCGTAGGAGAAGGTGGTGAGGGTTTTCGGCGGTGTTCGATGGCCATGGTGCTGTTTGGAATGGCGGTGATGTGAGGTTTGCGGTAGCGAGTGGTGAAGTAGGTTTTTGCTGTGGCGTTGTTGTGTGTTGGCGTGGTGGCTCAAAACAAAGGTAGAAACAGAAAAACGCCTAACTCAAGGATCGCAGCCCGAATGAATCACATTAATTCCCTCATACAATGGGTTTGGGCTAACTTACACATGACTTAAGAAAATATTCTCACCTACGGGACCTTATGGTGTTTGCGAATTTCCAGAACCGTAACACTACCCCTCCCCTTTTACAGACTCGTCCCGAGTCGTCAAATTATCGTGTGCCATCATGTGTATGTTCTCCCCTAGTACGTTTTACCTACGGATCCCTGAGTGCGACATTCATGGTATTCGTGTCCCCAAAATAAATACCTGAGGGTGAGTAACTAACTAAACAAACTCAACTCACACAGACGACTTAAATAAAATTGCCCGGCGCTAACACATACATGCCGGGGGCGCACTCATAATTTACAATACAACTTAACACCTTAACCTTATAATTACACTAAACCATGGCCCAGGATCAATGGACTCTGCAGGAAAAAGGAAGTCAAAAAGAGAACCGCTGCACGGGCCGCCACTGCAGCCCGTGTTGCAGCTGCCAACAGACAGTTCCTGCAGCTTGCAAACTGTTGCTTGCGGATCCTGGCGCACATGGAATTGAAACAAGGGGGCAAAGCAAAATGACGGGCTGGTAAACAGGGGCAGTGGGCATGACATGGCAAAGGTAAAGGCAACATAGCCTGCAGAAAAGCCGTTGCAGGCCAAACACAGCCGGCAGACGAACTGGCCGGCACAGCCTTGCAGTAAAAAACAGCCCGCGGACGATCCGGGGCACAGCCTTGCAGCAAAACACAGCAGACGTCGACGGCCGGCACAGGCCTGCAGAAAAACAACCAGCCGATGAAGTTGGCCGGCACAGGCCGTGCCGTGGAGTTGGTGGAGGGAGTGCGTGGTGCTGGCACACAGAAGGCGGCTCGGACCTACCTACTGTCTCCCTCCACCTATCGCCTTTGCCTGTCACTGTACCTACCCACTCCCTTAATTTGTAAAACCAATTTAGCCCCCAACTTATTTTTTTTGTTTTTATTTTTCATCCCTTCCCACTATAAATCGTCCCCTAACCCCCTTATCGTCTTTGTTCGGCTAACCTATCCTGTCACTCTAGCCTACTCCCAACCCCTACGTTCCCCTTCCCGGAGGGAATAAGGAGAGCTAGCGTCCTGTGCCGAGGCCCAACGAAGCCTCAGGATGGCCTCCCCAGATTTAGCGATCTAACCCAAAGGGTCAGCGGCCCACAACGAGATGCGAAGGGATGGATGGTGCGGAGGGTACACTTCCTAATCTACCCTAACCATTTAACTGTTAAACTACCCCGGGCTTTCAAACAAGCGCCTCTCGCTTAACCTATTGTTCTAAAAACCAAGATTCCCGTCGCCTGTGTTGTGTCCACGCAAATTTCGGCCTCGCCCTCCAATTTCCTCCCGTGCCCTCACAACGGTCTCATGGCTGGGACGCGTGGCTCCCTTTGCAGGCACGACCCTCTGCCGAATCCCCACAATGGCACCCCCGGGCACTACACTGCCTCCGAGCCTACCAGCTCCCTAAACACCGGGGAGTGCCCATGGCAACTCCCCTGAAACGCACACGTGCAGGCTGGCGCCCCGGCCCCTTTCGAGGTCAACCCGTGCCCACGACACTGCCCCGCGCCAACGGCGCTCCGGGCCCCCGCACCAAAGGGGGCACGCCCGTGCCCACTACGCTAACCGCCCCCATGGCCTTGGCCTACCACGGCCGACTAGCCCGGTGCCCGGGTACCCACTCAGCATACTCACCGTTCGCACCACGCTCCCAGCGTCAACAGGGCTCCTGCACCCCTCCAAACGGTTCGAGCCTACTTCCCCACCAACAACAAAACGACCTCCATTTTTCAATTTAACTAACCCACTAACTCACTCTACACTGACCCCGGGGTCCCTTGGGCGGGAGTCACTCCTCCCCCAATCACTCATCGCAACTGCATTTCCACATTCGCTCCAAAACACGACCCGCTGGCCTCACACAAACATTCTCCACACAAACTCACCAAACTCTTCAACACACTCATCGCTGATCTCTGCCATCCTTCTAAACTACCTCCCTAACTAACTCGTGTCCCACGTCGCCCTTAAACTACAGCACGTTCCTTTTTAACACTACGTAGCAAGCTACGTCCCCGCTACACATCCACAGTCTGTCACTGTCTCCAAATCAATCATGCCATTTTCCAACTAAATCTCAACTAAAATCCCTCTACCTATTCCATTCCACGGGCCCCATGAGGACTTACCCTGCCCCATGAAGCGGTCTAGCTAAGCTAACCTTCCCCTAGCTATGTTCCATCCTGTTCCCAGGCAGGGGGGTCTTTCACCCCTTACCCGGGAATCCTGTTCACCCGAAAGCGAGGCTTGCTTTCGTTAATTTTGTATTTCCAATTATGCGCAGCACCAGCGCGGCAACTCCACAGCCTGCGCTCTTGCACCTGCCCGGACGTCATGCAAGCTGCACGCGTACCTCGTCCCTCTTGGACGTACCATCCGGCAGGGATTCACCCTCCTGCGGATTCCAACCCCACGTGCCAGCCATGACGTCACCCTGCGCACCCCCAAAAAAAAAACATCGCACTCGAGGGGCTCCCCACGCGAACACATGTGCTCTGCCCGTTGGAGCCTAACACACGCTCGCGTGGAGAACCCATCCGGTCCAAATTCGTCTACCTGCCTATACTTTGTCCGTCCCGCGGATCGGCAAATCCACCGCTGGCGTTTCGGACCGGGCTTCACTCCCGCAAGCGAGCACCGTGGGTCTCGTGCGCTGCACAGCACGGACCTCGCGCTCGCTGCTGGGTGAACCCGGCGCGGTCCCCACAACAGCTACGCGCCGCTACCCGCTTCTGTCCCTCTGTCCGCCGTCGTCTCCGTTCCACCCACGCACACCTGCGGTTACGACGCACAGACTCCATCCCTCACACTCACATTCACACCGGGAGACGCGGCTGCATGCTCACGCATGCCGACGACATCTCCCTCTCATACAGAGACCTCACACAACACGGTCTCCCTCACACGGACCCTCTCACTCACACCCAACCTTTCACCTGCCCAGGGGTCTCACCACACCATGCGTGCCGGAAAGCACCGCATCTCCGCACACTCGCCAAACACACAGCCCTGCACAACCACACTGGGGATTCGTGTCCCCACAAGGGTTCCCGGGCCTCTATAACCCCCCAAGCTACACGTGCACCTATCCACAGCACTCGTCCCTTCAACTCCGCTTGGCACGACCGAACCCACCTGGTCGTGATTCGCCTCAAGGGCATACTCCCTCCCCTCGTTCCTGGAGGCGGCCATCCAGCTGCTCACACCGGGTCCCCACCCAGTCCACGAGCTCACCCCATTATCCTCCTACATACCTCTGTGTGTGTGTGTTCTGTTCCTTCAACCCCGTCATTAATATGCAGTCCTCCTCTATTTTCTCTATCTCCCTGGTCTCTATACATTTATTAGTTTCTGTTCTTTCTGAGTTTTTTCCATCTCTATGGATTTCAATTTCATTCTTCCTTCATTCATTAATTTCAAACTCGTATAGTTTTGTTTTGTCTCCACCTCTTCCTCATGCTCCTCATTTCCAATCTCATCGTTTCTCTCAATTGGCTCATTTCCTCCTTGTTTCATTCGCTGCCTCTCTCATTACCCTTCCTTGCTTCCTCTCCTGTCCTTCCTTCTCCAGTTTCATGGTTGCTTCATGTTGTTAATCTCTTCTTGTGTTCATTTGCTGCTGTCTCATTACGCTCCTTGTTTCTTCTCGTGTCCTTCCTTCTGCAGTTTCATGGTTTTCTTCATGTGGTTAATTTCCCTTTTGTGTTTCATTCGCTGTTCTTTGTCTACCTCTTCGCACTCCAGCCTTGCCTTTTCTTCAATGGTCAACCTCGCCTCAATGTTCTTTGTTTCTATCCCATTGTTCCTCTCGTTTCTCCCTCCCATCATCGTTGTTCCTCAATCTCCCTCATTTCTTCCTTCCTGCTTCATTCTGTTGCTCCCTTCACTTCTTCTCCCGTATTCGCACTTATTTTTTTCCTTTTTTTGTTCAGCTTTCAAATTCATATACTCTTTCAGTTTTTCTATCACTGTCTTTCTTGTCCTCGTTCTGCAATCTCGTGATTTCTTTCAACTGAACAGGATTTCTTTCTCCTTGTCTCATCCTTGTTCTTCGTATTTCCTATTCCACTGTCTTTCTTGTTCCTCATTCTGTAATCTCGTTATTTCTTCAACTGACTGACTCGTTTCCTGGCTTTCCTGTTTTCTCGTAAATCCTGTTCTTCAGGACGTCTTTTTGTTCCTCATTCTGCCAATCCTCGTGTTTTCCTTCCATTGATCGATTTCCTTTCCTCTGTTCTCATTCCTTCTCCATCATTACTCGTTCTTGCATTCTTCAATTCCCCAAATCTGGGCTCTTGTTCCAGCTGTTCGATCTGTACAGTGCGTGCCGTTCCTTACGTTCATTCTCCGTTCTCGTTCTTTCCTCTCTCAACATCCTCAGCTCGTTTTGTAACCAGAAGCTTCTTTTCCAATCCTTTCTAATCTCCACACTCCAAGACTTTGCTTTGGCTTCTAATTTGTTCAATCTGCTCAGTGTGGCTCCTTAACGCTTTCATTCTCTGTTCTCTTCCTTCCTCTTTAAACATCTTCGTTCGCTCTTGTAATCCGCTCTTGTTCTGGTGTTTTCTGTAACCATTTTCTTTCTCAATTCTTGTTCTCATACTCCGCACACTCCGACCTTCGCTGTTGGCTCTAAACGTGTTCTTCCGGCTTCCCCTTAGTGTTTGTCTACCGTCTTTCCCAGTTCCTCTTCTCCGTTTTTTACCTCACCGCCAGCTTATCACTCTCTCGTCATGTCTGAAGTCTTTTCTCACACTCACTATTTTATTTCCTTCGTGCACGACCTTCGTCACCCCAATTAATTTTCCCTCTTCGGTTACAGTCAATTTTTCCCGTCAACCCTCCATTCCTTCTCGCCCAACACGTCTCCCGGATTATTTTTCCTCACCCGCCTATCACCGTGGCCTGAAACAACGATTGCACCCCTCCCAGCTCGTTCGCCTCCCACACGTGCGTCGCGATTACGCACTTCGCGTGTTGTTTTCCAATGCCCCCGCCTGCAGGCATTGGCCATTGGCGTTCACACCCGCATTTCTTTTATTTCTTCCTTCATTTCGTTTTGTTGTTTCCATTTGAAGTGCGTTTCCATCCATTTTTTCGTTCAATTCCATCACTTTGTTTTCCATCTGTGCATCCCCCCCCATGCTTGTGTGATCATCTCCATCATTTGTGCAAATGACTAATGGCGAAAGCAGGGCCGATCCGCCACCATCGGTCCCGGTTTCGCTGGGACTGGGGAGGGATTTGATGAAGTGGGGAGGGGGGTGTCCATACGCCGCGGCCTCTGCCGCTGCCCAGCGCCCATTTCGGGCCCTGGGTTCAGTTGGGGGGGAAACTGTTCCTGCACCATCAATGCACTCTGCTCGGGGTCTACATCCTGGGCCCAATGATTCTACATCAACTACACATATACCAATTCTATTACCGCCCGCCCGCTCGCCTTGAGACGCCATCTTAAATTCCCGAAGGGGTTAATTTAATCGCATCGTAATTTAGACGGGAATCCGGGGGTCGCTCTCCTGAACCGATTCCCTATGAATTTAGCTGGAGCGGGAAGGGATTTGAATCCCACTCCTGTACACCAGTTTGCAAATTCGTGCCCGTCGCGTGCGATCGCCCATTCGCCGACTCGAAGCGAGCCTCGCCCACGGGACGGACAATTCACGTCGGACCTCCCGCTAACGCCGGGATCCAGTCACGGGTGGCCTTTCGACCTCACCACAATCGTGCCATCGGCCCACCCGCGTAGGATAGGGTTGTTCGCCAAATTCGACCTACCTAAGTACCACGCGATCGGTAAACCGGCGATCGTACCTCGCCGCAGGTCGACTCCGGACACGAGCCGCTGGGCGGGCCGTTCCGTACTATCTGGGATAGAACGAGCGTGGGTTATCCGCACCTCGAACGGTTCAGATTATTTACCGGGCGTTTTGCACCCACTAACGAACCCTTTAACGTGAAAAGCAGGATGGAGGGTCAATGAAGAAAATGACGAAGCGAAACGGGAAAACAGTTCACACAAATGCACATTTATTCCGCGGCACGCGGGCACACATTTAGACACGTAAAGCAAACAGCATGTAATTTACAGTCACAATTAACGATTGCACATATATCACATGAAACAACAAGAAGATGCACATATAAAAGGAGTTAAAACCGACTACCCGACACAGCGACCAACTTATACAGTACTACCTTTACAAGACCAGCGGCGCCAACAGACAACGCATGTCACTACCGAAGCAAAAGAAAGACCCCCCTCTAAAGGCAAGGAGTCAGACTGGGCCCGTGGCCTAATGCGCGTGGAACCTGATAGCGGCCAAGGCCCAACGAGACCGAAGGGTCCTACCCGCGCCCGTCAGTGGCGAAGCCGCAGAATGTCGCTGCACGCGGTTCCGGGCACATGCTGGTGTAAGTGGGAACGGGCCCCTTGTCGCAACTCTTCAAGCGCGGGGGAAAAAGGGGGATTATGTTGATGCCATGGGGAGGAGTAACATGGCTGGCTCGCTCGAAATCCGCGACGCAGAGCCTCCAGTCCCACCTCAGCCGTCGCATCTCCGCAGCGCGCCCCACCGCTCCTCACCGATCTGCTGCTCAACCGACACGCTGCCGAATACTGACTTCGCCCCACGATACCCGGCTCAACTGACTGCTCCACACGACACTCTCCACGATACTGCCCGATACTGACTTCGCCCACGATACCGCTCGATACTGACTTCGCCCCACGATAACTGCTGCTCCACGACACTCCTCGATACCTGACTTCGCCCCACGATACTGCTCCACGATGCTGCTCGAGCTCCCAAACTGAGCTCGCCTTTTAATCGCTTCGGGAACCACCATATGCAATTCTCGGAAATCCAAACGACCTCAGGGCGGAGCCACGCTCCCGATTGGACGGAGAAAAAGGGGGGCGTGTATTATATCTGATCCCAAAATTTTGCATATGCCGATTTTCGTCAGGCGCGTCTGGAGGCGGGGCAAGCCGCCCCGCGCTTCCTGATTGGTGGATCCAGATGTGGGCGGTATATTCCGATCCGAATTCTCCTCAGAAAACCCCGCATCTGCACTCGCGTCTCGCGTGTCTCGCTGAGACAGCTCGACGCTCGGCGCACACTAGGTGTGCGGGAATGCGAGGAGAAGGGGTGGAGGTTTCGGCGGTGTTCGATGGCATGGTGCTGTTTGGAATGGGCGGTGATGTGAGGTTTCGGTAGCGAGTGGTGAGGTAGTTTGCTGGCTGCGTTTTGTTGTGTTGGCGTGGGTGGGCTCAAAACAAAGGTAGAACAGAAAAACGCCTAACTCAAAGGATCGCAGCCCGAATGAATACATTAAATTCCCTCTATACAATGGGTTTTGGGCTAACTACACATGTACTAAGAATGAACTCACCTGACCTTGTATTGGTCGTGCATGGAGTCCAGGCCGAACAATATATATATTATATATATATATATATAATATATATTGAGCCTTTCTGCAGTTACGGGTAACCATTGCGTTACATACATAGTCCACATTAAGTGTGTCCAGTTTATCTTGCAAATGAGGGGAAATAAAAGACTGACCTCCACGTACTGGAATCCAACAGTAAGAGATAATCAAACCCAGCACAATTTATTTGATGGGGGTTCTGTCTTCATTAACAGAAATGTAACAAATGTTACATTGACATTAAGTTGTTGGATTACCACAGTAGTTATTTTTTTCTAATCAACTAATATTAATTTAGGTTGTGGTCAAGAATGCTATTCTTCCTTCAAAACAAGAACTTGTAGAAATTCAAATATTTTCGTACTTTATGACTTTGACATTAAGCGTTACGTAACCACACGTGACATTGACAACCTTTAGAAACGGAGGAAATAAGCAAAGCGAAACTGTTTTGGGTTAGGATGTTGTCAATGAAAGGGAAAAACTAAGTCTCTCATTATAACCACCAGAATTTTAAGCTTTGTCAGTATTTAAAGGAGTGGGACAAAAATCAAAATGTAAAAAAAGTAACAAACGCGACAATTGACTTGTGTTAAGAATATGTTAACATGTAAGTAAATGAAATGTCATCAGCAAGAAGTGGACTAAAATGTCTTGTAAGGTGAATAGATGTAGCTGCACATCTGACAATATTCCAGTTAAGGGCATAATATAGGTTATGAAGCAGACAGAGCTCCAGTAAGGCACAGAAATAATAAAGTAATAGGACTGATTTCCCACTTACAAAATCATCTTTATATTAAGATGGCACCAAAGATTATGACAAGACACTGGCCACCAAGTATTATGGTGAACAGAAATTGTATAATAGCAATGCTTATAGTTATAAGCAAATCTGACTTTCATTGCTGCTGCAGATGTTACATTTGAACCCTGGCTCCAGTCTGAAGAATGTCCAAACAGGTTTGACAGATCATGCGTTACCCACAGTGTACACGACAGATTGGTCATACCGTCTTCATATATGACGATGATGGACAGTAATATTTTAGGAGGATACCTGGCAGGCACCAGGGGCCAATTCCATGAACAATTTTTTACTCAAGTCAAAAATATAAATGTTAAATAAAAATGTTGTTCTTTGATTTGAGATGGCCTCTTATCTGCCTGTCTTTCTTTTCCGTTTGTGCAGAGATCGAATCTTCCTTGAAAACTTTCCAAAGTTGTGTATCTAAATTTCTCCCTTTCTGCACTACAATACCCTTTTCCTGTAGTAAGTTTTTGTTGTTGTGGTGTTGCATTAAAAAAATAACATGCTGCAGCGTAAAAAACAAATTAATATCTGACCGAGGCAAAAGATTTCCTCATTCTGAATGCTGCTTGTCTTTTGCTTCATCTGAAGGAAAATCTGACAAATCCTGTACAGAAGTTTTCCCATATAGCCCTAAACCTTTGAGAGCCACTTTTGACGGCGGTACATTTTGCCTTTCTCTTTAATCCTCCTTTTTTGTCACTCTGCCTCTCACGCGATTCTCGCTTTTTCTTTTTCCAGTATTCTCTCATCTTGTCTGCGTTTTCTCTTGTTCTCATATGTTCCTTTCCAACCTCCTTCCACTTTCTTTCACACGATCACGCCATCTCTTTTTGTCTGTTCCTTTCTACCTCTCTATGTCTTTTTTTCACCTCATCAACCAGCATCTTCAATTTTAATTCTATGCTGGCTGCTTCTAACCTCTGCGCTTCTAGTGTCATTTGATAAAGTTCATCATTCTTTTTCAGCTTTCTCGATAGAGCCTCATTCGAGTTCTAGAGACATTGCAGTTTTGGAACTCAATTTAACCTTCGGTTTCCAGTCTGATCTTGCCTCCATCTGGAAGGCAAAACAATGATTTAACAAGGCATTGCATAAAAACCACAAATCCCTCAAGCTTGACGCAATTGTGAACTCAAAGTCAGATGTTTATTGACATCTGGACGCATCAACTTTATACATGTATAGGTGACCTTTGAAAATATAAGCTATTTTGAAGTAGTGTGCAATAATGCCCCTTAGTACTGACTCTGTCTAGATATTGCTCGCATCGACATAGTCCACAGCCAAGTAAAACTTGTCTTCTTCAAGCCTGTATTGGCACCAGAGTTCATGTCTATTGGCTGAGTGTATGTGCCAGTGGTATGGTCGCATTCACTGTGTGCAGCTGTGGCGATCCAGAAAAGTCAACTATTAAAATATTATAAATGGATTGTTTTCATATAACGAATACTGCTTGTATTGAACCTGGAAAAATTCCGCCGCAACCGCAGGTTTGCTGACGCGACCTTCCAAGATAAGGGAAACCAACTCGCAACCTCATTGCTGAGAGGCCTGGTCGGCTTCACAAGTGCTAAAACGGCTGAGCCAACAGGCCACGAGTGGCCCGCTTACACAAACAATCCATTCATAATAACATAGAGTATATTAATTCTTAAATACAAATGTTATAACAAGAGAATTTCTGCATGAGACTGGCGACAAATACAGCAAAAGTTGGATTTGAGCTCCCAGCATTGGTAAAAAGCTCACATAACATGCAGAACATTGATGAAGGCGGCTTTTTCAACAGAGAAACTTAACCCAAAAAACAGAATTCCAACTTGGCATCTGGCAACAAGTTGTGCAAGAAGAAAAATGACATGAAGATAACAAAATCAGTCTCAAAGTTGTTGTTTTGTTTTTTGAGTACGCTAAGAGACTACGCATGGATGCGAAGTCAAAGGCAGAAAAACCCATTGCTGTATGACAGGGCATATTTAAGGTGTCAGCATATGATTTGGCGGCATTCAGAAGATTTGAACTCAAATATTCCGTACAATATGTAACGATCGTGACATGGATAACATTATTTCAAGTCAACGTAATGATTGTTTATACATCGCCATTGAGAATGTCGAAGTATCATTCAATGATCGCTAAGAGTCCAAAATATAGCTCTACCACGGGGCTGTAATCGATGCCCGTTTCAACACTGAATACACATACAAACACACTCACACAAGACTTACAGTATTATCGTCATTTAATGACTTCTTGCAAAGTTTGTAACTCACGTTATAAATGGTTGAAAATTGACCGAAAACTTGTGACGTCTCTTGTCAGGCAGAAATCCAGAACTCTCGGTAAAAAAGGCGGCACGTGCATAAAAAAGATGACGTCATCAGTTTCCGCGTATAGCGTAGGCTCTCCGTAGTGCATGGATTATTAAAACGACCTCGTGATGGCCTCAAACGCCTTCTGGTCAAATAACATGGACTTTGGACCGTAATCGGAAAGCCAGATTTTTGTACAGCTTTTACGGCGATATGGAACTTACCGAGCTAATGTTATCCTTGTTACACATTCTGTCAGTTTAGGTTACAGTTATGTTATCGACAAAAAAACAAGACCGTAATTTTTAAAGTTGTGGCAGCTTGAGGCATTTTGTTCTTCATGACGAATTGACCGATAGCATAACGATTGTTATACTCTGTTTCACCCCCCAGCATGCACATTAAATGTATATTTTTGCAACTGTCAGGGTGTAGGATATCATAAGTAAGTCTTGCTTTACAGCATGGTAATCTAGACCGCTAACCCCATAACCAGTCTCAATCAAGAAACGTATGTGTTGAATATAAACTCTTGGTAAATCTATTTAGTTTTTAATCGTAACGACTTAAGAAGCAAAGATTTATTCCCATCACAGTGAATAAAATTTTATCTGCCACGCTTTAAATTTTTGGATCAATCAGCGGTTTTGCTATAAATAAGCTGATATATCTACATTTAATATACACCTCAAAACATGTTCGTGGTATTCCTATGGATACTTTAGGAGATTTCTTGATAGCTCCGAAGAATAAAGACCCCTTAAAATGTAGGCATATTAACTGTGTAACAGCCCATATATAACGAGGTGTGTTCGAAAAGTATCCCACCTTAATTTTTCGTGCATAAACAAAATGAAGCTAGGGAGCCGTGGTTTGTGCACTATGTAGGTCGATCCTAATCCGTATGCGTGAATATTTTCCCGCCTGCAGAAGCTGTCAGTCGCCAACAGACCACCGATGAGTGAGGAGTGTAAGTGAGCGCCGTCGGATTTTCTTTTGACAAAAATGACGGATCACTGTGGGTCTCATCGCCAGTGATCACTGTGTTGAAGTTGGGATCGCTGTTACACAGTCTCCAGCAATGTCCTGTGCGATCTCCAAACGGAGTTTGCCTTTCTGCTCGACGTTAGCTACTTTGCACGAACTTCGCTGAAGATTCTCTTAAGCCCAAACCCAGTCCACAATGGGATGAAAACGGATCCAATGCTGACCGCCCGCCTTTCGTCTTGCAAGTCTCTGATCGTGATTCGACGATCCTGCATTCCAGCAAGGGTCCTCACTTGTCAATGACCGATCTCATTTCGGGATGTGAGGGCGCTACCAGAACGTGCTTTCACTTTCCCAACTGATGTGGCGACCATCTCTGAAGCGTTGTACCACTCTTTATCTGTGTGGTGCCCATTGCTTCATTCCCGAAGGCCTGTGATCTTGCGGATGTTTCCACTTGGGAAATCGCCAAAGCTTTACACAAAATTTGAAAGCAGAGCGTTGTTCAAGTTTTCCCATCATTTTGTCAAAAACGAAATCTGGACGGGCTGACTTACACTTCCTCACTCATCGCGGTCTGTCGGCGAACTGACAGCTTCTGACAGGCGGGAAAATATTCACGCAGTACGGATTAGGAAATCGCCTACATACGTGCCACCAAACCACGCCTCCCCTAACTTCATTTGTTACGGCACGAAAATAAGGTTGGATACTTTTGAAACACACCTCGTATGTTATATATGTTATGTATAGCATGATAGTTCAAAAAATGTATTGAGCCCGAATGTGTTCTCCGTGGATCAGGATTGGTGTGGCCGTAGTATGCGCTCCATACTGAATGCTCTTCTAAGTTTTCTGTTATAAATTCTTTTAAAGTTGCTGATTCTTTCATGAGCTCTGGGCTTCTGCTTTCCCTCTTGAAAAATTGTATTTATTTGTCCCGTTTCCACCCTCCCAATTCGGTCCTCCTCTGCTTCTCAAGTTTTCTCCTTTCCATGGTGGTGTTTTTGTTCTGTGAGATTATGAAAGATCTATATTTTTTAATGTTGTTTATCTGTTGTTTTCTCTGGACATACAGGGCGCTGGCAAAACTCAACAAATCGTTGATTCTTTCAGATAGGTATTTTTGAGCATTTAGTGACTGCTTATTTATCCTCCTTACTGTATCTCAACTGTTTTTTTTTTATTGGGTTTAATTCAGTGAAGATGTCTTTGCTCGGGTGATATAGTTGATTCTTATTTTATTGGCCAGCTTCATCTTCTCGCCTATGCTGTTCAATGTTAACCTCCTCATTCCTCTTCATTCTGTTGTCCATCAATTCTCCTCATTGTGATTCTATCCTTGTGCTTCTATTTGTTTTGGCTTGCAAAGGTGCTATTGATCCGAGTTAGTAACTTTGGACTACTTGATCCTTATTTACGGATGCTACTGCAGGCATTTCCTTTTTCATTCTCTGTCCTGTTTGTGGAGTTTTCAATTTTCTCTACTTGGGTCATCCGATTTATGTCTCAGTTGCTTGCTGTCTTGCTTTGGGTCCTCCCATTGGTTTGTTACCCCGATCAAGTTGCAGCAAGCCGAAAAAAAAATTTTTGCCTATTTTTAGTATTTCAGTGGGCTATTTAAACTAAATTGTTTATTTCCAAAATCATCAAAACATAGTTCCTTTCTTCTTTTAACCTACCGACATCGAAGATCGGAAAGGTTTACTGTTTTCACCCCTTTTCTGTTGTTTGTTGTTTTGTTTGTGAACAAGTATTACGGAAAAAAATCCTTGACGGATTTCGACGAAAACTGGTGGGCGGGATTAAGGCTATGGTCCAAAAGGATCATGCCATTAGATTTTGGACTTGGTCCAAAAATTCCAATATGGCCCGCTATGGCGGCCCATTTGAAAAAAAATATTTGAAAATTTTTTTTTTTGCAATTCCTACATGTTTAAAGTATTTCCAACCCCCCCAAAAAAAAATTGTTAGAGAAAAAATTTTGCAAACTTTTTTTCAACAAAATTTCGATTTTTTTTTTTTGCATGTTATAGGTTTAATTCCAACAAAAAACATGGCCCAAAAATTAATAATTGGGCGCTGATTTTGGAACTTAAGGTGGATATACCCCACGTAAAATCAAGTTTCGTCTCAAGGATCTAGTTATGACGAATAATTGATATGAAAAAGTTAAAAAGGGAAAGTTGCAAACTATATACTCTGTGAGCAACTGTTGACGTCAAATTGAAATGAATAGGATATCAGGTTCACTTGAGTGACGCATAAGCATATGGCGTGGAGGTTTTGCACTCTACCGAGTGCTTCCCCCTCCTAAAGTTTTTTTTACTATTGTTGGAGATCTTGATGTTGCAGTGCTATTTTTTTCACTAAAATTTTTTCCATCTTTGTTGTTTTGCAACCAAACTGGTTGCTATTTTCACTAATTTTCCCAGATGTTTTTTTTTTAAAAACAACCAAAAGTGGTTGCCATTTTTTCCCCCTTATTTCTTGTGTTCAAAAAACTGCCGATTTAAAAAATATTTTTCTCCTATTTATTACTTTTTGTTGAAACTCGCGGATTAAAATTTTTTTCTCCTATTTTTTTGTTACCAAAACTCACGGAGTTAAATGTTATTCTCCTATTTTTTTCCTATTCCTTGTCCAGAAGTCGCTATTATAAAAATATTTTTTTCTCTTATTTTTTTTGTCCAAAACTCGGCTATTTAAAAAATGTTTTTTTTTTGCCTTTTTTGTTCCAAAACTCGCTATTTAAAAAATATAATTTTCCATGTGGAAAAAAAAAAAAATAGAATATATTTTATTTTGTATATATTGTTTTCCTATTTTTTTCTCCTATTTTTTAATGATTAGGGTAATCTCCCAATTTTTGGGGTTCCCCCAGTGTGTGTCCTCATGTGTACCTGGCAGTTGCATTCCGAACTGATGACATAACTGCACAACAGTAACACTATATGCTTTCCCCCAGTGTGGGTCCTCAAAGGGTGGTGTTTTCGCCTGACGTGGTGCCAAACGATACATTGCACATACCGCACTTGTACGGCTTAATCACTGTATGGGTTTTCTTGATATGATTCTGACATTGCCAGTTAGTCCGGAATCGTTTCTCACACATGCTGCACTTGAATGAACTTTCTTATAATGATCTTCAAATGTGCACCTTGCAGTTTGAAAATGGAACTAAATGATTTACTGCAACCACAGTGCAGCTAAATGGTTTATCCCAGTGTGAATCCTCATATGTCCCTGGCAGTTTGAGTAATACTAAATGATTGCTGCAAACTAACAAGTGCATTTAAATGGTTTCTTCCGTTGTGAATCCTCATGCTGAATGTGGCGGTTTGTAATTATTACGAATGAATTTGTTGCACATTGTGCAATTGTAACGGCTTTTCCCTTCCGTATGTTTCGCAAATGTTCTTGCATTTTCCGCTTTCTTGAAATGATGTGTTGCAAACACGGCATTTAAACGGATTCTCTCCGGTATGAATCCTCAATATGTTCCTGTTGGGTTGAGCTCTCACTGAAGATTTGTTTGCACACACTACAACTGATAATGGCTTCTCCCCAGTGTGAGCCTAAAACATGTACTGGTACCCGTGACTTCCATTTGAATGATTATGATCAGACAAAGGCAACTTGTAAACGCCTTTTCCAGGATGTGTCCTCATGTGTACCTCAATAAGAATCGAGTTCTGAAAAATAAAAATGATTTTGCAAATATACATGTGTCCGGTGTTCACCAATATGTGTCCTCAATGTGATGCTGATTGTTGAGATTCAGAGAATAATGTGAAACAAAACACAACACCTTGAATTGATTCTCTGAAGGGTTGGGTCCTCAAATGTGTACCTGATAGTTGAATGCAAATCTGAATGGTTGATTGCACAGGTACCATGTTGTAATCTTTTCAAGAAGTGGGAATCTTCATGTGTTCATGTCCATGATATATTTCTGTTTAAAATCCGTAGACTTCAACACCAATCACCTTCCTTGTGTGCTGCAAGCATTTCTTTAAAAAAACGAGTAATGGCCCATCGTTCTTGGAAAAGACATCTGAAGATCGGTGTCTGTTATTTTCTGAAAATTGGAGAGAAAAAAAAGAAGGATGTTTACACAGTGACGCCAAAACATAACAACAATAAGAGGATGAATTTTAAAAGCAAAATGAATCAGCAAACTTACACTTACATGAAGACTTCACCTGGAAGCCAAAATAAAGTACTTTTCAAGTGAGGCAATTTAGTTTAACAAATATTTTTAACCATGCAGGGGAGAGAAGTATAAAAATAAATTTTAAAAAAAATGACCGTTTACAGCATTTTCCCTCTGTTGGCAGGGGTTGGGCTTTTTTCTTTTCCTTGAAGGCATTGTTTAGGGCCGATGCCCTTCCTGACCAGCAAAAACCCTGGTCGCCTCTTACCGAACACACCAGGGATATGGTACAATCCTATTCAACCGGGCCATACACCGGGACCACAAGTAACACTGGTACTCACTTGCCGACCTGGAAAAGGATGAACAGGCTGATCAAACCCCCTGGTGTTAATTCAAGAGCGGAACGGGCTTGAACTCAGGACCCTGGAATCCCAACCACCCACCCTAACACTAAGCCAACACCAGGCTTGAGAGAAGTATAAAGTGCGAACAAAATTGAAAACGTTTCAGCAATAAAAATAGAAATGAGACTTCAGCAACTGAGACTGATTCTTGCAGAACCTTTTCATCGGGAACCTCCACGATTACTTGGGAAAACAGAGGGAGGAGCACGTCGGTAGGTGCAAAAACCTCCGCCGACCAAACTGCTTAGGTCACTCAAGTGAACCTGATATTCCTATCATTCAATTTGACGTTCAACAGTGCTCAACAGAGTGTATAGTTGCAAACTTTCCCTTTACTTTTAACTTTACATACTCAATTCATATCGTCATAACTGATTCCTTGAGTACAGATAATTAGATTTTACGTGGGTATATCCACCTGAAAGTTCCAAATCAAGCCGCAATTATAATTTTGGCATGTTTTTTTTTGTTGGAAAATCACTTATAAACATGTAGAAAATGCAAAAAAAAAATCGATTTTGGTTGAAAAAAAAGTGCAAAATTTTTTTTTTTTTCTCTAAACGAAAGTTTTTTTTTGGGGGGGGGGGGGGGGGGGGGGGGGGGGGGGGGGGGGGTTGGAAATCACTTAAAACATGTAGAAATGCAAAAAAAAAAAAAAATTAAAAAATATTTTTTCAAATGGCGGCCATGTTGGATTTTGACCAAGTCCAAAATTCTAATGGCATGATCCTTGGAACCATATCCTAAATCCCCCCACCAAGTTTCGTCGAAATCCGTCGAGGAGTTTTTCCGTATTATTGATGGGGTGTTCTGTCTTCATTAACAGAAATGTAACAAATGTTACATTGACATTCAAGTTGTTGGATTTACCACAGTAGTTATTTTTTTCTAATCAACTGAATATTAATTTTAGGTTGTGGTC
>CM068968.1:38772803-38801116 GCA_035128595.1 Eptatretus atami
TGGTGCAGCAAATAAACAAGCAACTTACAAAAGTGGACACAGATCAGACTTAACGTGAAAATAATAACAATAACGATCTTCTGCAGTCTTATTGAAGCAGACAGGCGCCAGGACACACCACACACACACACAACACACACACACACACACACACACACACACACACACACACACACACACACACACACACACACACACCCGATGACGAGGGAGTATTGGAACAAGAAGGAGCAGTTTGAAGCTACGATTCTCGTACCTTTGTTCTTCAATGCACGAACGCGCCACCAATATGTTTCGGGGGGGGGGATGCTCCGTGGTGCAGCACCCGACAGCTGGCGTGTCGTCTCTGGCTTCAGCAGCATGTGTGGAGACCATGGGCATGAAGGAGGGGCTTGAGTGGAGAAGGGGGCGGAGTCCAGAGTGCGTGGACGGAGTGGTAGGCGGGACCAGGTAGGCGGGTGGGGTCGACGTCGTGTGGGCGGAGACGAGGAGGCGGAGCCCAGGCAGCAGGAGGTGGGTCGTGGCGATGTCGACGAGCGAGGCGAGGGTGAGGCCAGAGCGAGAGAGCGAAAGAGAAAAAAGAGAGAGAGAAAGGTGGAGGGACCGCTCCGACCTTTATAGGACTTGCAGCGCGGGGGGAGGGGCCATCCCAAAGCGAAACGTCATCACATGAATCGGGCGCTCCGATTGGCCCCGACCCCTCACGTGGCCCGCTAACCTTGGCAGGAAACCGCCTCACTTCGTGTCCGGCAAGGTCATCCCAGACAGCGAACGTATTTCGCTCCGACCCCACGACATGATACGAATCGCCCACACCGAAATTGGCACGCGAATAGTCCCGCAAAAAACCCCGGGCCGTGCCCTGGTGACCGGCCGAGGGTCCCGCATGCCCTCTCGGGCGTCTGACTAGCGCCGATCAATGCGCCCGCTCCGCCCGCGCCAACACGGCCCGCACTGTACAACACTCCCTGGCTCAATCGCAGCTTCGCTGGCCATAGAGACGAGAAGACGTTCACCATCCCTGGGGAATCCGCTGCTGCCAGCGAGGGCCGAAGGTGCATCGTTATGGATAAATCCATGCATGTTTCGCGAGCGGTGCACGTGTCTGCCTTCGAGCACATTCCATACAGTGCGCGTGGTTCCGCAATTTCGCACGTGGCCAGCGCTTGCATTCACACGACTCTGCCAGCGTGTGCATGGGGTGAACACCAATATGGGTCAAATATTTGGTTGAAAAGGAACGCGCCGCTTCTTACTTCGTACACTCGTATCCCGCCCGACGTGGCGTGGAGTCACCTTTATCGGCCTCCGTACACGTTTCGTGCAGCGTGGCCGTCATGCTGGCAGTGTTTCCTGTGTTGTGAAAAACACCATTCGTGCAGCCTCTTAAGGGTCATTCCGTGCCAACTCACCTAAATTTCAAAAACCTCCCCAGGTCACCTCCTCAGATTTTGCTTGGGGAAAAATTCTTAAATGTAGATCTATATGGCTCTACCCACCATGCAAAAGATTAGCTTTCAATTCCTCATAGTTTAAAAAATATCTATCTCTAGAGACCGTTGAAATTTGGCCCTAAAAATGCCAAATGTGAAAAACGCATTTTTTTCCAACTTCAGTGGCTTACAATTTTATAATGGACTCCTCTAGAAAGCTAATATTGCAAATATTTATTAATTGGCATCCAAATTTTCAATTATGGCATCAGATAGCTTCTGGGATGCATATTTCTCACTCTATAGAAGCTAAAAATGACTTTTTGGCCAAAACGAGCTAAAATAAGGTGAAACTATAGGAGCCCTCCTGAAAATATGGAACAACTTAGAATTTTTTCCTAATAACACAGTGATTATAGGGTCATTATCTATCCATAGATACATTTTTGTTGGGATAATACATTTAGGCGATGAATTATAAAAGTTTTAACATAAGCCCTTGCCTCCGAGGGCTCTAAAATGGACCAATTTTGCCCCCTGTTTGACCATGTGGCTAGGGGTTTAGGATCTTCATTTTTTTTCGAAAGATTGCCTCATATAAGATGTGTCAACTGACCGAATATAATTTATTCTAACGCCTATGGCTTCATATTAAAAAAATTTTTATTTACATGCACGTTTTTTATAATTATTCACTTTTTTCATATTCATGAGCTTATAAATCTGAAACTGAACACTCTAGCAAAGTGATACTGCAGATATTTATAAACTGGCATATGAAATTTAAGGATCTGTTATCAGAATGCCTGATAAATGCATATGTTTCTATCTTTAGGAAGTTGAAAATGCCACTTGACCAAAAATGGTGAATATTCTCATGGCCTCCAGAAAAAAAGAAAGATCAATGCTGGGTGCCATTACTCGACATTCTTTGTGTGGTTGAGGCCCCTGACATAAAATCTGGTGGACGTCTGTACCAACTGTCAGCATGACTTTAAGCATGTTCAAGACATGTTTTCTAAGATGTAAAATTCTGTGCCTCTGAGTGCTAGATAATCATGATAATGAATGTCATAAAAGATGAAAGGTCATTAAAGAGTTTTCTAAGGTATAAAAATTACTAATATTCATTGTCTCTGTATATCTGTAAATAAAAAAGCTGCTACTCAACTAATCAATATTGTTCTAATTTATAATTTGCAATCACTTATGAAAGTAATCATTAGCATGTATTCATGAATAAATCACATCCTTATCACTAATGTCTAATAAGAAGCATAATTTAGCATCATGCGCACCCCTGCAAGTTCACCTTGTTTTGTACCAAGTGGCCAAATTGCCATATTTGACTTCCTAAAACTAGGAGTATGTGCTTTCTAGAGACATTCTGATGCCACAATCTGAAATTTTGTATACCAGTTTATAAAATTCTGCAGTAACTCTTCCTGGATAGTTCCATTTAAGATTTATAAACTTCTGAATATGAAAAAAGCGAATAATTATAAAAAAAACTGCATGTAAATAAAAATTTATTTTACTATGAAGCCATGGGCGTTAGATAAATTATTCGGTCAGTAGACACATCTTATATGAGGCAATCTTTAGAAAAAAATGAAGATCCTAAACCCCTAGCCACATGGTCAAACCAGGGGACAAAATTGGTCCATTTTAGAGCCCGGAGGCAAGGGCTTACGCTAAAACTTTTATAATTCATCGCCTAACTGTATTATCCCAACAAAAATGTATCTATGGATAGATAATGACCCTATAATCACTGTTATGAGGAAAAAATTCTAAGTTCCATATTTTCAGGAGGGCTCCTATAGTTTCACCTTATTTTAGCTCGTTTTGGCCAAAAAGTCATTTTTAGCTTCCTATAGAGTGAGAAATATGCATCCCAGAAGCTATCTAATGCCATAATTGAAAAATTTGGATGCCAATTAGTAAATATTTGCAATATTAGCTTTCTAGAGGAGTCCATTATAAAATTGTAAGCCACTGAAGTTGGAAAAAAATGCATTTTTCACATTTGGCATTTTTAGGGCCAAATTTCAAAGGTCTCTAGAGATAGATATTTTTTAAACTACGAGGAATTGAAAGCTAATCTTTTGCATGTGTGTAGAGCCATATAGATCTACATTTAAGAATTTTTCCAGCAAAATCTGAGGAGGTGACCTGGGGACCCTTAGGTGAGTTGGCACGGAATGACCCTTAAGAGGTATTCATTCGTCTGCCTTTTTAATGCAACCGGCAGTCTTCCCCAGATCATCAGAAGCTCGAGTCGATAATCCCGCACTGCTAAGCACACTGTATGACTTGCTGCGCACGTTGGGTTTAGAGCTCGCTTGGGAACCAGGGCTCTGCGCCGTTAATGCCCATGCGTTATCGTTTCCTCGCAGCGGCGCCGCACGCGCTGGCCTCCATGAGGGCCCACCTCACAGCGAAGGCGCACGTAGCTCAGATTTACCTCAGGAATAAGCAGACAAGTAGAGTAGAAAAAAATGAAGAAAAAAATGATGTAAGCAAACCTAGATATGAGATCATCGCAACGCACGCCCCTATTGTCCCACTAGACAAAAGGAAAGGGACTATCTACATGTATATTAATGGAATAACTATCTTGGGACCACTATCTGTTGGATGCATGCGGTTCCAAAAATCGCAACAATATATATATATATATATATATATATATATAATATATCTCTTCTTCTTCTTTCGGCTGCTCCGCTAGGGGTCGCCACAGCGGATCATCCGTATGATCCGCATAGTGATTTGGCACATGTTTTACGCCGGATGCCCTTCCTGACGCAACCCTGGTCGCCACAGGGATATGGTACACCTATTTTAACCGGGGTATACACCGGCCCAGTATACTGGTACTCATTTCGCCGACCTCGGAAGGATGACAGGCTGAGTCAACCCCTGGTGTATTAATTCAGTGCCGAACGGGGCTTGAACTCAGGACTCTTGGATCCCAAGCCGCTGCCCTAACCACTGCGCCAACACCAGGTATATATATATAAATATATATATATATTATATATAATATATATATATATATATATATATATATAATATATGTGTGTGTGTGCATGTATATATATATATATATGTATGTATAAGTGTGTGTGCATGTATATATAATATATATGTATGTATAAGTGTGTGTGCATGTATATATATATATATATATATATATATATATATATATATATATATATATATGTATCAGTATGTATGTTTTTGTTTTATCAATTGCAAAAAATGCCACAAGAGACATATAGGATGACTATATAAAACACATGGATTCTTTCAATTACAACATGTTTCACAGGCTTACTTAATTTAATTGATATACTGTGTTGGGCTTTATTTATTTAAACTGCTTACAATCTTAAATTATTTTACCGAAAGGTCCAGGCAAATGTGTTTTTTCACAAAAAACCACTTCTGCAACCGACATAACCCAACCCTCTTACTTGCAGGTTTCCTCCTCTCCTTTCTCTTCATCCAATTGCTTTTTACGTACACCTCCTACACCATGTGTTAATATGTTGCTTTTTTGCCCTCTCTCCCCTTAATGTTGCATGAGCTGAGCTTTTGTATTTATTATGAAATAATTATTCTGAAAAGCAATTATAAATGCCAAAAATGACATATAATTCAAGAATGAGAATGCTGTGTTGCTCTTGCATTGGATTTTCTGCAGGTGAAACAGGTCCAGATGATAGGAAAGGGCTCTCTGATAATGCTCTTCGAACTTCAAACACCATTCATGTGAAGGAAGACGTGAGTGAAGATTCTTTCAATGCAAATGGTGAGCTCAAAGAAGTTTCTTAAATACAGAACGATTTTATCTTGAATTTCCTGTTCCTAATTCCACTTGAGGCTGGCAGAACGATCTAGGAGTACGCATACTCGCCTCTAAGCTGTCGAGCCTGGGTTTGAATATCAGTCCAGCTATAAACTGTCATCCCAATATTTCACAGTCAAGGTCATTTCATCACTGTGTGTGCCGTCCAATCAATGCGTGTGCTGTTCCTGTTAAACTGGACGTTCCATCTGTCGGCATTTGTTGGCAGACGCCATTAATTGGTTGACGTTAAAGATCCCACCTCGTGTAAGCTTGGCGAGCTGGCACCGATGCCCTGACAAGTTCCAAATTCCTGCTGTAACTACTGCTGGGAAGACAACGGCACACCACCCAGTTTAACTTTTGCCAAGAAACTGATTCAGCAGCACCGACACTCTGTAACAGAGGCAAGTTCATCAGAAGCATAATTCGAACCTGTTTGTTCCCGAACATATCGAGATCATTTCCCTTTTGAAAAAGAATGAAGTTTGTACTCAGAAGGTTTTTGTTTGGAGCACCAAAACAAGGCATGAGAAAGACATGTGAGATTTGATGATAGCACGAGATCATTTTAGTAGGTGTACGAATGGTGATTTTGGAAGCACAATCAATCCCAAGATATTCTCAGTGGCTGCTGTGTGGTGTGTGGTTTGTGGAAAGACAGTCAATGAATGTACCTGTTGATCACCTTCAGACAGTGATTCTTGCAACCGTTGCACAGATATTGCAGGAAACACATCGTGAATACACTAACAAAACTATTTTTTCCCCACATTTAGTAAACAACAAAGTAAGGGAAGTAAATGTTTTTCTTTGACCAAAGTTCCTGCACCAGGTGATTCATTCAATTTGGGCACACTGGCTTGTTGAATCACAAAAATGTGTTGTATCATGAAGAACAACTCGGATGCATCCAAGTGTGATAGAAGTGAGCATTGCAAACTGAAACTTAATGACAAAGGGAAACTGTTGACATTTATTTATATGTTTATTTATGCACGACTTAACGTGAGAAGGCAGAGCCAATGGAAGCATATTCTATTTTTATCCACGGCTGTTTTAGAAGTGACACTTCTCCAAAGAAATGACTCACTCTTTTGCTAAATTATTTGTCTTACCTACTTAATTGTGCAGGTAACTTAGAATAAAAGTCATTGGAAGATGTGATTTGGTGGACAGGTTTGATGTTTGACAAGGCCAAATTGATTACATTTTGGTTTAGATCTGGATCCTAGAATTTTATAAAAACATTTTTTTAAGTGATTCTTCACCATTCAGACAGGGCTAAAAACAATATATGGCACGATGTTTCAAAAAGTCGTGGACAGATCTAGACAAAACTTGGTGGATGCATTTTGGAGATGACATGAACAGGCTGGATCTGAATCCAGGCTTCAACCAAAATCAAATCAGCTTATCAGTGGGAAACAAAACATAAACTGTTGAGCTTGGCAGAGATATGCACTCCACCGAGTACCTTTCTAGTTTCCAAATGGAGTCATGGAAGTTCCCTTTGAAAAGTTTTCTGCAAGAATCAGTCTCAGTTGCTGAAGTCTCATTTCTACGTTTTTAAACTGAAACTTTCAGTTTTGTTGCACTTTATATACTTCTCTCCCCACTAGCATGGTTAAGATATTTGCAAAAGTAAATGCTTCACTAAAAAGTACACTGATTGGCTTCCAGGTGAAGTCTTCATGAAAGTGTGAGTTTGCTGATTCATTGTTCTTTAAAAATGCATCGTTATGTGTTGCGTGTTTTGCATCACCATGATAAATATCCTTTTTTTTTTCTGGCCAATCTTCAGAAATACGGACACCGATCTTCAAGATGCCCTTTACCAAGAATGGTGTGATGTTCAATGAGAATGCTTTTCAGAAACACAAAGAAGGTGATGGTGTGAAGTCTACGGATTATAAACAGAATAATATTCACGGACATGAATACACGAATATTCCCACTTCTGAAAAGATACACACGTGCACCATGTGCAATCAAACATTCAGATGCATTTCAACCTATCAGATACACATAAGGACCCACCCTTCAGATAATCCGTTCAAGTGTTGTGTTTGTTTCACATTATTCTATGAAATCTCAACGTATCAGAATCATATGAGGACACATATTGGTGAAACACAGGACACGTGTCATGTTTGCAACAAATCATTTAATCAGAGCTCGTTCTACAAGGCACACATGAAGACACATCCTGGAGAAAAAAAGTACAAGTGTTTTATTTGTAATAAATCATTCAGGTGGAAGTCAAAGTACCAAGTGCATGTCAGGACACACACTGGGGAGAAGCCATATAAGTGTAATGTGTGCAACAAATCATTCAGTCAGAGCTCAAACTGCCAGGGACATATGAGGTCACACACTGGGGAGAAGCCATTCAAGTGCAGCATATGTAATAAATTATTCCGTACAAGTTTGGCCTGTCAGAATCACATGAGGACCCATTCTGGTGATAAGCCATACAAGTGCAGGATGTGCAATAAATCATTTATTCAATACTCGAACTGCCAGGGACATATGAGGTCACACATTGGAGAGAAGCCATTCAAGTGCACTGTGTGCAGCAAAGTGTTTAGTTATTATTCAAACTGCAAGGAGCACATGAAGCTTCATACTGAAGAGAAGTCATTCAAGTGCAGCATATGTGATAAACTATTCCGTACAAATTCGCAATGTCAGCGTCACATGAGAACCCATTGTGGTGACGAGCTGTACAAGTGCAGTATGTGCAATATATCATTTGGCAGCATCTCAGGCCACAAGACACATGTGAGGACCCACAATGGAGGTAACAACCATCATGAAAAGCCATTGTCCAATTTCATAACATCCCACAAGTAAGGATACGACGTCGTATCTTACAAGGTGATAGCCTTTCCCCCTTCCCGTTTTGTCTCGCTCTGGACCCACTGGGTAACCTCATCAATGAACAAGGACACAGATACAATCTGATATGCAACAGGCAAATGACCAAAGAAACAAGAAAGGTATCACACCTACTGTACATGGATAATCTAAAACTCTTCACACCGAATGATAAGACATTCGTAGATCAACTGAAACGAGTAAAGCAGTACTCAGAGGACATTCAAATGGAGTTTGGTCTTGACAAATGTGCCAATGTACATTTGTATGAGGGAAAACAAAATGAACAAACAACGTCTCAAATCTATCTAACTACAACACTACAGGAACTAGAAAACGAAGCATCCAACAAATACCTTGGAATAGAAGAAGGCCCTCAGGTATAACACAAAAAAAATGTGTGAAACAATCAGCAAAGAGTACCTACGCAGAATAACACTAATTCTGAAGTCATCCCTCTCTCCACAAAACAAAACCAAAGCTATAAACCAACTTGTTGTGCCGGTATTCCAATATAGCTGTGTAATTATAAACTGGCCACAATTGGAGATCAACAATTTGGACACCAAAACAAGGAAACGTCTAACTATTCTCAACATATTCTACATAAACCAATGCATACCGAGGTTGTACTTACTGAGACGAGGAGTTGTTTGATGGAGCTTAACCAAGTGCACAGAACATCGTGTGTAGGACGAGCGGAGTATGTGAAAAGCTCAACAGACTATCGGGTGAGATTTGTAAACGAGCAAGAAAACAACAAACCTGAAAAGGGATCCTTAATCCATTCAGCAACAAACTTCCAAAAACAGATGTAAATTATGGATACTACACAGGAGAACGAAACAGATACAAACACAGCCCCAATGATTGCAAAGAAAAAAAAAAGGAATAACCACAAAAATAAATATCAGCAGATATACTCTGTCAAATGGGAGAATGACAAAAGAGCAGGACGATTTTAAAAAGAGCTTGATAAGATAGGGATCGACAAGGAAGGCTCCTTGGAATGGCACATCATTGTAATGGTAATCCATTGGCACATTTTTAAACATTTCAACATTCCGGTTCCTGTACAATCATTGAAACACAAACCAAATCCGATCGTTGAAAATGAACATATAATGCTCACGCATGACAAGATGATCCCATCAAGTGTGGACATTACAAAGCATTGCATCCAGACATTGTGCTGAAACACAAAAAGGAAAAGTGAGCGTTGTTGATTGAGGTTTCAGTTCCCAATGACTTTGGACTAAATGTGTCAGAAATCAGGAAAATGACCAAATATCAGGATCTGAAAAATGAGGTCAAGAGGACTTTGAAATTGAAGAAATGATACCAGTGATATTGGAGCTACAGGAATGATAAAGAAAACCCTTCCTGAGTATTTAAAAACCATTCCGGAGAATATCACTACAAATGAGCTGCACGTAGAAGCTGTCAGAAGTTCAGTGAAGATTTTGAATTAAGAGCCTTTGGAATGAAGCTATGAGATCCTCCCACCTTGTGAAACCCAAAAATGGAGATAACAACCAACGGAAGTAGTGATGTAAGTGGTAGTTGCTGCAACAAATCATTCCGTGACAGCTGCCGTCACCAGCTGCCATCACCATTCCGTCACCAAGAGCCTGGCTCAAAAGTGAACCCAGAACAAATAATCGAGCAAAGGAAGAGAAACTTGTCAAAAGGAGACAAATGTAGATTCCTGCAGAATATGCCAGATGAACGTGTGGAAGACGAGAAAGTGCAAACACATTAAAATGGCTACACTGAGGAGCTATTCATTATTAACATCATGCTGGTGGAACAACACTAAATTCTGTCTGCTGCCTGCTCACCCTTCTCTCCGTCCATCACCCCTTCCCCACATATTTTGCAGGATGCATGTGGTCTGTCTGCAACCCTTTTGTGATGGAACTCACTGGATTTGTTTTTCTTTGGCACTGGAAAAATAATTTCAGAATTCCAATATTGGGGAATGATAATATTGACCAAAATTGGCTGTTTTATCCAGATAAACATTGGGACAAGTTGTTGGCTACACAATGTTAAAACCTGATTAGACATACCATCTGGACCAGTGGCCTTGTTTAACCTTAATTTTTACAAATACACTACTAGCACTGGAACGGCACTCGGTGGAGCACATACCTCTGCCAGGCTGAACACTACATTTTGTATCCCACTGATAGGTAGGATCTACATCCGGACCGAAACCAAAATCTAACCCCCTTGTTATTTTCACTTCGAAAGAAGACAGGATAGCGATGTAAACTGAAGTATCAAAGTATTGTGAGTTTTTCTCAATATATCATAAAGCACTCAAGTAAACGATTGCCAGGACAGCAAAAATGGCTTGCAGAAAATTAACTTCACATTGTTGTAGTTGTACCATTTCATCATTGCTATCCCAACATCGTCCAACACTTGCTTCCATTTTACAGAGTTTAATGTTTAAGATTTAGTCGACTCGTTGGTTGTTACTTCCATTAAAGGTGGATGGAGGTTATGTTTTCACCCCTATTTGTCTGTTTGTGTGTGACAAGATATCTCAAAAAAGTTGTGGACATATTCAGATGAACCTTGGTGGACAGGTTGGGTGTGTGACGAGGAGAAAATTATAACATTTTTTTGAAGATCCAAATGTGGATATGGAAACTAGAATTTTAAGCGTAATTCTTCACCATTGAGAGATAGGGCCAAAAACGATATGCAGCACGATATTTTAAAAAAGATATGGATGGATTATGACAAAACTTGGTGATGAGTTGGGTAGGTGACAAGACCAAGCCGATTCGATTTTGGTTCCGGTCTGGATGCAGATCCGGCCTTTCAGCAGGATACAAAACGTAAACTGTTCAGCGTGGCAGAAATACATGCTCTCGCGAATGGCATTATAATTGTGCGACACTGATCTGACATCGCTGATCTTGCCCCTGTGAACCTATGCTTGGTCATGTTACAATCTTCAGCCTATTTTCAACCCAGGCCTCATGGAAGGATCAAGGACTGTGCAGACATCTTCTTGCCCCTCTGAACACCCGCTTGGTTGTTTTCCAGTCGTCGCTCTTTTTTTGAACCCGTCTCCTTGACGTACACAGTGTACTGTGAGACTGAACCGTTCACTGACTCTCTTTCTCTTCATTGTTTTGTCACAAAGAGCTTGAATTCAAGAGACAATGAAGATGGGAACCGCTATCTCTTTTGGCTTCATGTTTTCTCCTTTATGTTTATTTTGTTTGAAGATGATTGCTGCTTTGAAAACGTAGTGGTAATTTCACCTTAGTTGTACTTTTGCATCGGAAGGCCTGTGGAACCAATTGAGCTTCAATTTGTGGTTCGATGGGGTAATTCCTTCTGATTGTTTTTGTTTTTATTTAATCGGTGAATTTGAATGCATATTACTGACTTAATGTGACTCAGGTTTTAGTTTGGTTTAAATGTTTCCAATTTTGATGTTTCAGCATTGTGTACATAATAAATCCAAAAATCATTCAATGCACTTGACAATGACTCTGTTGTGGAAATGTTGAAAGATTTAGATTCGGAATTTTGATGATAGTCTTGTTGTGAATGTTCATGATGTTGGTAATGTATTCGTAAAAAAACAAGGTTAAATGAGGCCACTGGTCCAGATGGTACTTTTAATCAGGTTTTGAGATTGTGTAGCCAACAGCTTGCCCCAATGTTTATCTGCATTTAGGGATTGATCAATAATGTCATTTCCCAATTTTGGAAGTCTTCAATTATCATTCCAGTGTCAAATATAAACAAACCCAGTGAGTTGAACGATTACCCCAGTCGCCTTGACATCTACTGGATGTCTCGAGAGGACATCGTTGAAAGTATTGAGGAGTGAAGTGGGTTTTTTGATAAATCTCAATGTGCATATCAGAGTAGTTGAGATGTTGAAGATTCTGTGCTCTATCTCCAAATAATTTACCTCCCATCATTTACACACTCCTATTTCTTTTGTAAAGTCAGTATTTATTGACTTCTCTCATGCCTTCAATTCCATTTCACCACATATGTTAATTGAGAAGTTCATGAATTTGGATGTCATGCCTAAGCCTGCAATACTGATTCAGAGTTTTCTTACAGCTAGACCACAAATAGTGAAGTGCAATAAGACGATACCAAGTGTTAGGTTTTTGAGTCTCGGTGTACCACAAGGTTGCGTTGTTTCTCCATTTCTGTTTTCTTTGTGCACAAACGGCCTCAGCAGCTTCAGTATTAATTGTGGTGTAATGAAATCTGTAAATGATACAGTTATTAGCGTATTCTTTTTGAAGTTTTGATACGAGTGAATATGTGAAGGAAGTTAAGAAGCTCACAGACTGGTGTGACGATCATTTGGTTCTTAAAATCAATGAGACAAAGGAAATGATTTTTGATTTTCACTGCTCAGAAGGAAGCGCTCGTGATCCTTTGATCATTATAGAGGACCTGTTTCTGAATGGAAGTTATTGAGGCATATTGTTTGATTGGCTGGCAGGATGGCTGAGTAGTATGCATACACTTCTGGATGTGAATCTCGAACTAGCTATAAACTGTCATTTTGGTGTTTCACAGGCAGGGTGATTCATCATCGTGTGTGCTGACCCTCTAACAGACGTTAAAGAAGTACCCCATCTGCTGGCATTAGTTGGTGGACGTTAAATATCCCACGGTGTCCTTGGCAAATAGTAGGCGAGCTATCGACAACACCCTGGACAATTTACAAATTCATTCCCTAACTTTAGTCGAACGTTAGGCCTGACCTGCCGGTTCGTGAAAGACTTGAGCCAAACTTCCTCCCACCCTCGGCCCACCCTGCAAAAATGTTGGAATAATTGTGCCGTTAACAAACAGAAGAAGTTGGCTGACTAAGGTGATGTTAGCTGACTTCCAAGCAGATATAAGATGACCTCTGGCAAATTATAGGGTGAATAGAGCAGAATGTTTGTGAAGTACAATCAATATGCTATCTTCTGATTAAATATGTCAGCGAAACAATGCGTAAAATGCCAAGTCTGGTACTCTTTTTAACTTTGTGCAACCTGTGGTTTGAGAGGAGATGCAAAACCAACAGACATTGCATTTGCAAAAAGGCATCATGAATATACAGAAATGGAATGTCTCATCTTCAAAACTTTTTCACACGTTTTTTAATGTTAATTGAGATGTATTAAAGGCTGGAACAGATGTGCGTATTCTGCTTTACTCTTCTTGAAAATAAAAACCTCCATGCCCATGTGGCCGACACAACAATGACGTTGTGTCTTCTCTTGAGGTCCAGGCAATGATGATGACAGGCTGGAAGGCAGGTGAGTAGGCAAGCCGCCATCCTCACAGGTCATAGCTCTCTGATGTCAGTGAACCTGCAGCTAACAGTAGGAAGGACAGCCGGCTTCAAACCCTAAAAATGTCGTAACTCTATCTGTAATGCCGGCTCACTAATCCCACTAACTCTGTCCTGAATTTTAAAGGGTGAAGCTGGGCCGGTTACTTTGAGCGGTTGTACCAGGCTGATCCCCAGCTGTCGAGTTGGACGTCAAGGGTGTTACAGTCCCTGTTGCTGACCCTCGAATCAACTGTGGTCCACCTTCGCTTGTTGGAAACACGGGCTGCGGTGAACCAGTTGAAACGGGGCAAAGCTCCAGGGATCTGTGGCATCCATGCTGAACTTCTCAAGGCTGGTGGAAATGCTGCACTCGTGTCGTTGCATGCAGTTTTGTGCTCTGCCTGGAACACAGGCATCATCCCAACCGATTTGGAAGAGGGGCCTTGTTGTTCCTCTCTGGAAAGGGAAGGGTGATCGCCAAGACTGCAACAACTACCGAGGGTGACGCTGCTCTCAGTGCCGGGCAAGGTCTTGTCTCGGATAATCTTGATAGGGTTCGCCACCATCTGCTTGAGCACCAGCGTCCAGAGCAGTCAGGCTTTACACCAAAGAGGTCAACGATTGACCGTATCTTGCTCTTCGTGTCCTCACCGAACGCAGACGAGAGTTTCGGCAGGGGCTGCTTGCAGCCTATGTTGATCTCTGTAAAGCGTTCGATTCAGTGAATCGGGATGTCCTCTGGAGGATTCTTGTCTTCGTGGGTGCCACCAAAACTGATCGATCTGATGTCTGAACTCTACTCTGGTACTGAGAGTGCTGTGAAGTGTGGTGGTACCATCTCTGACTTATTTCCAGTTGTTACTGGAGTTCGTCAGGGGTGTGTACTGGCCCCCCACACTTTTCAAGCACTTGTATGGACTGGATTTTAGGGAGGATGTCGGAGAGATCAAGCTGCGGTGCATCGTTTGGAAAGTCAAGATCTCGGACTTGATTTTGCAGATGATGCAGTCATCTTTGGCGGAGACTTTAGATATCCTTTTGGGGCCCTCGAGGTGCTGAATGAGGAGTCGGAGCCGCTGGGATTACGGGTTTCTTGGGTCAAAACTAAGATCCAGGCTTTCGGTGACATCTTGGATGCTGCTGTCCTGTCTGTGTCTGTTTGTGGTGAGGATGTTGAGGTCGTGGAGAGATTCACTTACCTTGGCAGTGATATTCATGTCTCTGCTGGCTGTGAGTCAGAGGTCAATAGACGTCTGGGTCGGGCCTGGGGAGTCATGGATTCACTGGATCATGGGGTGTGGCGCTGCCGGTACCTGTGCGGAGGACGAAAGTCCGAGTCTTCAGGTCCTTGGTACTTCCAGTCTTGCTCTATGGATGCGAGACTTGGACTCTGACCAAGGATCTGAGACGGAGACTTAATTCCTTTGGTACCAGGTCTCTTCGGAGAATCCTGGCTATCGCTGGTCGGATTTTGTGTCCAACGAGCGTTGCTGAGAGAGACTCGGATGAGATTTGTTACCTGCATAGTCCGTGAGCGTCAGTTGCGGCTGTATGGACATGTGGCTCTTTTTCCTGATGCTGATCCTGCTCACCAGATTCTCTCAGCGAGGGAGTCTCATGAGTGGAGGAGGCCAGTGGGCCGACCACGTGCCTCGTGGTTGCAGCAGGTTGACCATCATCTCAAGGAGATGGGGATGGGCCTGGGCATCTGCCTGGGGGATGGCCAGACGGAGGCCCCTGGAGTACCGGCGGAAAGTGGACGCAGCGACGTGCTGTTCTGGCACAATGCTCCCATACCTGACCTGACCTGAATTTTAAAATCGAAAATCTGACCTACCCGGAAGAAGCATATGCTGAGACAAGAAGGTTGGGGTGGCATGACCTCACCTTGGCTGACCGGTGGAGTGGGCACCAATTTTGTACTTCCCTGCCCAAATTGACCCAATAAAACCATCTCCAGGCCTCCTTAGACTTGGGACTCAATGGGTCCTCGAGAAAGCCAATCGCCCTAGTCCTCTTTGCAGTGGCAGCAAACCATTGAATGGCGTGAAGGGGAAGTATTCCTCAGCTTCCCCAGTACATGCAAAAACACTTTGTTTTTCCTTTTCTTGAAGAAGTTTAGTCACTCAAACTCTTTGGTCTCACAATCAGCCATGATCTTTCTCAGGCAAATTACATTTCTCAGTCCAAAGCCAGCCACCGACTGGGCATCCTCCATTGTGCGAAGTCCTTCCTTGGCTCGCCTGGACTCTTATCCACCCTCATACAAGGCCTTAATCTGTAGCTTAATGGAATACTGTTCTCCCCTTTGACCTGCTGTCTCTGCCTCACACCATGCTCTGCTATATGCCATGGAAACCAAGGCCTTCAAGATCATTGGAATCTCCCACAATGAAGTTGAGTCCATAGGCTTCTCACGTTTCCATCAGAGATAGGTCAGTGGTCTCTTTGTCTTCTCCGGCCTCCTTCCTGGTCTTGCACCCTCTGCTCTTGCAAGTTTCTGCAGTTCACATGTAGTCCACCATCAACCTCTTTTGAAACTCCTAAAATCCAGTCACTCCTCACCTCCACTCATTTGTTCCTCTTTTCCTGCCTGTGGAACCAACTTCCATATTCTCTTCAATGTAAGGCAGCTGTTGACCACCATCTCAGATTACCTCCATCCAAAATCATGATCTTATCTACCCCCGTTAACCCAACTCCCCACCCCCGACCCCAAATTTCAACTTTTTTTCCTGGAGGCCCCCAGCGTCAAGGGTTATATTCACACCATTCACCTAAAATTTGGGTCCATGCACTCCATTTCTCATTCCACACATTTTCTCTTCCCAATTCTCACCGGAGTGAGGAAGGGGAGGAGAAAACACTGCTTTTCCTATATCAAGCCATTTCAACCCAATTCATCACATCTTTATGCCTGGTGTTGGATTAATGGTTCGGGTTGTAGGCTTGGGATCCGAGGGTGCTTAGTTCAAAATCCCACTCTCTGTTGAATTAAAACCAGGTGGGATTGACTCAGCCTGTCATCCTTCCGAGGTGGGTAAAATGAGTACCAGCTTGCTGGGATGACAGCCATTTGAGTTGCCTGCATCAGAGTGGCGACCCATCCAGAATTGTTTCCAATAGCCCAGGAGACTGCTTCGGCAGTACCAATGCTCTACACAGAGTATGGTCCCAGTGGATGGATGGATGGATCACATCTTTCCAATACTTAATAAGCGGAGCCCCAGCTGTCTTCCTGGACACCTCAATGGCCTGAGTGACCCAGTGCCGTGCTTCATCTCCTCGGTCGGTATGAGCTCAGCCGATCAGCGCGGATAATTTTAGCCAAGATGACCTCCGGACCCCGCCAAGGCAAAGTGAGTTTGGAGCACCGGAGTGTTCCATCTTGGTCGGCCCGACGTGTCATACTTGCACTGCATCCGATCACCAGCCAGATGGAGTTTGCGGTCACCGAGTTGGGCATCTCCAGCCCCTTCCTCCCCTTAGTCCCATCCCCCTCCAGCGGCAGCTCCTCCGACCCCATTCGCAAAATAACTCGGTCCAAATCAATCCAGCAGCCACCGAGAATTCTAAACCAATTTTGCAGAGGTGACACACCTCTGCCACTCAAACATGCATTCTTTGTTTCCTCACATCCAATTTCTAGGTCACAGAACCACATCGTAAGAAGGGAACTGTCACTCAAGTGGCAAATTGAGAACTGTTGTTTTTGACGGCTCATATTTCTCCAGCCGTTTTTGCTCCGATATAGGACCACAGGGCTCAGGATGGTCGTGTTCTCTCCTGTGTCCACAACAGCGTCCACATTTACCCCTTTTATTTGGCACAATTTTTTTTAGCTACATGTTCCAATTTGTACACAATAAATAATGTCGCAGAAATGAAGGCTCATGTTCATCCACTACTGTTGAGTACGGCATTTGTGTCTATGTCCTTTTAGTTTCCCTGGCTTTGGCGAGGGTTGTAACCATCTGGCACCTCTCTGTGGGATCACCGGTGAAGTCAATGTTCTCGGAGGCCGAGTGTCTCCCTGCTTGACAGTCCCACTCAATTTTAAAGCACCGTCTTTGATAGGGCAAGATCCGTTGGTACTCCATGTAAACCCCCTCTGACAGGTTGGCCCCAGGGGCTCCACATGCTGCACGGCTTTTGGTGGATGCTCGAACCCTCTCCCCCTCCCAACCCATGTGGGTGTCTCACCATCTCTCAACGGGCGGCGGTGTTGGCTGCCTCACGCACGCTGGCTGGTCGTCACACTGCCAGCTGGATCCACAGGTCCTTGTCCAGGTTGGCCTGGATGAACCGATTGGGTGCAAAGCTCTCCCGAGTGTTTTCTTCCCAACTCTCCACTATCTTCTTATTTGGCTGCTCCTTAGGGGTCGCCACAGCGGATCATCTGTCTCCATTTCGCTCTGTCCTCCACATCTTCCATTGTTACAACCAACCACCGCATGTCCGCCCTCCACACATCCATAAACCTCCTCTTTGGCCTTCCTCTTCTCCTCCTACCTGGCGGCTCCATCCTCAGCATCCTTCCCCGTATACCCGCATCCCTCCTGTGCACATGTCCAAACCATCTCAATCTTGCCTCTCTCACTTTGTCTCCAAACCGTCCTACCTGCGCTGTCCCTCTAATGTACTCATTTCTAATCCTGTCCATCCTCGTCACTCCTAACGATAATGGCAGCATCTTTCACTCTGCCACCTCCAGCTCCGCCTCCTGTCTTTTTGTCAGCGCCACTGCCTCCAAACCTTACAACATAGCTGGTCCACTACCGTCTTGTATACTTTCCCTTTCACTCTTGCAGATACCCTTCTATCACAAATCACTCCGAAACTCTTCTCCACCCACTCCATCCTGCCTGCACTCTCTTCTTCACTTCTCTACCACACTCTCCGTTACTTGGAAGTTTGATCCCAAGTATTTAAACCCATCAACCTTTGCCACCTCAACTCCTTGCAACCGCACCATTCCGCCACCCTCCCTCTCATTTACGCACATGTACTTCGTCTTACTCCGACTGACTTTCATTCCCCTTCTCTCCAGTGCGTACCTCCACCTCTCTAGGCTCGCCTCAGCCTGCTTCCTACTCCCCTACGATATTGATTATCCGCGAACAAGTGCATGGAGATCTCCGTTGATCTCGTCGTCAACCTGTCCATTAGATACACAGGAAAGGGCTCAGAGCGATCCTGGTGGCAATCCCACCTCTACCTTAAACCGGTCCGTCATTCCTACCGCACACCTCACACGGCTGTCACACTGTCCTCATACATATCCTGCACACCCTCACATACTTCTCACCACTCCCGACTTCCTCATACATATCCACACTCTCTCTTGGCACCCTATCATAAGCTTTCTTAAATCCACAACACACATGTAACTCCTTCTGGCCTTCTATACTTCTCATAACATTCTCAAAGCAACATCGCATCGTGTGGTGTTCTTCTGCATAACCATATTGCTGCTCACAATCGTCACCTTCTAAACGACTTCCCATACTCTTTCCACACTTCATGGTGTGGCTTTAACAACTTATCCTCTGTATTCCACAGCTCTGCACATCACACCTTATTAAATCGGTACCAGTACACTTAATCTCCACTCCTCCGGCTCCTCTCACTTTCAAAGATTTTGTGAAACAATCTGGTTGAACATACTCCCTGCACTGCGCAAACATTCTCTGCCTAACCATCTGTGTGGAGGTTCATCTGGGCCAACTCCTTTCCACTGTTTCATCTCCTCTCATAGCAGCTCCTCACTTCCGGCTGACTAATCAAGCACTATCTGATCAATCTGTCCTCTTCGCAATCTCTCTCCGTCTCTTTTTACTCATTTCATCAGCTCCTCAAAGTACTTCCATCACCTTCTACACACTCTCCTTGCGTGCACGTAGCACATTCCATTTCGTCCTTATACCTAACCTGCAGCACATCCTTCCCAGCGTCGGTCCTCTTTCTTGCCAATCGTACAAATCCTTTTCCCCTTATTTTGTATCCAACTTCTCTATACAGCTCCATATGCCTTTTTCCTTAGCTTTTGCTACCTCTGCTTTGCCTTTGCGGCCGCCACTCCTTGTACTCCTGCCTACTTTCTTCATCTCTGCTATCCACTTCTTTTCTGCCCAACTCCCTTCTTCTTATACTTTCCTGTATCTCGTTCCACCACCAAGTCTCCTTATGTCTTCCTTCCTCTGTCCAGATGTCACACAAATTACTTTCCCAGCTAAGTCCCACCCTTCTGCAGTAGTTGCCCAGTCGTCCCACACCTCTTTACCACCATCCAACACCTGCCTCACCTCCTCCCTGAATTTCACGCAACAGTCTTTCTCTTTCAGCTTCCACCATCTGGTCCTTGGTTCAGCCCTCACTCGCTTCCTCAACCTCACCACCAAAATCATCCAACAAACCACCATCCCATGCTGTCTTGCTACACTCTCCCCTGCCACCACCTTACAGTCTCTAATCTCTTTCAGGTTGCATCTCCTGCTTAAGACGTAGTCCACCTGTGTGCCTCTTCCTCCACTCTTATATGTCACCCTGTGCTCCTCCTTCTTCTTAAAATACGTATTTACCACTGCAATTTCCATTCTTTTTGCAAAATCCACCACCATCTGCCCTTCCACATTCCTCTCGTTGGCACCGTACCTACCCATCACCTCCTCATCATCTCTATTCCCCTCCCCAACATGCCCATTGAAATCTGCTCCAATCACCACTCTTTCTTCCTTGGAAACACTCTCCACCACTTCATCAAACTCACTCCAGAAATCTTCTTTCTCCTCCATCTCACACCCCACTTGTGGGGCATATGCACTGATGACATTCATCATCACCCCTTCAATTTCCAACTTCACACTCATCACTCTGTCAGACACTCTCCTCACCTCCAATACCCTCTTAACATAATCCTCCTTCAGGATTACCCCTACACCATTTCTCCTCCCATCCACACCATGGTAGAACAGTTTGAAACCACCTCCGATGCTCCAAGCCTTACGCCCCTTCCACTTGGTCTCTTGTACACACAGTATGTCTACCTTTCTCCTCTCCATCATATCAGCCAATTCTCGCCCTTTGCCAGTCATAGTACCAACATTCAAAGTTCCAACTCTCACCTCCACACTTCTACACTTCCTCTCTCCCACTGCATCTGGACACGCCTTCCCCCTCTGCTTCTCCTCCTTCGCCCAGCAGTAACACAGTTTCCACCGGTACCCTGCTGGCCAACAGTACTGGTGGTGGTCATTGGTAACCCGGGCCTCGACTGATCTGGTATGGAAATCCGGTTTATGATCCGCATATTGATTTGGCACAGGTTTTACGCCGGATGACGTAAACCTCCCCATTTATCCTGACGCAACCATTTATTCCTGACGCAACCCTCCCCATTTATCCGGCCTTGGAACCGGCGCTGAGAGTGCACTAAATTGTGCAACCACAGTGGCTGGGTTCCCCAACTGTCCTCTATGTCATCCTTTAATTTCCCTTTCTCGAAACTCAATCCCTTTAATTCCACCTTGAGCCTGTTTAAACCCCTCTGTAATCTGGCTTGGCCAGCCGCCAACTACTGCTGTGTGGTCTTGACCTTGGCCATGTCAGCTGACAATTTGTTCTGGCCAGCCTTAATTTTGTTCGCCAGTTCGGTCCCGTATCTATTTTTGCCATCAATTGAGCCATCATGGCCGCCAATTGCTAACTGATGTCCAGATGCAGCGGCAAAGCTGGGGTACTCAGGAGGGTTCTTGACTACTGGGTGGGGATGTGACTCTTGTGGGTCTTCAAGCTATTGCTCCTCCAGGGCCATGGTTGTATTGGCTCAAAAATGCCCCTCCACTGGAGAACGAGACTTATTCTCTGTGGCACGGGACTTATGCCCACAGTGTCACCCAATTGCTCCAAAAGTATCGTAAAACAACCCCATCCATCTATTTCCTTGGTCATCCACTGGAAGGGGTTCAGTCTCTTGAACTATGAAGCACATCATCGGCCATGACCCACCACATAGCAAAGCTGGTCTCCAAAGCCAGCCGCAGACTCAGCCTACAGGGAATGTATCCGAAGCTCAATGGTGTATAATCTCTCAAAATCAATGTAAAGCTCGAAAAATCATTTGAATCTCCCATGATGAGGTCAAAACACCGGGTTTGTTGCTGTACATCACAGGTAGGTCCGATGGTGTTTTCTCCCACCTATTCTCCACCATTGCTCCATCTGTGCTCTCAGCCTTCAAGTCATCCCCAGCAACAGCAGGATGCACATGTTCTATCAATGCAGGCCAAACACGCAGAGGTCGGATTCTCAAACCGGTCCTCAGGATTCCCCATGCTGATACATTTAAAATTATCCAATGAAATAAAAAAGCTTAGCTGCTCCATGCGGCAGAGCTTTATTAATACATACGATCTTCACATCCAAACCGGCTATATTCTCTATCGGAAGAACCTCGTTAAAAAAAGGAAACTAGGCGCAACAGTATGAAAGTCCCCTGCGACATTTTTTAGATCCTCGTGCGCGAGCGATCTCTAAGTCTTACACCCGTGGTTGTTCTCTGTGACTTTTTTGTTCTCACAGCCTACAGATTTTCATCCGAAACTTCCTGAAACTGGCGTAATATGTACAAAATACCTGTCGCAAAGTAACAATCTCCGATTTTTGAACAATTCCTCTAGAAAAAAAATAAGTTATGATGTCAAAAATACTCCGCTAATGGAAAGCCTAAAATATACTCCGAAACTAGGCCAAGGAGCTTTTCGAATCTGTTGCAGGGATCGAACAGGCATTAGCAGAGATGAATTACCGCACAATATGATAGCTCACTATCGCACGTATATCTATTTTATGACGTCATTCCATATTTTTGACTTTTGTTCACAACCCCAGCAGTTTCATCGGTCTCTTCGTGAAACTTGCCAATGTATTCAGAAGAAGCCACCCACAAGGCAGTAACCATCATCTCGATTTGTCGAAAGTTCTTCCAGAAAAACAAAGTTGACGCTCATAATACGCCGCTCAATGAGAAATCCTATACATTATCTCCGAAACAGGCAAGCTGTTTGAAATTTTTGTTTCGGAATCACAGCGGGCATTAGCACAGATAATTTATCGCCAAACGGTACATACAGACGTCACTACTCGTTTTTAATGACATTATCGTTTATGAGGAGCAGGATCTAGCTCATGCAGCTTGTTTAACTATACTTTTTTTCTATTTTGCATTGCTTTAACCGCCCGAGTCCAGTTCTGCGTTCGTGGCTAGTTTTATACACCTCGCGGCTCTCGATAACGTGAGGAAGAAGGAAGAGAGAAAGAGACGAGTGAAGGAAAGGAAGACGAAAGTAAGACGAAGAGTAAGGTAACAAGAGGAAGCAGGTAAGAGGAAGAGGTAAGACGGAGAGGAAGAGGAAGCCAGCAAGAGAGGAAGAGAAGAGGAGGAAAGAACGAAGAACAGAAGAGAAGGAAGAGGAAACGAGGAAGGAGGCAAGGAAGGGAAAGAAGAAAGGAAGAAGAAATGAAGCACGGAAAGGAGGAAAGGAAGGAAGGAGGAAGAAGGAGAAGGAAAGACAGAAGGAGGGAAGAAGAGGGAAGAAGAGGAAGCAGAAAAGGAGAATCGATTGATTTGAGGGAAATCTACCTCCTGCCACCACCTGAATGCTCTTTCTCAATTCTTCACGTTCTTAACGAAGTTATTAACGATGGGTAGTTGAGTCTGAGATGATCAAAATCTCATGCAAGATGCCGGTAACCTGAGTTCCGCTCCATCCTCCCTCCATACCGAAGATTTCTGAACGTCCAGTATCACAACCCGTAGAATCCCAGCATCCCTCCTAAGGACCCACTCTGTTTCCCTCCATCAGAGCCCGACTAGAATCCGAGGAGCTCGGATCGTTGGGGTGCAGCGATAGGAGGTATCGTTGTTGTCCATGACTCTCACACAACAACAGAGAAGTAAACCCGTTCGGGCTCCTCCCGTTCTTACCGCCCTCTTCTGGCACCGAACCTGTCCCGATATCCTTGAATCCTGAACGATAATGTGTTGATCCCTGGAAATACAGAGATGAGTTAACGTTACTACTAACTACAAAACGTCTTCAACTTAACATCAAACCCACGATTCTTGTTCAGATGTTATTTAACCTTGAGCTAACAAAAATCGTCTGAGTACGATAGTAGGCGTAAAAGGCGAAAATGGACCACGTTCAGCTAAAACAGACACGAAAACGTTATTTTATTTTATATTTATATTCTTTCCACGGCGATCCGCCGGCAGCACCACAGAAGGGAGAATTGGGAGGAAGCAGTGTACGTCTGAGCTAAATATGTATAAATGATATTTGTTTATGATATCAAAATGTACTTCTGAGGTAAATACTTCAAAATGATATTTAGTTTAATAACAAATGTTCTTCTGAGGTAAATAGTACAAATGATACTTAGTTATATGTACAAATTACTTCTTGCAAGTAAATTGTAAAATGATATTTAGTTTAATATGTTACAGATTCCCGCCCGCGGCGCACGTTGAACGACCGTGTTTAACCCATACAGGTCGCTTCGCCCCGAACGGACATCCATCGGGCTTTCCAGATCACAGCCGAAAACAGCCACGGGTGTGTTTTAACCACACCAAACCTTGTCCCGTAATCTACCCGCTGCTACAGGGTTCGATCGCAAATCTTCGATTTCCTAATTAGATCGCGCGGGTAGATTACCGAGAGATGTAACTCAACGCCGGCCCGCTTGGAAACGAGTCCGCTAAGCAGGACATCGCTTCCGTTTTGCGGATACAGGGTTCTGGGGTGTTATCGCGATGGCGCCCGTTGACCCGATTCTATTATCGGTATCTTAACAACAACTATATCGTCGGAGCGCAATATGGCAGCTTCAATTAGGAAAAGGAAGCAACGAACGCGTGACAATTTAACACAAGCCACATTTATTCACAACCAAACATGCACTATAGCGTCAAATATGCGGTAGCAGTCATCGCATTGAAACAATGCACGTATAACACATGCAGTGATGGGGTAGGACAAGACGCGAGCAAGAACAAAGAGCTATCCACCGTCTATTTATTATGTAAAGTCACTTATCGACCCACTGTCCTACTTACAGGACATTGGCGCACAACGTTCATGCAAAAGAAATAAAGGAAAACCCACAGGACGACGAGGCGGTAGACGTGGACCCCTTGGGGTCTTATAACACGAGCTCCGTGTAGACCGCAAAGCTCCGTTAGACAGTGGCTGGCTACCTTTAACCCTGTGCGTGACTTGCTAAGGCGAACCCTCGACAGTCCCCTCTCCAATGACCCTCGAAGGTAGCGCCACGTACGGCAGGCCGCGGCTGGCTCCGCCTGCACTCCCTCTCCAGCTCCCTACGCGGCTCCACACACTGCCCACAACTCCGCACGACACTCTCTCTCTCATCTCCACACACCTCACACCTCCAGCAGCCGACTCCTCACTTGGCGTTTTCAGTGCGCGCCTTTATTTCCACGGCGCCTCGCCCCTCCCTTTTCGCCCCCCCCCTCCTCTCCAGCAGCGCGGAAACTTCCAGAAGAACGGCGTGTTCCTCGCCGAATGGGGCCTTTCTCATTCTTTTACTTTCTTCATAACTAGTGCGCTTTAATAACTCTTGGTGTTGGTTATTCTCCTGCTGGTGGCCGGCGCAGGATGTTATTCGTTGGGGGCGGTGGGCCGTCGTCTGCTCTTCCCACGGATGAATGCCAGGCCTTCTCGCACCGCGTGTGCCGAGCGTGGAACATGCGGTGGTGTTTACGGTGGTTTTTGTAAATGGTGGTGTGGCTGCGTGTTTTTGTGGTGTGTCAGTGGGGTTGGTGGTTGGCGGTTGTGGTCAAAGTGGTTGTTCTGAAGGCGGCTGTTCTTTGTCTCGTGTGGGATGCTTCTCGGTTACGGAGAAGGTGTGAGTTCGTGATACTGTGTGTTGTGTAGTGATGGAGCGGATGATGGTGAGAGTATGATTGGTCGTGGAGTGGTAGTGAATCGATGAGCTATTGGGTTGGAGGTGGTTGTGGAATGGGTTGTCTAAAATAACGAATAGCAAAAGAAAAAACGCTAACTGGACGATTCACAGCCCTGCAACGAATAATTGCCGTTTAACATCGGTGGCGGAAATCTATCTGAGCCACAGATTATCGACATAACTGAATTCAGACTATTATGTGGCCTGCGAATTCCACAGCCGTAAACAAATGTACAAATGTAACTTCTGAGGTAATATGTAACAATGTACTATCTGAAGTAAATATGTCACAATGATATTTAGTGTATATGTAAAATGCACTTCGAGGCTAAATATGTACAAATGATATTTTTATATGTACAAAATGTACTTCTGAAACATATTACAATGATTCCCGGCCTGCAGCACATGAGACGGCATTGGAAGAGACGCTGGCTATACAATAGATTAAATATTGCATAATTGAAGCGAGAAGGGCAACTCGCCGAGAAGTGCGTACCTCCGCCTGTATATATCTAATCCATTAGAACATTATCGGTTCCCAAACATTTTTTGAAATATCATCACTATGTTATCGTTTTGAACCCTATTCTCTCAAAGTGCAAGAATCACTTTAAAAATTCTAGTAGTCGGATGTGATCTTCACCAAAATCGAATCAATTCGTCAGATCTACATACACCCAACTGTCCACAAAGCTTTCATCCCAAATCCGCCACAACTTTTTGAGATATCGTGCTATATATATTTAGCCGCTATCGTCTCAAATGGTGCAAGAACACTAAAAAAATATATCAGATCCAATACAGATTTCAACCCATGAAACACTTGTCATGATCACTCCAGGCACCAACTTCTCCCACCAAGTTTTGTTCCGATCCGCCCAACTTTTGATATTGGCTAATATTCATTTAAGCCCGATCGTTCATTGCCTGAGAATCACTCAAAATTTCTAGTAGCGGATCCGATTTCGGATCTTCACCAAAAATCAATCCAGTGTTGTCCTGTCACACAACCAAACCTGGTCCACCAAAATCTTCATCGATCAGTCCACAACTTTTGAGAGATATCCTGATACAAGACAAAACGAAGAAAGGGATAAAACATAACCTTCTTCATCCTTCGTGGCAGCAGAGGTAACAAACAAATAAATAAGAAAAACAGCAATCAGAGATTGTGCAGATTCCTCGCCAGGACTTGTTTGATGTGGTGTGTTTGTGTAGTTTGTACGTGTCATTTATTAACATGGTTGGTTACGTAATTAAAAAGAAAATAATTAGAACTGCACTTTAGAAACTCTGACGTGATGACGGTTCAGCCCATGTCAGAGAAGATTTTGAAGGTTTAAAAAACAAAAACTAATATGGCTTCCGGATCCATGCACCGATGACATCATCCAAAAAAAATGTTTTCCATTTTATCTCCGTGATGACCCAAAATATTCATACTGAGCGGATGTAGCATTCTGACATATGCAATTATGACATCATCATAATGAAGGCCACCTTAGGACGTGATAAAAAAATCCTCTTATTCCATGAGGATACTTGCTATTGCCAATTTCAATTTTTTCCTTGGTGGGTTTCAGATACGGAGGTCCAAAGTTTTTCCGTTTTCCAATATGGCGCCACACCTGTGACCTACGATGTCATATAATATCATTGAAACATTCTACATGAGTAGTCGCACCAATGGTGAAAATCTTGTCTCAATCCAACAAGTGGTTGTGGAGAAAAACATGAAAGTTCTGTGAGGACAAACAGACAAGCAAATAAACCAATGTCACCCTTAGGGTGACCCGTATCTTGCCAAAAGTGACCACGTGTGACTTCTTTAAGGTCACACTGAGGTGAACAGAGCTGCTATCCACCAGGAGCACTCCTTAGGAATATCTGCCTACGGAGATTCCGATGAGAATCGTTCTACAGAGTAACATGAAAAATATGCGTTTGCCCTCATAACGTCACAAATGACGTCATAATGTCTCAAGCTTGACATATCTACAAAGCACTCATTGAGGTGTTCAATTTGAGGTACTACACGATATGGTTCCTAAAACTTGAAAATTTGACCTTGGGTCAAATATTGTTTGACCTTAGGCGCTAACCATGAAGGTCAAGACTAAGCGCCACCAAAAATTAATCAGCTGAGCGCCAGACCATGAACTATATTCCCATGAAGTTTGAAGACGATCCATCAAAATTACTCAAAAAATAAGGTTTCGTCGACTCCCCTGATTGCGACAAATGACCTTGACCTTTGACCTTGACCTTCAAAATTTTATGCACTGGAAAGGGACCTCTATAGGCCTCTGATGCGAAGTTACAAAAATTCCAATGATAACTGTGCTCTGCAGAATTTTTATACGTGATTACAGACAAAAAAAACAAACAAAAAAACATACAAGCTGACTAACATATCTTGCAAAACTTCGTTTGCAATAACAAACAAACGACCCAAATGCAATACCCTCTCCTTCGGCAAGGGTAACGAACGGAGTAAAAACTGAGTACTTCCTTCCTTTTTGAATAATCATACAATGTAGTGGCATCATGCACCGCCTGCATATGGAATTGGAAGGAGCGGTGTACAAGTATAGGTTGGTTTGTGTAGGGTTAATGGGGGTAACAAAGACCATGGGCCAGAATTGGGGTGATAGGTAATGTGTGTATTGCTTGTTTGAAGTCCTGAGGAAAGAGTGAACAAAAGACTTGAGGAAGATGGTTCCATATATTTGGGGGCGGGGGGAGAAAGGCGTTGAGGAAAAATGAGAGTCAGTGTGTGCGGTCAACCTGCATTTCGAAGTTTACCCAAGAGGAGTAACTGGAA
>CM068968.1:38801141-38817402 GCA_035128595.1 Eptatretus atami
GCATGATGCCACTACATTGTATGATTATTCAAAAAGGAAGGGAGTACTCAGTTTTTACTCCGTTCGTTACCCTTGCCGAAGGAGAGGGTATTGCATTTGGGTCCGTTTGTTTGTTATCTTGCCAAAACGAGTTTGGCAAAGATTAGTTAGTCAGCTTGTATGTTTTTTTTTGTTTTTTTTTTTTGTCTGTAATCACGTAAAAATTCTGCAGAGCACAGTTATCATTGAATTTTTGTAACTTCGCATATCAGAGGCCTATAGAGGTCCCCTTCCAGTGCATAAAATTTTGAAGGTCAAGGTCAAAGGTCAAGGTCACTTTGTCGCAATCAGGGGAGTCGACGAAACCCTTATTTTTTGAGTAATTTTGATCGGATCGTCTTCAAACTTCATGGGAATATAGTTCATGGTCTGGCGCTCAGCTGATTAATTTTTGGTGGCGCTTAGTCTTGACCTTCATGGTTAGCGCCTAAGGTCAAACATATTTGACCCAAGGTCAAAATTTTTCAAGTTTTAGGAACCATATCGTGTAGTACCTCAAATTGAACACCTCGATGAGTGCTGTTTAGTAATGTCAAGCTTTGAGACATTATTGACGTCATTTAGTGACTTATGAGGGCAAACCATATTTTTCATGGTTACTCTGTAGAACGATTCTCATCGGAATCTCTCCGTAGGGCAGATATTCCTAAGGAGCCTCCTGGTGGATAGCGCTGCTGTTCACCTCAGTGTGACCTTAAAGAAGTCACACGTGGTCACCTTTTGGCAAGATACGGGTCACCCTAATGGTGACATTGGTTTATTTGCTTGTCTGTTTGTCCTCACAGAACTTTCATGTTTTTCTCCACAACCACTTGTTGGATTGAGACAAGATTTTCACCATTGGTGCGACTACTCATGTAGAATGTTTCAATGATAATTATGACATCGTAGGTCACATGGTGTGGCAGCCATATTGGGAAAACGGAAAAACTTTGGACCTCTGTATCTGAAACCGCACCAAGGAAAAAATTGAAACTTGGCACATAGCAAGTACTCCTCATAGGGAATAAGAGTGATTTTTTTTATCACGTCCTAGGTGCCTTCATTATGATGTCATAATTGCATATGTAGAATGCTACATCCGATCAGTATGAAATTTTTTGAGGGTCATCGTGAGATAAAATGGAAAACATTTTTTTTTGATGATGTCATCGGTCATGTGATCCAGAAGCCATATTGTTTTTGTTTTTTTAAACCTTCAAAAATCTTCTCTGAAATGGCTGAACCGGTCATCACTGTCAGCAGTTTTAAAGTGGCAGTTCTAATTATTTCTCTTTTTAATTACGTAACAAACCAGTACATAAATGACACACAAAACTACACAAACACACCACACAAAACAAGTCCTGGCGAGGATCTGCAATCTCTGATTGCTGTTTTTCTTATTTATTTGTTTGTTACCTCTGCCACCGAAGGTGAAGAAGGTTATGTTTTCATCCCTTTCTGTCTGTTTGTCTGTGTACAGGATATCTCAAAAAGTTGTGGATCCGGACCGAATGAAATTTGGTGGACAGGTTTGGTGTGCGTGACAGCGGACAAATTGATTAGGATTTTGGTGAAGATCCGGATCCGATCGACTACTAGAAATTTTTGAGTGATTCTTTCACCATTGAGAGATCGGCTAAAACTGAATATAGCAATATCTCAAAAGTTGTGGACGGATTCGCGACAAAACTTGGTGGACAAGTTGGGTGTGTGATCATGACAAGTTGTTTCAATTTTGGTGAAGATCTGTATCTGGATCTGATAATTTTTTTAGTGATTCTTCACCATTGAGAGATAGGGCTAAATGATATATAGCACGATATCTCAAAAAGTTGTGGACGGAATTTGGATTGAAATTTGTGGACAGGTTGGGTGTGTAGTCATGACGAATTGATTCGATTTGGTGAGATCCAGATTCGACTACTCAGAATTTTTAAAGTGATTGCTTCACTTTGGAGATAGGGTTCAAAAACGATACATAGTGATGATATTTTCAAAAAGTATTTGGGAACCGATATGTCTCCATGGCATCAGATATTGACAGGGCGGAGGGTACGCACTGCTCCGATGCCCTTCTCGCTTCTCAATTATGCAATCAATTAATCAATCATTGTGTATACCACTCCTTCCCAATGCCGTCTCAGTTGCTGCACGGCGAGTACAGTATTTTGTACATATGTACTTCAGAAGTACATTGTACATATAAACTAAAATATCATTTGTACATATTTACCTCAGAAGTACATTTGTCTTTACATATAACCTAAATATCATTTTGTACATATTTACTTCAGAGTACATTTGTAACATATTTACCTCAGAAGTACAGTTTGTACATATTGTTACGGTCTGTGGAAATTCGCCAGAAGCCACCATATAGGTCCTTAGATCAGTTATGTCGATAGAGTCTGTGTTCAAGATAGATTTCCCCACCGGTTTAATGGATCGCCAAATTATCGTGTGCAGGGCTGTGGGATCTTCAGTTAGCCGTTTTTTTCTTTTGCTATCGTTATTTTAGGACCAAGTTCACAACAACCACCTCCACCGCCAACGATAACGCCTCTCATCAACCTTCACAACAACCACCTCCACCACCAACATCGCTCTTCATCAACCGCTCCACAACAACCACGATCACCACATCCACCTTCTCGTCAACCGTCACATCCCCACAGACATAAAACAGCCGCCTCAGAACAACCAACCATGACACACAACGCCCCAACCACACCAAGCCTCACGACCCCACCAAAACGCCAGCCACACCACCATTCAACAACCACCGTAACCACCACCGCATTGCCACCTCGCACACGTTGCGAGAAAGCCTGGCATTCATCGTGGGAGAGCAGACGACGGCACCCATCCCCAACGAATAACATCTGCGCCGGCCATACGCAGCAGGCAGAAAACCCACACACCAAGAGTTATTAAAGCGACACTAGTTATGAATAAAAGGAAAAGACATGAGAAAGGCCCCGATTCGGCGAGGGAAACGCCCTTTCTTTCCGGAAGTTTCACGCCGCGTGCTGGAAAGGGGGGGGGCGAAAGTGAGGGGCCGAGCGCCGGTGGAAATAAAAGGGCGCACTGACGCAAGTCGAGGAGTCGGCTGCTAGGAGGTTGTGAGGTGGTGGAGGAGAGGGAGTAGTGTCGTGTCGCGATTGTGGGCAGGCTGTGGAGGCCGCGGCGTCTAGGGAGCTGGAGCACGGCGGAGCGCACGCGGAGCCAAGCGCACGCGGCCTGCCGTACCGTTGCCTACGATGGGTCTGGGAGGCGGACGCTCGAGGGTCCGCCCTAGCAAGTCCCCGAGGGTAAAGGTAGCCAGCCCTAGTCTGAACGGAGCCTTTGCGGTCTGACACGGCTCCGTGTTTTATAAAGACCCCAAGGGTCCATGGCTACCCCTCGTCTGCTTGGGGTTTTTTCCTTTGTTTCTTTTGCCTGAACGTTTGTGGCGCCATGTCCGTAATAGTAGAACTGTCTGATAAGTGACTGTACATAAAAATAGACGGTGTGCTCTTTTGTCTTGCTCGGCGTCTTGTCCCTACCCCCATTCACTGGCATGGTTGAATACGTGCCATTGTTTGCATTGCATGACTGTCACTAACCGCATATTTTGACCGTATACGTGCATGTTTGGTGTGACAATAAATGTGCTTGTTAAATGTCACCGTTCGTTGCAGTCCTTTTCCCTAATTGAACTGCCATATTGCGCTCGGAATTAGTTGGTTGTTACAATAACCGATAATCAGAATCGGGGTTCCAACGGAGGCCTCGCGATAACACCCCGCTCGGTTATCCCAAAACGGAGCGAGCTGCTTAAGTCGGCTCGTTTCCAAGCGCGGGCCTCGTTGACGGATACAATCTCTCGGTAATCTACCCCGCGATTAATTAGTAAATCGAAGATTTTGCGATCGGACCTGCTAGCCGGTAGAGTACGGAAGGTTGTGGTGTGGTTAAAACACACCCGTGGCTGGTTTTCGGCGTTGATCGGAACGCCGCGACTGGATTGTCCGTCGGTGGGCGAAGCGACCGCTATTGGTTAAACCGGTCGTTCACACCGCCCGGCGGGCGGAAATCTGTAACAATATAAACTAAATTATCATTTGTACATATTTACTTCAGAAGTAGCAGTTTGTACATTATAAACTAAGTATCATTTGGTACATATTTACCTCAGAAGTAATTTGTACATATAAAAACTAAGTATCATTTGTCCATATTTACCTCAGAAGTACATTTGTACATATGAAACTTAAATAATCATTTGTACATATTTACCTCAAAGAAGTACATTTTGTTACATATAAACTAAGTATCATTTGTACATATTTACCTTCAGAAGTACATTGTACATATAAACTAAATATCATTTGTACAGTATTACCTCACAAAACATGTGTACTTTAAACTCAGTATCAATTTGTACAATATTTACCTCAGAAGTACATTTTGTACATATAAACTAAAATATCATTGTAACTTATTTACTTCAGAAGTACATTTGTTACATATAAAACTAAATATCATTTGTTACATACCGTATTTATTCTCAGAAGTACATTTACGTATAAACTAAATATCATTGTACATATTTACCTCACCAAGAACATTGTACATATAAACTAAGTATCATTTGTACAATTTACCTCAGAAGTACATTTGTATACCATATAAACTAAGTATATTGTAACATATTTATCTCCAGAAGTACATATGTACACTAACTAAATATCATTTGTACATATTTACCTCAGAAAGTACATTTGTACATATTAAACCTAAAATATCATTTGTACATTAACTTCAGAAGTAACATTTGTACATATAAACTAAATATCATTTGTACATACCTGTATTTATCTCAGAAGTACATTTGTACATATAAACTAAATATCATTTGTACATATTTACCTCACAGAACATTTGTACATATAAACTAAGTAATCTTTGTTACATATTTACTTCAGAAGTATATTTTGTACCATATAAACTAAAGTATCATTTGTACATATTTTATCTCAGAATAATTTGTACATATAAACTAAATATCAATCTGTTAATATAAAACTAAGTATCAATTTGTTAAACATTTATCTAGAAGTACATTTGTACATATAAACTAAAGTATCATTTGTACATATTTATCTCAGAATACATTTGTACATATAAAACTAAGTATCATTTGTTACATATTACCTCAGAAGTATTATTTGTACATTATAAACTAAGTATCATTTGTACATATTTACCTTCACAAGAACACTTTACACATAAAACTAAATAATTTGTCCATATTTACCTCAGAAAGACATTTGTACATATAAACTAAATATCATTTGTACATATTAATTCAGAAGTTACATTTGTACATATAAACTTAATAATGTACTATTATCTCAGAAGTTACATTTGTACATATAAACTAAGTATCATTTATCATATTTACCTCAGAAGTACATTTGTACATATGAAACTAAATATCATTTATACATATTTACCTCAGAAGTACATTTGTAATATAAAACTAAATATATTTGTACATATTATCTCAGAAGTACATTGTACATATTAAACTAAGTATCATTTGACATATTATCTCAAGAAGTACATTTGTTACAATAAAACTAAATATCATTGTACATATTACCTCAGGAAGTACATTTGTATATATAACTAAGTATTCATGTTGTACAATTTACCTCAGAAGTACAGTTTGTACAATATAAACTAATATAATTGGTACATATTTATCAGAAAGTTACATTTTTGTACATATAAACGTAAGTTATCATTTGTACATTTTACCTTCAGAAGTACATTTGTTACAATAAAACTAAATATCATTTGTACATATTACTTCAGAAGTACATTTGTACATAAAACTAAGTATCATTTGTACATATTTATCTCAGAAGTACATTTGTACATATAAACTAAATATCATTTGTACATATTTACCTCAGAAGTACATTTGTATATATAAACTAAGTATCATTTGTACATATTTACCTCAGAAGTACATTTGTACATATTGTACGGCTGTAAATTCCAGCGGCACCAATATAGTCCTTAGATCAGTTATTCGATAAGTCGTGTTCAGATAATTTCCCCACCGTGTTTAATGACGCGCAAATTATTTCCGTGTGCAGGCTGTGGATCTTCATTAGCCGTGTTTTCTTTGTCTATCTTATTTGACCAACATTCACAACAACCACCCCCCGCCAAACAACGCTCTCATCAACTTCACAACCAACACCTCCACCACCAACATCGCTCTCATCAACCGCTCCACAAACAACCACGATCACCACATCACCTTCTCGTCAACCGCCTAACATCCCCACAGACAGAAGAACAGCCGCCTCAGAACAACCACCTAACCACAACCGCCCAACCACACCACGCCTCACACCACCACAAAACGACCCCACACCACCATTCAAACAACCACGTAACCACCACCGCATCCACCCGCACACCGTGCAGAAGCCTGCATTCATCGTGGGAAAGCCAGACGACGGCCCCACCCCCCTAACGAATAAACATCTGCGTCGGCCAACGCAGCAGAGAAAACCCAACACCAAGAGTTATAAAGTCGACACTAGTTATGAAGAACAGGAAAAGAATGAGAAACCCCGATTCGGCGAGGGAAAAGCCCTTCTTCCGGAAGTTTCACGCCGCGTCTGTGATGAGGGGGGGGCGAAAAGGGAGGGGCCGAGGCCGGTGGAAATAAGAAAGGGCCACTGAACGCAAGCTCAGGAGTCGGCTGCTGAGGAGTGTTGCTGAGGTGGTGGAGAGAGGGAAGTAGTGTCGTGTCGGATTGTGGCAGGCTGTGGAGCCGCGTAGGAGCTGGAGAGGCGCTGCAGCGGACCAAGGCACGCGGCCTGCACGTACCGTGCCTTACCTGAGGATCGGAGGAGACAGTCGAGGGTCGCCCTAGCAAGTCACCACGAGGGTAAGGTAAGCCAGCCCTGTCTAACGGACCTTTGCGGTCTGACACGCTCCGTGTTTATAAAGACCCAGGGTTCCACTCTACCCCTCGTCTGCTTGGGTTTTTTCCTTTTTCTTTTGCATGAACGTTTGGCGCCAGTCCCGTAAGTAGAACTGTCTATAAGTGACTGTACATAATAAAAGACGTGTGACTCTTTGTCTTGCCTCCGTCTTGTCCCTACCCCATTCAACTGGCATGTTGGAATACGTGCATATGTTTGCTATGCATACTGTCACTAACCGCATATTTGACCGTAACGTGCATGTTTGGCTGTGAAATAAAGTGCTTGTCTTTAAATGTCACCGTTCGTTGCGTCCTTTCCCTAATAACTGCCATATTGCGCTCCGAATATCAGTTGGTTGTTTAAATAACCGATAATAGAATCGGGTTCAACGGAGGCCTCCGATAACACCCCGCTCGGTTATCCCAAAAACGGACGAGCTGCTTACGGCTCGTTCCAAGCGGGCCTCGTTGAGGCTACAATCTCTCGTAATCTACCCGCCCGATTAATTAGGTAAATGCGAAGATTTGCATTCGACCCTGAGCACGGGTACTAGATACGAAAGTTGTGGTGTGTAAAACACACCCGTGGCTGGTTTTCTGCGTGATTGAAAGCCGCGACTGGATTGTCCGTTCGGTGGGCGAAGCGACCGCTATTGGTTAAACACGGTCGTTCACACGCCGGCGGGCGGGAATCTGTAACAATATAAACTAAATATCATTTGTACATATTTACTTCAGAAGTACATTTGTACATATAAACTAAGTATCATTATGTTACCATAGTTTACCTCAGAAGTACATTTGTACATATAAACTAAATATCATTTATACATATTTACCTCAGAAGTACACTGCTTCCTCCCAATTCCCCCTCTGTGTGCTGCACGGCGGCATCGCCGCTGAAAGAATATAAAATAAAATAAAATAAACGTTTTCGTGTACGTTTAAGCTGAACGTGTCCATTTTCCCTTTTACCGCCTACTCATCGTATCAGACCGATTTTGTTACTCAAGTTGAAATGAACATCTGAAACAAGAATCGTGGGTTTGATGTTAATTGAAACGTTTGTAGTTAGAGTAACGTTAAACATATCTTGTATTTCCAGGGAATCAACACACTTCGTTCAAGGATTCAAGATATCGGGATCAGGTTCGTGCCGAAGAGAGGGTCGGTAAGAACGGGAGGAGGACCGAACGGGGTTTTACTTCGTCAGTTCGTGTGAGAGTCATGGACAACAGATACCTCCCGATCTGCACCCACGATCCGAGCTCCTCGGATTCTAAGTCGGGCTCTGATGGAGGGAACAGAGTGGGTCTTGGAGGGGATGCTGGGATCTACGGGTTCAGGATCCTGGACGTTCAGAATCTTCGGGATGGAGGGGAGGGAATGGAGCCGGAATCAGGTACACGGTCATCTTGCATGGAGATGTTTGATCATCTCAGACTCAACACCACGATAATAAGGTTCGTTAAGAACGGAAGAATTGAGAAAGAGCATTCAGTGGTCAGGAGGTATTCCTCAAATCCAATCGAATTCTCCTCTTCTTCTGTCTTCCTCTTCTTCCCTTCCTTCTTCCTCCTTCCTCTCCCTTCTCTCCTTCTTCTCCTTCCTTCTCTCCTTCTTCTTCCCTCTTCTTCTCTTCCCTCCTTCTCTTTCCTCTCCTCCTCTTCTTCTTTCTCTTCCTCCTCTTCTTCCTCTCTTCTCTCCTCTCCTCTCTCTCTTCTCTACTCTTCCTTTCTCCTTACTTGCTCTTCTCTACTCTCGTCTCCTTTCTCTTTCCTCTTCCCTCCTCTTCCTCACGTTATAGAGCGCGAGGTTGAATAAACACAGACCCAAATCAGGTTACAGCAAAAACAAAAAATATAGTAAACAAGCTCAAATGAGCTAAGATCCTCGTCCTCATAAATAATGTCATAAAACGAATATGACTATGTGATTACAGGTTTGCGATAAATATCTGTGCTAATGCCGCTTGATCCCGCAAACAAAATTCAAACAGCTGCTAGTTCGGAGATAATGGTATAGCGATTTCCATTAGCGGCGATATTATGACGTCAACTTTTTTTCTAGGAATTTCCAAAATCGGATGGTTACTGCCTGTGGGGTGGGCTTTCTGCATATACATGGCAAGTTTCACGAAGATCCGATGAAAACTTGGGTTGTGAAACAAAAGTCAAAAATAGGAATGATCATAAAATAAGATATGACGTCTATGATATGCCATCATATGTGGTAATTCATCTTGCTAAGCCCTGTTCGATTCCCCGCAAACAGAGTCAAAAAGCTTGCCTAGTTTCGGAGATCTTTTTTAGGCGTTTCCATTAGCGGAATTTGACGTCAGATTTTTTTTCTAGGAGGAATTTTCAATCGGAGATTGTTAGATGCGGCAGGGTATTTTACATATATACGCAAGTTTCAGGAGTTCGATGAAAACTGAGGCGTGAAACAAAAGTCCACAAGAAAAACAACGCGTGTAGATTAGAGATCCTCCACGAGGATCTAAAAATGCCAGGGACTCATACTGTTCGCCCAGTTTCCCTTTTTTTAACCAGGTTTCTTGAATACAGAAGTATTCGGTTTGGATGTGGAAATCGCTGATTGTATTTAATAAACTCTGGCCATGAGCACTAGCTTTTGCATTTCATTGGATAATTTAATGGATCGCAGGGGAATCCTGAGACCGTTGGAATCCGACCTCTGCGTGTTGGCCTCATTGACTGAATATTTATTAATGTCTTGGAAGAAAACCCACCCAGCCCGAATGTTGATGGCTGAGCGATATAAATATTGATTTTTTACTTGAATGTAAATACTACTTCGGTGATAAAAAAGAACCCCATTTTTAGGTCATCTCGTTAGAGATGACTAAATAAAACATCTCGATGTCCGATACGTCCCATTTTTCGTCCGATTTTCTTGATATTTGTATGTGGTAGATGTCGATAGGATGCACGAGTATGACCTTGACTCATGAAAGTCAAGGTCAACGTCAAGGTCACCCAAAGTTGCGAAATCGTACATTTCAAAATCTATCTCCTGCGTTTATGATCGATTCTCGAAATTCCTTCGAATTCTGATAATATGGAACAATATCTAAATTGTTCGGCCGGTTTTTGAAGTTCGTCCTGGTTACGAGTCACGTTCTTCAATTTGGAAAATGTCGATGATATCGGTCAAAAAAAAATTCGCCCGATCTTGATGAACTTGATAATGTTAGGTAGGGTCGATGAGTGATGCACGACGGATATACTTTTGACACGATTGTAGGTCAAGAGCAAGGTAAGGCCACTCCAAAGTTGCGAAATCGTCCATTTCAAAATCTATCTCCTCCGCCGTTGTGATCCATTTCGAAATTTCTTCGGATTCTGATAATATGGAACATATCTAAATTTGTCATGCGGTTTTAAAAATTTGTCCTGGTTATCGAGTCACGTGTCTCAAAGTTGGAAAAATCGTGGTGATAGGTCAAAAAAATTCGCCCGATCTTGATGAATTGTATGTAGTAGGGTCGATGAGTGAGCACGACGGTATACTTTAGACACGATTGAAGGTCAGGTCAAGTCTCCAAAGTTGAAAAATCAGCTAATTTCAACATTATTCCACCATTTATTATCGATCTGGCGGAATTCCAATGGATTATGATAGTAGGGTACAATATCGGAATCTGGTCCGTCGTATTTTTGAAATTGTCCTCGTCGAGTCGCGTGACTTCATAGTTGCAAATTGTCATGTGGCCGATCTGTGCAGTACTAAGAAAACACTGCTTGAAATTCAAGATCTCGGTGATCTAAACTACAAAACTTGCGGTGCTTCAGAGATGACCGTCACCCCACCGGGTAATTTTAATATCTACCACCAACGTATGCACTCTGTTCTGGACTGTAGGTTTTCGTCTACGCGGACCCGATTTAGTTTAGTACGTTAACCGGGCCCTCAGTTTTGATTTACTGGGGTCTTAATGTCCTAACTACGTTTACTGGGGTCTTCATTTTGGGGACCATCAGAATAGCCTCAGCATAAGACAGTTTCTCCTGCGCCTTCACCTGTTTGATCTGGACAGCTCTTTGGAATTTGGGGCATCCTCTGAAGGACATTAGCACATTTAGCCACTCACCACAATAAACTATTTTATTAATCGTCCCCATCACGATTGTCACAAGACATTTTTTTTCTCACTGGTGCAGCTTGCGTATTCGAAATGCGAGCGCTCCATTACATTTGCTGCAGCGTTGTTTACCCTACACTCCCTACAGGCTGGAGAAGCCAGCGGGTAATATCTGCAGGTATACCTAACTGTGTGTGCAGTTAGGTAATAGGTAATATGTGTGTGAGAAGCAGGTAATATCTGCAGGTATACCTAACTTTTGGCACTTGTAACATCTTAAGGGGCTGGAATGTATTCCCGTGCAGTAAAGGCTTGATACCCCAGGAAAACTTTTGGGGGAAGGACTGGGTTGCCGAAGGACAAAACTACCAAGGTGGTATTGACTTTGACCCCATCCCTGACCATGGTGAGACGGTGGGCGTCAACAACTCCCATCTCTGCTAAATGGTTCTTGATGTCGTCAATTTCAATGGAGGGATCAATCCCGTAAATGACTCCTCAACTCTCAATCAGAGACTGAGGATCTGACACGAGACTGGGACGTCGCCAAAATACGAGGCTCTAATCACCGTCTCCCATTGGGCGACTGATTTACACTCAATGAAAAGGTTGCCGGACCTGAGCTTTTTGGCACTGGACACGTCTCTGAATTCTTTTTTAATCAGTGTAGCCATTTTGTTTGGGTTGTCGGGGCTTCAGGGTTTAGAGCCATCAGAGGCCGAAACTATGACCAATAGTTTGGCATGGTGCTCATCGGAGATAGAGGGGACCTGAACCGCTTTGGGACCCCACCGACTCATCGCTGCACCGACTCATCGGTACTCTTCCGTCATGGTCTGCCCCTCTTCCTAGTTTGATTAACCGACCAAGATGAACCTTTGTCATCTTCGTCAGACACGTTTATCATCCTTGAGCACCTCCTCCCGGCATCCCGGAAGATTAACTTTGCCAATTGAGCAAAGAATCGACCGTAATACAGGCAAGACAAGATACAGAACACCGGAAAAAGCCGATTGCAACCACGGCACTCAACTCGTCCTGTAATGGCGTCCGCTGTGAACCCAGTCCAGTAATCTGCAGATATTCAACATTAATTAATCGACAGATTATTAACATAATTTATTACCTGCGATTATTAAACATAATTTATTTTACCTACAGATATTAAACATATTTATACCTGCAGATATTAACATTGAATTATACCTGCAGATATTAATATAATTTGAACCTACAGATATTAAATAATTTATACCTGCAGATATTAAACATAATTTATTACCTGCAGATATTAATTATAATTATATACCTACAGATATTACATAATTTATACCTGCAGATATTAAACATAATTTATACCTGCATACATTAACATATTTATACTGCAGATATTAAACATAATTATTACCTGCAGATATTAATATAATTTTCTTACCTACAGATATTAACATAATTTATACCTGCAGATATTAACTAAATTTATACCTGCAGGATATTAATATAATTTATTACTGCAGATAATATATAATTTATACCTGCAGATATTAACATAATTTGTACCTGCAGATATAATCATAACTTATACCTGCCAGATATTAACATAATTTGCACTACAGATATTAATATAATTTATACCTGCAGATGCAGCTTGTCAGAGCACATGCAAGAATAACGGATATATGCAGACACAAAGAAAACAATTTATTTGCTCAGACAAGTGGGGATTTGCTCTTATGACTGTTACTGATGCGACATACAAATCCTGACGACAAGGCAGCGAAGAAGCTTGACATCCCATTTTAATGGAGCAAAGTCAGAACAAGTGGAGTGTTTACACAAACTATTTTTGTTTAAAAAGAACAGGAGCCTGTGTGTGTGTGTAAATGTGCTTGGGTACGTGCATGTGCCACCAGGTGTGCCGAGATGAGTACCCGAGATGAGCCCAGACCTAATCGAGTCCCATAATTATTCCTTCATTTTTTCATATAAAGATTGTTTGTGATGATAAAACACCGGAGGGCAGCTTTATTTTGTGCCTCCCTCCAAGCTACTCTGGGTGATTTCCCCAAAAGACATGTGAATGGGGCGGCTCTCATTGGTTTAAAGTCACACCTTATGTCACGTCTTGCATCATTATGTCCCGTCCCGATTCCTTCCGATTGAACCATGGATTTGTTTGTCGCTTTTACACCGCACAAATAAAAGGATGTGTCAGACGAATGTTGCCTGTGTGGTGGCTACTCTGCTGCTATTAATAATAATATTAACACGGGGGCTGGCAGGGTGGGCTAGATGTACTCACACATGCCTCTAACCTGTCTAGCCTGGGTTCAAATCCTGACCCAGCTATAAACTATCACTCCAGTGTTTCACAGGAAGGGTGATTCATCAATGTGTGTGCCATCCCTCAGATGGATGTTAAACTGGGAGGCTCGTCTGCTGCCATTAGTTGCTGCACGTTAAATATCCCATTGTGTCTTTTATGAAGAGTAGGTGAGCTATTGCCGGCATAGTGGCTAAATGTGAAATTCATGCCCTAACCTACAGAGGCCATTGTATCGGCGGTCCCGCTGCGCCTTCAGCCATTGATGCTATCCCACAGCCTTGTGCTGCATGCGAAAGAAGGAGAAGCTGGCACCCTGGCCTAATTCCTACCCAAACCTAGAGAGGGAATTAGTTGCACAGCCGCACCTTCAAACAATGATGCTACCCCACAGCCTTGTGCTGCATCATACCTAATCAAAATAAAGACCAATTACTGCACCGTAGACCCAAGAAGGAAGCCAGACATAGCAACGCGTGCGCGCGCGCACACACACACACACACACACACACACACACACAACACACACACACACTTACATACAAACACACTTACATTTGAGGGCAGTCAATAAGTAACCTTTAAATGGCGATTATAAATTTGAGAATGTAATGTGTGTAGTTGTAGATGACATATGTTATATCTATGGGTAAGAGTCATGTTTTGCCTGTTTTATATCTGGCAACAAACAGTTGTGAGGTATTATGACAAAACTTGGTGAAATGAGTTGGGTAGCTAACAAGACCAAGCCAATTAGATTTTGGTGTGTGACAAGGTCAAATGATCGGATGCATATCCGGCCTGTTCTTGTTCATTTCTGTGTGCATTTGAGCTCAAAAATAAAACTTTTCAGAGATTTGAGAACATATTCCTGCTCAAGATGATCAGCCATCTGAGCCATCATCAGTCGTCATGAGATCAGCATTTAAAGGGTTTACGAATTGGACCAGGAGATGGGTGTGGTGCGTGCGTTGTGCTGCTAGTTCTTGCTTTTTTACAGCAGGTTTTGTTTTCTGCAGAATCTTCTATCGTGGTGATGAAAGTGAACCTGTAGCTACAAATGGATCTCCTTCACAAGGTAAGAATCCAAGATAATATTATTCAACTGAAGGTAACGATATTTGATATGGGAATTGTTGGTTAAGGTATCCATTGGTTTGGATTCCACGTTGTATATTTTGTTCTTGTTTACTACGCTTTACTGTGATCTTGTAGAGATTGTGATTTACATTCAAAAACGTTCCTTCTCTGTCCAAAAAACCCTCAAATTATGTTTTCAAATTTAAAATTCCGTTTCATGTTTTCACTGGAGAAAGAAGCATTATTTAAAAATACAATTTTCCTCAAATCCTCAGAATAGCTCCTGGGTGGAAGATTTTGTCACGCAGAAATGTGGTGTTTTGTTAAAATGAAATATTCAACATGTTTCAATTAGTATTTCCTCCCTTCCAGTTCATCAAACTTTTCCAACTCAGATCCATTGTGTCTTTGTGCTTCTTAGTTGTTTTGTACTTATTATTGTTGTTGGTTGTTATCTGACCTGACTTCAGTCAGGTTTGAGGTTATGCGATCAAGCAGTGGTCCGTCCATAAGTAAAGTAAATAGTCAGTCAGTCAGTCTCGTAACAACATTTCAGTCATAATTCACTTTAACTAAACACAAATTTGATGAAACATCCACAGCTCATATCTGATGCCTAACAAAGTATATTGACCACATCAAAATCTTTGTCATATGAGGTCTAACAGGGTTTGTTTTTTACTCTCCCCCCCCCCCAAAAAAAAAGAAAAAATAGGTATTTGCTCTCTTCGCAAAACTGCACACACAATTTGATGAAATGTGACACCACCCACAACCTTCCATCAACCCCTAAATTTAATGTACCAAGCTATCGACCACATCAAAATCTGCACTTCATTAAGGGATCTACAGGGTGGGGGAGGGTGAACCCCCCCCCAAAATAGATAAAGCCTCTCTTCTCTTCGAAACGACACATATTTTGATGAAACTTGACCAACCTTCATCACAGTGATGTAGAAGTTTATCATGGCATCAAAATCTGCTTTCTCGTTAAGGGGCTCTACGGAGGGGGGGGAGGGGGCGTTGACCCCCCAAAAGGTATTTTCTGTCTCCTACGAAACTACACACATGATTTGATATACTTGAACCACAAAATTTCATTCACCCATGATTGAACCAGAGTGTATCGACCCACTATCAAAATCTGCGCTCAGTAGTTGGTTTATTGGCAGGGGGGGGGGTTGCTCCCAAAATAGGTATTTGCTCTCTTCTCTAAAATTACCATCACAATTTCGATTGAAACTTGACAACAACCTTCATCACCATATTGTACCAAATTTTGTTCCATGGCATTAAAAAAAAAATCTAGGTCTAAGGTGTCTGCAGGCACTTTGAGTGTCTGATCCTTGATCCAGGTGAGCTTTCAGGACGTCCGTCCTATTTTTATTCTCTTCTTCTTGTTTCATATCTTGTTGTCTTCTTCTTCATCTTGTTCTTTTCTGAAACCTGTTCACTCCTCACGCTTTGATGATCACCCTCCCCATGCAGCCTACAGCATGACTTTCCTCGGTTTCTTCATCAATCATTCTTTTCCATCCCTCCAATGAGTCTGTCTCTGTAAACTCATATTAGGAATCTTTGAGATCCGTTGCAGATGTCATCTGCTCATGACATTACTTCTCCTTCACTCCCATAATGGTGATGTCAACCCCCCATGTCAGTACTCCCCCCCCACATTACCTGCTCATTCCTGGCGCAACCACCCCTTATATGGCCCCCATCTTCTCTACTTTGG
>CM068968.1:38817427-38831178 GCA_035128595.1 Eptatretus atami
TTTAGGAACCATATCTGTTTGTAGTACCCAAAGTGGAACACCTCGATGAGTGCTTTCTAAGTATGTTCAAGCTTGGACATTATGAGCGTCATTTGGTGACATTATGAGCAAAAACATATTTTCATGGTTACTCTGTAGACGATTCTCATCGGAATCTCTCGTAGGCAGATATTCCTCAAGGAGTCGCTCCCTCGTGGATAGCAGCTCTTTCACCTCAGTGTGACCTTAAAGAAGTCACACGTGGTCACCTTTTGGCAAGATACGGGTCACCCTAATGGTGACATTGGTTATTTGCTTGTCTGTTTGTCCTCACAGAACTTTCATGTTTTTCTCCACAAACCCACTTGTTGGATGAGACAAATTTCACCATTGGTGCGCAACTACTCATGTAGAATGTTTCAATGATAATTATGACATCGATAGTCACTGTTTGGCAGCCCATTATTGGGAAAACGGAAAAACTTTGGACCTCTGTATCTGAAACCGCACCCAAGAAAAATTGAAACTTGGCACATAGCAAGTATCCTCATAGGAATAAGAGTGGATTTTTTATCACGCTCTTAGGTGCCTTTCTTATGATGTTCATAATTGCATATGGTAGAATGCTATATCGATCAGTATGAAATTTTTGAGGGTATCGTGATGGATAAAATGGAAAACATTTTTTTTTTGATGATGTCATCGGTCATGTGATCCAGAAGCCATATGTTTTTGTTTTTTTAAACCTTCCAAAAATCTTCTCTGAAATGCTGAACCGGTTCATCACTGTCAGCAGTTTAAGTGGCAGTCTAATTATTTCTCTTTTTAATTACGTTAACAAACCAGTAAAAATGGAACACACAAAACTACACAAAACACACCACACAAAACAAGTCCTAGCAGGATCTGCAATCTCTGATTGCTGTTTTCTTATTTATTTGTTGTTTTACCTCTGCCACCGGAGGTGAAGAAGGGTATGTTTTCATCCCTTTCTGTCTGTTTGCTGTGTACAGGATATCTCAAAAAGTTGTGACGGATCCGAATGAAAATTTTGTGGACAGGTTTGGTCGTGTTTGACAGGGACAACTGATTTAGGATTTGGTGAAGATCCGGATCCGGAACCGGACTTACTAGGAAATTGAGTGATTTCTTCACCACTGAGAGATCGGCTAAACTGATATATAGCACAATATCTCAAAAAGTTGTGACGGATCGGAGAAAACTTGGTGACAAGTTGGGTGTGTGTCATGACAGTTGGTTTTCAATTTTGTGAAGATCTGTATCTGGATCTGATAATTTTTTTATGATTCTTCACCATTGAGAATTAGGGCTAAATGATATATAGCACGATATCTTCAAAAATTGTGGACGGAATTTGGATTGAAATTTGTGGACAGGTTGGGTGTGTGTCATGACGAATTGATTCGATTTTGGTGAGATCCAATTCGACTACTAGAATTTTTAAAGTGATTGCTTCACTTTGAGAGATAGGGTTCAAAAAACGATACATAGTATGATATTTTCAAAAATGTATTGGGAACGATATGTTCGCATGGATCAGATATTGACAGGGCGGAGGGTACGGCAACTCTCCGATTGCCCTTCTCGCTTTCAATTATTGCAATCAATTAATCAATCATGTGTATACCACTCCTTCCCAATGCCGTCTCCATGTGCTGCACGGCGAGTAAGTATCATTTGTACATATGTACTTCAGAAGTACAGTTGTACATATAAACTAAAAATATCATTTGACATATTTACCTCAGAAGTACATTTGTACTATAACCTAAATATCATTTGTACATATTTACTTCAGAAGTACATTGTAACATATTACCTCAGAAGTACATTTGTACGTTATTGTTACGTTCTGGTGGAAATTCGCAGAGCCACCATATAGGTCCTTAGATCAGTTATTCGATAAGTCTGTGTTCAGATAGATTTCCCCACCGTGTTTAATGGGCATCGCGCAAATTATTCGTGTGCAGGGCTGTGGGATCTTCAGTTAGCCGTTTTTTTCTTTTGCTATCGTTATTTGGACCAACGTTCACAACAACCACCCTCCCCGCAACAAACGCCTCTCATCAACCGTTCACAAAAGCCACCTCCACCACCAACATCGCTCTCATCAACCGCTCCACAACAACCACGATCACCACATCCACCTTCTCGTCAACCGCCCACATCCCCACAGACAAAGAACAGCCGCCTTCAGAACAACCAACCTGAACCCACAACGGCCCAACCACACCAACGCCTCACGACCCCACCAAACGCCAGCCACACCACCATTCAAACAACCACCGTAACCACCACCGCATCGCCACCTCGCACACGTGCGAGAAGCCTGCATTCATCGTGGGAGAGCAGACGACGGCCCCATCCCCAACGAATAAATCTGCGCCGGCCATACGCAGCAGGAGAAAACCCAACACCAAGAGTTATAAAGCGACACTAGTTATGATAAAAGGAAAAGAATGAGAAAGGCCCCGAATTCGGCGAGGGAAAACGCCCTTCATTCCGGAAGTTTCACGCGCGTGCTGGAAGGGGGGGCGAAAGGGAGGGGCCGAGCGCCGGTGGAAATAAAAAGGGCGCACTGAACGCAAGTCGAGGAGTCGGCTGCTGGAGGAGGTTGTGAGGTGGTGGAGGAGAGGGAGTAGTGTCGTGTCGGAGTTGTGGGCAGGCTGTGGAGCCGCGGTAGGGAGCTGGAGAGGCGGAGCGCAGCGGAGCCAAGGCACGCGGCCTGCCGTACCGTTGCCTTACCGTGGGTCGGAGGGACTGTCGAGGGTCGCCCTAGCAAGTCACCCGAGGGTAAGGTAAGCCAGCCCAGTCTGAACGGAGCCTTTGCGGTTTGACACGGCTCCGTGTTATAAAGACCCAAGGGTCCAGGCTACCCCTCGTCTGTCTTGGGGTTTTTTCCTTTGTTTCTTTTGCTGAACGTTGTGGCGCCCATGTCCGTAAGTAGAACTGTCTGATAAGTGACTGTACATTAATAAATTAGACGGTGTGCTCTTTGTCTGCTCGCGTCTTGTCCCTACCCCCATTCACTGGCATGGTTGGGAATACGTGCATTGTTTGCATGCATGACTGTCACTTAACCGCATATTTGACCGTAACGTGCATGTTTGGCTGTAAATAAATGTGCTTGTTAAATGTCACCGTTCGTTGCGTCCTTTCCCTAATTGAACTGCCATATTGCGCTCGAATATAGTTGGTTGTTAAATAACCGATAATCAGAATCGGGTTCCAACGGAGGCCTCGCGATAACACCCCGCTCGGTTATCCAAAAACGGAGCGAGCTGCTTAAGTCGGCTCGTTTCCAAGCGGGCCTCGTTGAGGTACAATCTCTCGGTAATCTACCCTGCGATTAATTAGTAAATCGAAGATTTGGCGATCGGACCTGTAGCACGGGTAGATACGGAAGGTTGTGGTGTGTTAAAACACACCCGTGGCTGGTTTTCGGCGTTGATACGGAAGGCCGCGGACTGGATTGTCCGTCGTGTGGCGAAGCGCCGCTATTGGTTAAACCGGTCGTTCACACGCCCGGCGGGCGGAAATCTGTAACAATATAAACTAAATTATCATTTGTACATATTTACTTCAGAAGTACATTTTGTACATATAAACTAAGTATCATTTGGTACATATTTACCTCAGAAGTAATTTGTACATATAAAAACTAAGTATCATTTGTCCATATTTACCTCAGAAGTACATTTGTACATATGAAACTTAAATAATCATTTGTACATATTTACCTCAAAGAAGTACATTTTGTTACATATAAACTAAGTATCATTTGTACATATTTACCTTCAGAAGTACATTGTACATATAAACTAAATATCATTTGTACAGTATTACCTCACAAAACATGTGTACTTTAAACTCAGTATCAATTTGTACAATATTTACCTCAGAAGTACATTTTGTACATATAAACTAAAATATCATTGTAACTTATTTACTTCAGAAGTACATTTGTTACATATAAAACTAAATATCATTTGTTACATACCGTATTTATTCTCAGAAGTACATTTACGTATAAACTAAATATCATTGTACATATTTACCTCACCAAGAACATTGTACATATAAACTAAGTATCATTTGTACAATTTACCTCAGAAGTACATTTGTATACCATATAAACTAAGTATATTGTAACATATTTATCTCCAGAAGTACATATGTACACTAACTAAATATCATTTGTACATATTTACCTCAGAAAGTACATTTGTACATATTAAACCTAAAATATCATTTGTACATTAACTTCAGAAGTAACATTTGTACATATAAACTAAATATCATTTGTACATACCTGTATTTATCTCAGAAGTACATTTGTACATATAAACTAAATATCATTTGTACATATTTACCTCACAGAACATTTGTACATATAAACTAAGTAATCTTTGTTACATATTTACTTCAGAAGTATATTTTGTACCATATAAACTAAAGTATCATTTGTACATATTTTATCTCAGAATAATTTGTACATATAAACTAAATATCAATCTGTTAATATAAAACTAAGTATCAATTTGTTAAACATTTATCTAGAAGTACATTTGTACATATAAACTAAAGTATCATTTGTACATATTTATCTCAGAATACATTTGTACATATAAAACTAAGTATCATTTGTTACATATTACCTCAGAAGTATTATTTGTACATTATAAACTAAGTATCATTTGTACATATTTACCTTCACAAGAACACTTTACACATAAAACTAAATAATTTGTCCATATTTACCTCAGAAAGACATTTGTACATATAAACTAAATATCATTTGTACATATTAATTCAGAAGTTACATTTGTACATATAAACTTAATAATGTACTATTATCTCAGAAGTTACATTTGTACATATAAACTAAGTATCATTTATCATATTTACCTCAGAAGTACATTTGTACATATGAAACTAAATATCATTTATACATATTTACCTCAGAAGTACATTTGTAATATAAAACTAAATATATTTGTACATATTATCTCAGAAGTACATTGTACATATTAAACTAAGTATCATTTGACATATTATCTCAAGAAGTACATTTGTTACAATAAAACTAAATATCATTGTACATATTACCTCAGGAAGTACATTTGTATATATAACTAAGTATTCATGTTGTACAATTTACCTCAGAAGTACAGTTTGTACAATATAAACTAATATAATTGGTACATATTTATCAGAAAGTTACATTTTTGTACATATAAACGTAAGTTATCATTTGTACATTTTACCTTCAGAAGTACATTTGTTACAATAAAACTAAATATCATTTGTACATATTACTTCAGAAGTACATTTGTACATAAAACTAAGTATCATTTGTACATAATTTTATCTCAGAAGTACATTTGTACATATAACTAAATACATTTGTACATTATTTACCTCAGAAGTACATTTGCTATATATAAAACTAAGATCATTTGTACATATTTACCTCAGAAGTACATTTTACATATAAAAAATATAATTTGTACATATTTACTTCAGAAGTACATTTGTACATAAAACTTAAGTATTCATTTGTAACATATTTACTTCAGAAGTACATTTGTACATATAAACTAAATATCATTATAATAATTTACCTCAGAAGTTACATTTGGTACATATAAACCTAAATTATCATTTATACATATTTACCTCAGAAGTACATTGTACATAAAACTAAATATCATTGTACTTATTAACTTCAGAAGTAACATTTGTACAATAAACTAAATATCATCTTATACATATTTACCTCAGAAGTACATGCTTCCTCCCAATTCCCCCTCTGTTGGCTGCCACGGCGCATCGCCCGCTGAAAAAGATATAAAATAAAATAAAATTAAACGTTTTCGTGTACGTTTAAGCTGAACGTGTCCATTTTCCCTTTTACCGCCACTCTCGCATCAGACCGATTTTGTTACTCAAGTTGAAATGAACATCTGAAAACAAGATCGTGGGTTTGATGTTAATTGAAACGTTTGTAGTTAGGTAACGTTAAAACATATCTTGTATTTCCAGGGAATCGACACAACTTCGTTCAAGATTTCAAGATATCGGGATCAGGTTCGTGCCGAAGAGAGGGTCGGTAAGAACGGAGGAGAACCGACGGGGTTTACTTCGTCAGTTCGTGTGAGGAAGTCATGGACAACAGATACCTCCCGATCTGCCACACGATCGAGCTCCTCGGATTCTAATCGGGCTCTGATGGAGGGAACAAAGAGTGGGTCTTGGAGGGATGCTGGCATCTACGGATTCAGGATCCTGGTCGTTCAGAATCTTCGGAATGAGAGGGATGGAATGAGCCGGAATCAGGTACACGTCATCTTGCATGGAGTGTTTGATCACTCAGGAAACTCAACACACATCGATTGATAACGTTTCGTTAAGAACGGAAGAAATGAGGAAGAGCATTCAGGTGGTCAGAGGGTCATTGTCCTCAAATCCAATCGAATTCTTCCCTCTTTCTTCTTCTCTCCTTCTCTTCTCCTTCCTCTTCTTCCTCCTCCTTCTTCTTCCTCCTTCCTTCTTCTCCTTCTCCTTCCCCTTCCTTTTCCTCTCCTCCTTCTTTCTTCCTCCTTCCTTCTTCTTCTTCCTCCTTCCTTCTTCTTTCTTCCTCCTGCCTCCTCCTTCTTCCTCTTCTCCTCTTCCTCCTCTTCTCTTCTCCTCTTCCTCCTCGTTCTCTTCCTCCTCTTTCTCTTCCTCTTCCTCTACTCTTCGTCTTCCTTTTCTTCCTCTTACTCTTCCTCTTCCTCTTCCTCACGTTACAGAGCGCGAGGTGTATAACACCATGAACCCCAACTCATCGGTTTACAGCAAAAATACAAAAAATATAGTAAACAAGCTCAAATGAGCTAAAGATCCTCGTCCTCATAATGATAATGTCATAAAAACAATATGACATCATTGTGATGTATCAGGTTTGCCGATAAATTATCCTGTGCTAATGGCCCGGCTTGATCCCGCAAACAAAATTCAAACAGCTTGCCTTAGTTCGGAGATAATGCGTATAGGCGATTTCCATTAGCGGCGATATTATTGACGTCAACTTTTTTTCTAGAAGGAATTTCCAAAATCGGAGATGGTTACTGCCTGCGCGATGGGCTTTTCTGCATATACATGGCAAGTTTCACGAAGATCCGATTTGAAAACTCTGGGTTTGTGATTAACAAAAATGGCAAAAAATAGGCAATGACGTCATAAAAATAGATATGAACATTCATAGTGATGTATCCTATGTGTGGTAATTCATCCTTGCTAATGCCCTGTTCGATTCCCCGCAAACAGATTCAAAAAGCTTGCCTAGTCGGAGATCATTTTTTAGGCGGATTCCATTAAGCGGAGATATTTTGACGTCATAACTTTTTTTTCTTAGGAGGAATTTTCAAAATCGGAGGATGGTTACTGTCTGCCCAGGGTATTTTACATATAACGCCAAGTTCAGGGAGTTTCGATGAAAACTGTTAGGCCGTGAAACAAAAAAAGTCCACAAGAAACAACAACGCGTGTAAGACTTAGAGGATCCTCCACGAGGATCTAAAAATGCAGCGGACTTCATACTGTTCGCCCAGTTTCCCTTTTTTTTTTAAAACCAGCGTTTCTTGAATACAGAATATATCCGGTTTGGATGTGAGATCGCTGATGTATTTAATAAAACTCTGGCCATGAGCCAGCTAGCTTTTGCATTTCATTGGATAATTTTAATTGGATCAGCAGGGGAATCCTGAGACCGTGTTTGGAATCCGACCCTCTGCGTTATTGGCCTCAATTACTGAATATTCTTATTAATGTCTTTGTAAGAAAACCCCACCCAGCGCCGAATGTTTGATGGCTGCAGCGGATATAATATTGATTTTTACTTGGCTGTATAATTTTACTACTTCGGTGATAAACCAATGAACCCCATTTTTTAGGTCATCTCTGTTAGAGATGACCTAATAGTAAACCAGTCTCGATGTCCGTACGTACGCCCCATTTTTTCGTCCCGATTTTCTTGATATTTGGTATTGTGGGTAAGATGTCGATGAGGGATGCACGAGGTATGACCTTTGACCTGATTGAAGGTCAAAGGGTCAACGTTCAAGCGTCCACTCCAAAGGTTGCGAAAAATCGTACATTTTCAAAATCTATCTCCTCCCGCCGTTTATGATCGATTCTTCGAAATTCTTTCGAATTCTGATTTAATATGAAACATATTCTTAATTTGTTGCGGCCGGTTTTTTGAAGTTCGTCCTGGTGTATCGAGTCACGTTCTGTCAAATTTGGAAAATCGTCGATGTGATACGGTCAAAAAAAATTCGCCCGATCTTGAATGAAACTTGATATGCTAGGTTAGGGGTCGATGATGATGCACGACGTATGACTTTTGACACGATTGTAGGTCAAGATCAAGTCAAGGCCACTCCCAAAGTTGCGAAATCGTTCCTTTCAAAATCTATCTCCTCCGCCGTTGTGATCGATGTCTTCGAAAATTTCTTCGGATTCGATAATATCGAACAATATCTAAATTTTGTTCAGGCCGGTTTTTTAAAAATTTGTCCTGGTTATCGAGTCAACGTGTCTTCAAAGTTGGAAAAATCTCGATGTGATATGGTCAAAAAATTTCGCCCGATCTTGATGAAACTTGGTTATGTGCGTAGGGGTCGATGAGGATTGCACGACGGTAGACTTTAGACACGATTGAAGGTCAAGGTTCAAGGCACTCCAAAGTTGAAAAAAGTCAGCTGAATTTCAACATCATCTCCCACCATTTATTATCTGATCTCGGCGGAATTTCCAATGGATTATGATAGTAGGTACAATATCTGAATCTGGTCTCGTCGTATTATTTCGAATTTGTCCTCGTTTTCGAGTCGCGTGACTTCATAGTTGCAAATTGTCAGGTGGCCGATCTGTGCATACCTAAGAAAAACACTGCTTGGAAATTCAAGATCTCCGGTTGATCTAAAACTACAAAACTTTGCGGTGCTTCAGAGATTGACCGTTCACCCCAAACCGGGGTAATTTATTAATATTCATATCCACATCGGTGACTGCACTCTAGGAATTCTGTATGTTTCGTTCTCACGCTGAACTCCCCACCGATAATAGGTGAGTACGTTAACCGGCCTCAGTTTTGTTTACTGGGGTTCTTAATGTTCCTAACTACGGTTACTGGGGTCTTCATTTTGGGACCATCAGAATAGCCTAGGCATAAGACAGTTTCTCCTCGCCTTCACCTGTTGATCTGAACAAGCTCTTTTGAATTTGGGGCATCCTCTGAAGGACATTTAGCACATTTACCACTCACCAATAAACTATTTTATTAATCGTCCCCATCACGTTGTCACAGAACATTTTTCCTCACTGGTGCAGCTTGCGTATTCGAAATTGCCGAGCGCTCCATTACATTTGCTGCCAGCGTTGTTACCCTACACTCCCTACAGGCTGGAGTCAGAGCCAGCGGGTAAATCTGGCAGGTATACCTAACTGTGTGTGCAAGTAGGTAATAGGTACATATGTGGTGTGAGAAGAGGTAATATCTGCAGAGTATACCAACTTTTGCACTTGTTAACATCTAAGGGGCTGGAATGTATTCCCGGTTCTTGCAGTAAAGGCTTGAATACCCCAGGAAAACTTTTGGGGAAGTACTGTGGTTGCCCGAAGGACAAAACTACCAAGTGGTATGACTTGACCCCATCCCTGACCATGGTGAGACGGTGGGCGCTCAAACAACTCCCATCTCATGCTAAATGGTTCTGATGTGTCATTCAATGGACGGGATTCAATCCCGTAAATGACACCTCAACTCTCAACAGAGACTGAGGATCTTGACACGGAGACTGCCGGACGTCGGCCAAAATACAGGCTCTAATCACCCTCTCCCATTGGGCGACTGATTTGACACTCATGAAAGTGTTGCCGACCTGAGCTTTTTGGCACTGGACACGTTATCTCTGATTTTTTTTAATCAGTGTGTGTAGCCATTTGTTTGGGTTGTCGGGGCTTCAGGTTGTAGAGCATCAGAGGCTCGAAAACTGATGACCAATAGATTTGGCATGGTGCTCATCGGAGATAGAGGGCACCTGAACCGCTTTGGGACCCCCCCCGACTCATCGCTGCACCGACTCATCGGTTACTCTTCCGTCGTGGTCTGCCCCTCTTCCTAGTTGGAATTACGACCAAGATGAACCTTCGTCATCTTGTCAGACACGTTTATTCATCCTTGAGCAACCTCCTCCCGCATCCCGGAAGATTAACTTTGCCAATGAGCAAAGAATCGACCGTAATACAGGCAAGACAAGATACAGACACCGAGAAAAAGCGCGATTGCAACCCACGAGCACTCAAACTCGTCCTGTAATGGCGTCCGCTGCTGAACCCAGGTCCGAGTAATCTGCAGATATTCAACATTAATTAATCGACAGATTATTAACATAATTTATTACCTGCGATATTAACATAATTTATACCTACAGATATTAAACATAATTTATACCTGCAGATATTAACATTAATTATACCTGCAGATATTAATATAATTATACCTACAGATATTAAATAATTTATTACCTGCAGATATTAACCATATTTATACCTGCAGATATTATTATAATTATACTACAGATATTACATAATTTATACCTGCAGATATTAAACATAATTTATGACCTGCATACATTAACATAATTTATACCTGGCAGATATTAAACATAATTATACCTGCAATATTAATATAAAGTTTCTACCTACAGATATTAACATAATTTATACCGGCAGATATTAACATAAATTATACCTGCAGATATTAATTAATTTATTACTGCAGTATTATAATTTATACCTGCAGATATTAACATAATTTTGTACCTGCAGATATTAATACATAACTTATACCTGCAGATATTAACTAATTTGCACTACAGATATTAATATAATTTATTCCTGCAGTATTAATATAATTTATACCTGCAGATGCGCTTGTCAGAAGCAACATGCAAGAATAACGGATATATGCAGACACAAAGAAAACAAATTTATTTGCTCAGACAAGTGGATTTGCCTTATGACTGTTACTGATGCGACCATACAAATCCTGACGAACAAGCAGCGAAGAAGCTTGACATCCCATTTTAATGGAGCAAAGTCAGAACAAGTGTAGCAGTGCTTTACACAAACTATTTTTTTAAAAAGAACAGGAGGCTGTGTGTGTGTGTAAATGTGCTTATTGGTACGTGCACGTGCCACAGGTGTGCGAGATGAGTACCGAGATGAGCCCAGACCTAATCGAGTCTCCTTAATTATTCCTTCATTTTTTCATATTTAAAGGAATTGGTTTTGTGATGATTTAAAACACCGGAGGGCAGCTTTATTTTGTGCCTCCCTCCAAGCTTACTCTGGGTGATTTCCCCAAAAGACATTGTAATGGGGCGGCTCTCATGGTTTAAAGTCACACCTTATGTCACGTCTTGCATCATATGTCCCGTCCCGCATTCCTTACCGATTGAACCATGATTTGTTTGTCGCTTTTACACCGCACAAATAAAAGGAGTGTGTCAGACGAATGTTGCCTGCTGTGCGTGCTACTCTGCTGGCTATTAATTAATAATATTAAACACGGGGGCTGGCAGGGTGGGCTAGATGTACTTCACACATGCCTCTAACCTGTCTAGCCTGGGTTCAAATCCTGACCCAGCTATAAACTATTCACTCCAGTGTTTCACAGGAAGGGTGATTCATCAATGTGTGTGCCATCCCTCCAGATGGATGTTAAACTGGGAGGCTCGTTTCTGCTGCCATTAGTTGCTGCACGTAAATATCCCATTGTGTCTTTTATGAAGAGTAGGTGAGCTATTGCCGCATAGTGGCTAAATGTGAAATTCATTGCCCTAACCTACAGAGGGCCATTGTATCGGCGGTCCCGCTGCGCCTTCAGCCATTGATGCTATCCCACAGCCTTGTGCTGCATGCGAAAGAAAGGAGAAGCTGGCACCCTGGCCTAATTCCTACCCAAACCTAGAGAGGGGAATTAGTTGCACAGCCGCACCTTCAAACAATGATGCTACCCCACAGCCTTGTGCTGCATCATACCTAATCAAAATAAAGACCCAATTACTGCACCGTAGACCCAAGAAGGAAGCCAGACATAGCACACGCGTGCGCGCGCACCACACACACACACACACACACACACACACCACACACACACACACACCACACACACACACACACACCACACACACACACACACACACTTACATACAAACACACTTACATTTGAGGGCAGTCAATAAGTAACCTTTAAAATGGCGATTATAAATTTGAGAATGTAATGTGTGTAGTTGTAGATGACATATGTTATATCTATGGGTAAGAGTCATGTTTTGCCTGTTTTATATCTGGCAACAAACAGTTGTTGAGGTATTATGACAAAACTTGGTGAATGAGTTGGGTAGCTAACAAGACCAAGCCAATTAGATTTTGGTGTGTGACAAGGTCAAATGATCGGGATGCATATCCGGCCTGTTCTTGTTCATTTCTGTGGTGCATTTGAGCTCAAAAATAAAACTTTTCAGAGATTTGAGAACATATTCCTGCTCAAGATGATCAGCCATCTGAGCCATCATCAGTCGTCATGAGATCAGCATTTAAAAGGGTTTACGAATTGGTACCAGGAGATGGGTGTGTGCGTGCGTGTGCTTGCTAGTTCTTGCTTTTTTACAGCAGGTTTTGTTTTTCTGCAGAATCTTCTATCGTGGTGATGAAAGTGGAACCTGTAGCTACAAATGGATCTCCTTCACAAGGTAAGAATCCAATATAATATTATTCAACTTGTAGGGAACGATACTTGATGATGGGAATTGTGTTAAGAGTAGTCATTGAGTTTGGATTCCACGTTGTTATATTTTGTTCTTGTTTACTACGTTTTACTTGACTTGTAGAGATTGTGATTTTACATTTCAAAAACGTTCCTCTTCTGTCCAAAAAACCTAAATTATGTTTCAGAAATTAAATTCCGTTTCATGTTTTCACTGGAGAAAGAAGCATTTATTTAAAAATACAATTTTCCTCAAATCCTCAGCAATGCTCCTGGGTGGAAGATTTTGTCACGCAGAAATGTGGTGTTTTGTAAAATGAAATATTCACATGTTTCAATTAGTATTTCCTCCTTCCAGTTCATCAAACTTTTCCAACTCAGATCCATTGTGTCTTTGTTGTTCTTATTGTTGTTGTACTTATTATTGTTGTTGTTGCTGTTATCTGACCTGGACTTCAGTCAGGTGAGGTTATGCGATCAAGCAGTGTCCGTCCATAAGTAAGTAAATGAGTCAGTCAGCCAGTCCGTAAACATTTCAGTCATAATCACTTTAACTAAACATACAAATTTGATGAAACATGGCCACAAGCTTCATATCTGATGCCTAACAAAGGTATATTGACCACATCAAAATCTTTGCTCATTATGAGGGTCTACAGGGTGGTTTTTTTTACTCCCCCCCCCCCCCCCAAAAAAAAAGAAAAATAGGTATTTGCTCTCTTCTCCAAAACTGCACACACAATTTTGATGAAAGTTGACCACACACAACCTTCATCACCCATAATGTACCAAAGTATCGACCACATCAAAATCTGCACTCATTAAGGGATCTACAGGGGTGGGGGAGGGGGTGAACCCCCCCAAAATAGATAAGCTCTCTTCTCCGAAACGACACATGATTTTGATGAAACTTGACCAAAACCTTCATCAC
>CM068968.1:38840326-38854800 GCA_035128595.1 Eptatretus atami
GCAGATTATGCAGTCATCTTTGTGGAGACTAGATATCTTTTTGGGGGCCTTTGAGGTGTTGAATGAGGAGTCGGAGTCGCTGGGATTACGGGTTTCCGGGGTCAAAACTAAGATCCAGGCTTTCAATGACATCTTGGATGCTGCTGTCTTGTCTGTGCCTGTTTGTGGTGAGTATATTGAGGCCACGGAGAGATTCACTTACCTTGGCAGTGATGTACATGTCTCTGCTGGCTGTGAGCCAGAGGTCATTAGACGTCTGGGTTGGGCCTGAGGAGTCATGGATTCACTGGATCATAGGGTGTGGCACTGCCAGTACCTGTGCAGGAGGATGAAAGCCCGAGTCTTCAGGTCCTTGTTACTTCCAGTCTTGCTCTATGGATGGGAGACTTGGACTCTGACCAGGGATCTGAGATGGAGACTTTATTCCTTTCATACCAGGTCTCTTCAGAGAATCCTTGGTTATCGCTGGTCGGACTTTGTATCCAACGAGCGGTTGTTGAGAGAGACTCAAATGAGATTTGTTACCTGCATAATCCGTGAGCCTCAACTGCGGCTGTATGGACATGTGGCTCGTTTTCCTGATGCTGATCCTGCTCACCAGATTCTCTCAGCGAGGGAGCCTCCTGAGTGCAGGAGGCGAATGGCCTGACCACGTGCCTCGTGGTTGCAGCAGGTTGATCATCATCTTAGGAGATGGGGATGGGCCGGGCATCTGCCTGGGAAGTGGCCAGACGGCGGCCTCTGGACTACCGGTGGAAAGTGGACACAGCGACTCACAGCTCTGGCACATGCTCCCATATTTGACCTAACCTGGAGAACACAAATTAATAATAAAATGTGCAATTTTTTTAAACGCTTTTGTGAAGTTTCTTATTAGTACGATGCAGACAGGCTTTGCATTTTCAGATGATTTCTAGTTGCTTTTCAAAATACATCCTAATTGTGTGTTTTGCTTCACTAACATATATCCTCTTTTTTTTCTGACCAATCTTCAGATAGACAGACACCGATCTTCAATACGTTGTCCTTTACCAAGAATGATGTGACGTTCATGGAGAATGCTTCACCGCAACACGGGGAAGGTGATGTGCAGTTTTCGGATTATAAAGAGAAAAGTATTCATGGACATGAACACTTGAACATTCCCACTTTTGAAAATATACACACGTGTACTGTGTGCAATCAAACATTCAGTTGCGTTTCAACGTATCAGGTACACATGAGGATCCACCCTTCAGAGAATCAGTTCAAGTGTTGTGTATGTTTTACAATATTCTCTGAGGTCTCAACGTATCACAATCACATGAGGATACATATCGGTAAAACGCCGTATACATGTCATGTTTGCAACGAATCATTTATTCAGAACTCATTCTACAAGATACACATGAGGACACATCCTGGAGAGAAGCCCTACAAGTGCCTTATCTGTAATAAATCATTAAACTGGAAGTCAAAGTACCAAGCACATGTTAGGACTCACACTGGGGAGAAGCCATATCAGTGTAATGTGTGTAACAAATCATTCAGCCAGAAATCAAGCAGCCAGATGCACATGCGGACTCACACTGGAGAAAAACCATTTAAGTGTAGTGTGTGCAACAAATCATTCAGTCAAAGCTCAACCCGACAAGAACATATGAGGATTCATACCGGAGAGAAGCCGTTTAAATGCCGTGTTTGCTATAAATCATTTCGAAGTAGCGGAAAATGTTCAGCACACATGAGGACGCATACGAGAGAAAAGCCATACAAGTGCATTATCTGTCATAAATCATTAAAATGCAAGTCATCATTTCAGGCACACATGAGGCTTCATAACGGTGAGAAACCCTTTAAGTGCACTTTGTGCAATAAATCCTTTCGTAACAATGACAAATGCCAAGCACACTTGAGGACACATACTGGAGATAAGCCCTATAATTGCACAATGTGCAATAAATCATATAGTAATATTGCAGATTGCCACATACATATGAGGATTCACACCGAGAAGAAGCTATATAAGTGCAGTGTGTGCAGCAAATCATTCACGAGGAATGCACATTGCCAGGTACACATGATGATTCACACAGGGGAGAAGCCTTATAAGTGCACCGTGTGCAGCAAATCATTTATTCGTTACTCAAACTGCAAGGTGCACATGAAGATTCATACCGGAGAGAAGTCATTCAAGTGCAGCACCTGTGATAAACTATTCCGTACTAAGTTGACATGCCAGAATCACATGAGGACGCATACTGGTGAGAAGCCTTATAAGTGTGGTATGTGCTTCAAATCATTTAGTAAGTTTTCATCCCTCCAGGAACACATAAGGACACACACTGGGGAGAAGCCATACAAGTGCACTGTGTGCAACAAATCGTTTATTTATTATTCAACCTGCAAGGTGCACATGAAGATTCATACAGGAGAGAAATCATTCAAGTGTAGCATATGCAATAAATTATTCCGTACAAACGTCACTTGCCAAAATCACATGAGGACCCATACTGGTGAGAGGCCGTACAAGTGCAGCATGTGCAATAAAACATTTATTCAATACTCAAACTGCCAGGGACATATGAGGTCACACACCGGGGAGCAGCCGTTTAAGTGCAATGTGTGCACCAAATCGTTTATTCATTACTCAAAGTGGAAGGTGCACATGAAGGCTCATATGGGAGAGCTCCAGGAAAAGGCATGAGGAAAGAAAGTGCAAACACCCGGGAACAAATAATCTGGACTATGCTCTGATAAAGGCAATATTAATAGGGCAGAACTACCCAGGTAAAAATGCTGCAGTTAGAAATATTATATATATATATATATATGAGAGTTGTACTCTCATACTATTGTAGTCTGCAGAGAATTACTACAGGAAAGGAATGTTATTTTTGCCTGGGTAAACACAAAGAAAATCAAAATCCTCAAACAGAAAATATTCACAGAGGAGGAAGGAAGAATAAGAGAGGAATAAATTGAAGATGCAAGAACAAATGAATGGTCACCGATAAATGAAGACCTACCACCAATGCCACAATGGAATGACGGGACATATGTTTGGAACGAGATTTCCAGAGTACAAACTCCCAAAGAAAAGGAACAACCAACAGAACTTACTGGGGTTGCACAGAAAATAGAACAAGAGAGTAAAACAGAAACAGATGAGATTTCAAATTTAATCAGAATAACAGAAACAGAAATTAGGCAACAGATTGGAGAATTGAATCAAGAAACAAAACTGAAAACTCAACAACAGGACCAGAGAATGACAAAAGGAGATGATGCAACAGCACGTGTAGAGAAAGATCTACTTGAAGTTACCAACTCGGATCAAATAGCACCTTTATAAACAAAACAAATAAGAGCAACAAGGATAGATCACAATGAGGAGGAAAATAATGGACAACAGAATGAAGAGGAGGTTGATGATGAACAACATAGGCTAGAAGATGAGCTAGATCATAAAATAGAGCCAATTAAATTGATATCATCCAAGCAAAGACCACATCTTCACCGAATAAACAGTTGAGCATACATGTAAGGAGAATAAACCAAGCAGTCATTAAAATGCTCCCAAAATCACCTAATCTAAAATAAATTAACAATATGAGCTTTTCAGCAGCACTACATGTCCAAGAGAAAATAACAGGTAAACAACACAAAAAAAGATAGATCTGATAATCTGAACAGAAACAAAACACCACCATGGAAATAGAGACTTGAGAAGTAGAGAGACCGACTGAGGATGGAAACGGGACAAATAGAATAATTCAAGAGGGGAAACAGAAGTCCAAAGCTCAAGAAAAGAATCAGACAGACAAAAAAAAAATACATCTTAGAAAACAATGGATTAGAACCATCAGCTGCCCATAATAAACTCCAAATACAACAGATAGCTGGGAAAATTAAAAACTCTGATGAGGCCAACAACAGAAGAAATCAAAATAAACAGTTTGAAAACAATCCGAAAAAGTTCTACCGAGAGCGTGGGAAACAAACAAAATGTGACCACTTCCCCGAAAAAAATAGGATCTAGAAAAATTCCAGAAAGGTACATTTGAAGACGAAAAAGAACACAAGGAATAGGAGTGCGACAACACTTGGAAAATATAAAATAAATGCACCCAATGATAATTGACGAAGGAAAAAAATTATAAAACATCTCGCAAAAGTGCCAAATGTTATGCCCAGGCATGGAAGAGATACCGAGCTTCTGGCTAAAGCAACTACATGCTCTCCACCCTCACTATGCTCGAGCATTTGAGGAACTCATCCAAGGGGAACAGCCATTGGAGGAATGGTTCACAGAAGGCAACGCTCTTTTAATCCCCAAATTTGAAGAAATCCATCTTCCCAACAAATATAGACCAATAACATGCCTCCCAACAACTTACACACTTTAAACAGGAATAATCACCGATGCAATTTACGGCCACCTCACTCAACAAGGAGCTTCAGAAAGGGTTTAAGAGAGGATGCGATGGAACAATAGACCATTTATTGTGAAATAAAACCATACTCAAAAACTGCAAGCTCCGACAAACAAACTTATTCACAGCCTGGATAGATTACAAAAAAGCCTTTGATAGTGTCCCACATTCAAGCATTATAAAATTCATGCAAGTAAGTATACAAAATTGACCCCCAAGTAGTCACACTGATGGAGAAAGCAATGATGCTCTCTGGAATAAAATGATGATACTACCTTACTTGGAAGGAAAGATTGAAATCCCAGGAGTAAAGATACCATGTGGTATCTTACAGGGTGACAGCATTTCCCCTCTCCTGTTTTATCTGGCTCTGAACCCACTGACCACCTCATCAATGAACAATGACATGGAACAATCTGACATGCAAAAGAAAAATGACCAAAGAAACAAGAAAGGTAACACATTTACTGAACATGGATGATCTAAAACTCTTCACATAGATGATGAGAAATTGACAGATCAACAGAAACTAGTAAAGCAGTACTCAGAGGACATCCGAATGGTGTTTGATCTCGCCAAATGTGCATTTGGAAAAGGAAATACATACAAGGAAAAACGAAAAGAACATTCAACATCTCAATCGATCAGAGTACAACAATTCTGGAAATAAAAAACGAAGTATCCTACAAGTACCTCGGAATAGAAGAAAGCCCTCAGGTGCAACACAAAATAGATGTGGAAAATAATGAGCAAAGACTACCTACGTGGAATAACACTAATTCTGAAGTCATCCCTCTCTTCAAGAAACAAAACCAAAGCTATAAATCAACTTGTAGTACCGTATTCCAATATAGCTGTGCAATTATAAACTGTCCACCATTGGAGATCAACAATTTAAGACACCAAAACAAGGAAACTTCTAACTATTCACAAGATGTTCTACAAAAACCAATGCATACCGAGGTTGCACTTACCGAGACGATAAGGAGGAGGTGGTTTGATGAACAGCTCAACAGACTATCGGATGAGATTTGTACACAAGTGAAAAAACAACAAACCAGAAAAGGGATCCTTAATCCATTTAGCAACAAACTTCCAAAAACAGGTGCAATTATGGATACTACACAGGAAAACGAAACAGAATCAAACAGGGCCCCAGTGATTGCAAACAAAAAAAAACAAGGAAATTTACAAAAATAAATATCAGCAGATATATTCTGACAAATGGGAGAATGATAAAGGAGCAGGAAGATTTTAAAAAAAGCTTGGCAGGATAGGGATCAACAAGGAAGGCTCATTAAAATGGCGAAGAAGAGGTCAAATTAGATAGGATGGAGAACTAGTCATTATCAATGTCCAAGACCAAGGATATTACACTAATGCCTTTAAGAAAACGGTGGAATTGAGACGATCGGACAAATGCCGGTTTTGTGGGGAAGAAACAGAAAGTACCAGTCACCTCCTTTTGGGATGTAAAAAAAAAAACTCATCGGAACAGCTGTACACAGAAAGACATGATAGCATCTGTGGAGTAATCCACTGGCACATCTGTACACATTTCAACATCCCGGTCCCAGAACAATTGTGAAAACACAAACCAAATCAGATCCTTGAAAATGAACGTATAATGCTCATGGATGACAAGATGATCTGGTCAAGTGTGGACATTGCAGACAAAGCATTGCATCCAGACATTGTGTTCAAACACAAAAAGGAAAAATCAGCATTGTTGTTCGAGGTTTCAGTTCCCAATGAATTTGGACTAAATGCCACAGAAATTAGGAAAATTACCAAATACCAGGATCTGAAAAATGGGGTCAAGAGGATGTGGAAAATGAAGAAAGCTGAAATTTGTACCAGTGATAGTCAGAGCTATAGGAATGATAAAGAAAACCATTCATGAGTATTTAAAAATCATTCTGGGGAATATCACGACAAACGAGCTACAAGTGGAGGCTTTCAGAGGTTCAGTGAAGATTCTGAAAAGAGCCCTTGGAACGAGACTGAGAACGAAACTTCACATTTTGGTTCATGAATAATGATCCTTTACCAAAAAATAGGAGATGGAGATTTTGAGTTCTGGGAGAACTGTCTCCCACCTCCTGAAACCCACAATTGGAGATAACCAATGGGAGAAGCAATGATACTACCTGCAGCTGCCATGTAAGTGCAGTTGCTGCATTAAATCATTCCCTGACAACTCAGGCTGCCTGGCACACATGAGGACCCACATTGGTAGAAGTGACCCAAGAACAAATAATTGAACAAAAGAAGAAAAATGGAAATTGCTTTTGATTACGCCAGACAAAAGGCCGTAAGACGACAAAGTGCAAACACTTGAGGCTATTCCGAAAACACTGCCATTATAAAGATCATGTTGGTGGAACAACATAAATTCTGTATTCTACCCCCTCCCTTCTGGTGTTGCACCCTGTGTTCTCTCTGTGCTCTTCTCTCCCTGCTCCCCCCACCACCCCCTCCCAACCCACCCAAATTTCTGGAGGTCACCTGCGGTCTGCCAGCAACCCTCTTCTGGTGTAATCTCAAAAGCCAGAATCACTGCTCACCTCCACTCATTTGTTTCAATTTTTTTTTTTTTTTAAAACCATCTGTAGAACCAACTTCCATGTTTCTCTTCAATCTCTTTCTTCCTCCAGGTTTTCAAGACAGCTGTTCACCACCATCTCAAATCATCCAAAACCATGATCATTTCTACCCCCATTCACCCTACCCAAGCCCACCTCTCTTCAAGTTTCCAGTTTTTCCTTCCTGAGTGACTTTTTAAGGGTCACCCAAAAGGATGTGAAGCTAGATCCAGACGTTATGAATGAGGGATATAATAAACCTTTCAAATCTGGGACCCAATCAGAAATGTCTGGAAAAGCATTAGAACAGTCTGGTCTCACATGAGAGAGACTTGTAGAAGAGCAAATGAAAGATTCTGAGCTCATTGTGCTAGCTAATAGTCCTCATGGAGGAGGATGTTACCAAAGTACCAGTTTGCTACTTTAAGAAAGATGGTGTCTTAATGAGGACATGGAAACTGCCTGATGTAACAGCGGATGATGAATGGAAGGTACATTATCAAATTGTGGTTCTGCAACTGCAACGTAATGACATATTGAGTTTGGCACATGACCATTGGCAGGTCACCTAGGGGTGAACGAAACATGTGACAAAATTTTGACATATTTATTTTGACCAGGTTTGCCACTTGATGCTGTGAAGTTTTGTAAATCCTGTCACTCATGTCAGATGGTCGGGAAACCCAATCAAAAAAATTCCTTCAGCGCCATTAAAACCCATTCCGGCTTTTGATGAACCCTTCAGTCGAGTTATCATTGATTGTGTAGGTCCCTTACCTGAGACTAAGGCAGGTAATCAATAAAAAAAAGTTGTTATTTACCCTTGTTGGCCTACCTCAGGTCATACAGTATGATCAGGGATTCGATTTCATGTAAAAACTTTTTCATCAGGTTTTGCACCAGCTTGGGGTGAAACAGGTTGAGCCAAGAAGTGCTTTCCATCCTGAGTCTCAAGGTGCTCTAGAAAGATTTGTAGGTGATGCCACACCAGTGAACCATCACCCGTACAGGATGAACCCTGTCTCAAGTTGGAACATCTTCATAAGTAGGTTGAATACATGCTCAAGGATGACATCATTGAACCGAGGGACAGTGAATGGAGTTCACCATTCATCCAGCCACCGAAGCCAGATGCCAATTTCCGTTGTTGCACTGATTTCAAGCAGGTCAATGCTGTGTCAAGAACTACAAATGACTCTAATCCAATACCTAGGATTGATGATTGCATTGACAAGATTGGTCAAGCCAAGTTTTTGAGCAAGTTTGACTTAATGAAGGAGTACTGGCAGATTCCTCTTGCTGAACGAGCAAAGAAAATCAATGCTTTCGTGACACCAAATGAACTTTACCAGTATAAAGTTTTTACTTTCGGCCTAAAGAACAGCCTAGCTACCTTTCAACGCCTCGTTAATGACCCTACAATAGATATTGAGCGGGTAGAGGCTTACATTACATGTCTTCGTCCACTCCACGACTTGTGACGATCACCTTCAAAGAGAACCCATGCTTTCTTTACGAGGCTCACTGATGCCAAACTGACCGTAAATCTGGTAAAATCTGAATTTGCTAAAGCACAGCTTGTGTTCTTAGGTCATGTAATGGGTCAAGGTGAGGTTCAGCCAGTAAAAGTAAAAGTGGGAGCAATTGATAGCTTGACAGCACCTAAAGGTAACAAGGAGCTCATAAGATTCTTTGGTATTGCTAGATGGTTTCTATCTGAGGTTTTCCAAAACTTTCTCTGATGTTGCTATCCCTTGACTAATCTTCCTAATAAGAAGGCAGAATTTGTATGGTATGGATAATGTCAGGTGGCATTCGACAAAGTTAAAGCCATACTTATGAGTTCTCCAGTTCTTGTACCAAATTTTCAGAAAAACTTAAAATTAGCGGTAGACGCTCGTGATGTGGGGGGCTGGGGCTGTTTGGCTACAGGGAATTGCTGCAGGTGTATATCACCCTGTATGTTATGATTCGAAGAAGTTTGACAAACACCAAAAGTAGAAATCACTCGTAGAGCGACAATCGGTGAAACAGACCGAACTAGAAGGGCACTCGGTAGAGCGCATATCTCCACCACTCAATGCCTGATCCACAAGAACATATCAGGCCCAATACATTTTTCAAATTTCATGCTATTTGTTAGGCAGCGGTGAACGTATAATGGATATACCTTTTTGGAAGGTATGTTCTCTGATCCACCGAGAATGTTCTCTGATCAGAAGTGATGAGTGTCCATCAAAAAAAAAAGTTTTTGGCCCTATCTCTCCATGGTGAAGAATCACTTCAAAAAATCAGATCCGGATTCGGATCTAAAATTGAATCAATTCTTCCTTGTCACACACCCAACATGTCCACCAAGTTTTGTCCAAATCTGTCCACAACTTTTTGAGATATCGTGCTGTCTATCATTATTGGCCCCATCTCTCAATGGTGAAGAATCATTTTTAAAATTATAGTAGTCAGATCCGGATCTTCACCAAAATCTAATCAGTTCGTCCTTGCCACACACCCAACTTGTCCACCAAGTTTAGTCCAAATCCGTCCACAACTTTTTGAGGTATCCTGTTATATATCGGTTTAGCCCTATCTCTCAATGGTGAAGATTCACTGAAAAAAATCAGATCTGGATTCGGATATAAAATTGAATCAATTCTTCCTTGTCAAACATCCAACATGTCCACCAATTGTCGTCCGAATCCGTCTGCAACTTTTTGAGATATCGTGCTTTCTATCATTTTTGGCCCTATCTCTCAATGGTGACGAATCATTGATAAAATTGTCGTCGTCAGATCCGGATCTGGATCTTCACCAAAATCTAATCAGTTTGTCCTCGTCACACACCCAACTTGTCCCCAAAATTTCATCTGAATCTGTCCACAACTTCTTGAGATATCCTGCACACAAACAAACCGACAGAAAGGGGTAAAACATAATCTCCTTCACCTTCGGTGGCAGAGGTAACTAGAACGGCACTTGGGAGAGTGCACACTTCTGCCAGGCCGAACAGTTTATGTTTTGTATCCCACTGATAGGCTGGATCTGAACCAAACTTGAATTGGTTTGTTCCTGTCACCTAACCAACTCATCCACCTAGTTTTGTCATAACTCGACCACAACATTTTGAGATATCATGATATACTCTATATAGTTTTTGGCTCCATCTCTCAGTGGTGAAGTATCACTTGAAAAATTATCGTATCCGGATTCAGATCTTCACTATAATCGAATTGCTTCGTCATTGTCACACACCCAACCTGTTCACCAAGTTTCGTCTGAATCCGTCCACAACTTTTTGAGATATGCAATATCATTTTTAGCCCCATCTTCTCAATGGTGAAGAATCAGTTAAAAAAATTTAATAATTCTTGTATCCAGATCTGGATTCGGATCTTCACCAAAAATGAATCAATTCTTCCTAGTGGTACTCCCAACCTGTCCACCAAGTTTTGTGTGAATCCATCCATAACCTTTTGAGATATTGTGCTATATATCCTTTTAGACCTAATCTCTCAATGGTGAAGAATCGCCTGAAAAATTCTCGAATCCAGATCCGGATATTCACGAAAATTGAATTAAGTCGTCCATCTCACACACCCAACCTGTCCACCAAGTTTCGTCTGAATGCATCCACAGAATTTTGAAATAACATTCAATGTGTTTTTTAGCCCCATCTCAATGATGCAGAATCAATTACAAATTTCTAGTATCCGGATCCAGATATGGATCCTGACCAAAAATGTGCGTTGCTGTCCTTGGCCGGTCACCTACACACAAGAAAATTCAGAACGATTGCTTGAAAACTGTGGACAAATATCTTGTAACAGACAGACAGACGCTACAGACCAACATACTTGGCAAAATTATTTCACAAAGTAATAACTATTGTTCAATACAAAAAGAGATCCTTACTCTTTGACTAGCTTTGCAACAGTTTGAGGTATATTTATGTACTACTTTTCCAGTTATTGTTTTCACAGATCACAATCCTTTAACTTTCCTTCATGAAATAAAGAATAAAAAAAAATCAGATTGATGAGATGGAGCTTGTCTTCATAAGAATTCAACTTGGAAATTAGACACGTCAAAGGCAAAGCCAATGTAATTGCAGATGTTCTGTCAAGATCTGAGTAACTCTGTGATCATTCAGACTGTAGTTTGTTGGGATGTGTTACTGAGGATAATCTGTTTTTATTTTGCATTTCTGAATGCTATTCATGGCTGTGAATATTTTTGTTTTGTTGTGTGTGTTTTGCGTAAAGGATAAGAAAGTTATCACTGTGTTCATACTTTCTTCCTTGAAGGAGGAGAGTGTTACGGACCAGTAGTTCCATTTAATCGTGCTTTAGTGAAAGCTATATTGGCTGTTAAATTTCCGGTTGTCTCAACAACAAAAAACTGCAACAACAAAAACACAAGATATAAGGAGACACGACAGTGTAGGAACGGAGGAGAGGATGAGAAGGCAACGACACTTCTGCTAAGCTGTCACACGTGTTTTCAAGCCATTTTCGAGAAGGCAGCTTATTCGTCCTCCAATATCTCCTCTTCTTCAAGTAACACATTGTCCAAACAGCTTGGAGTTCCCGTCTTCCATGTCTCTATCTCTGTTCTGTTCTTGTGTATGGCAGCTTGGCTGCCAGGTAGCTATCATTTCTTGGAGCGTGGCTGTGCCACTGATGCTGTGCCCCTCTACCAGTACATTGGTACTCATTTTGCCGACCTAGGGAGGCTGACAGACTGAGTCAACCCCACCTGGTTTTAATTCAGCAGCCAACGGAGCTCAAACTCAGGACCCTAACATCCCAAGCCAGCCACCCTAACCACTAAGCCAACACCAGGCTGCAATGTCTCTCATACAAGTTTACTTGTGGATTCGGGTTATTCTCCATGCTTCAGTGATACAAGGCTTTCACCTTCTGAAGACTTGTAAGATGCGACTGTCCAGTCAGCTTAATCTTCTGCACCCTCCGGACGAGATCCTTTCGACTTATCCTTCGACTGTACTCACCGCTGACATTTTCATACTTTTATAACCCGTTGGGGTTTACTGTACAAACTGCTTGCTTGAGATAAGTTGCCACCTCAAGAATCATGAGTTAAATTATCATTCCATTGTTGTCTGTGACGGTTATAATTATTTAATTTGAGGATTCTTTGGAAAGTCATTAAGTGTTCCATTTAATTTGTATTATTGTGCTTAAGGTGGACAGTAGGGAGTAATAAATATTAGTTATAAAGTTATCCTTCTGCCTCCTGTCATATGTCGGTTTCACTCATAAAACAACACTAAGGGAACATCAGTGTCTTTATTTATTTTCTGCCGTGATGCCCTCTCTGGTTTACCGGTGATTCTCTGGGTTTCCGGTGCACTTGCTGTGGTGCCTCGAGGTTTACACGTACCACTTGTAAATGTTCAGTTTACAATGCCAGTTAAACTTATTTTTAACCAAAACAACATGATGTTCATCAAATGAAAGAAAGGTAATACATGTGTTCTTTTTCAAAAGGCAGTTCACGATTATGTCTTCAAAATCTCCAAGAAAGCAGACAGACAAAGCTAAATCCGTGCTCCATTTGTAAATATCCAGGCTTAATTGTGTTCACTTGAAGCAGGAAAATAGAATATGATTATTTTGAAGCAATTGCACTTGAATTGATTTGTTGAAACAAATGAAATCGCTTATGCAGGACAAGAACCAATGTGGACGAATATCATGGAGTTTGGTAGTACTCCATATGTAGGGATGCCATGGCAAAAAAATGACCACCCCATCAAATGTGTACAAAATTATACAACATGCTGAAAATCTACTGTAGAGTAAAGTCATGAGTTTTAATAAGCCATACCTTTTATTCTCGAACGTTTTCATGTCTTCATAACTAAAAGAATCTCTCAACCAAAATCGAATCAGCTAGTTTGTGTCACCTACCCAACTCATCCACCTTGTTTTGTCATAATCCTTCCACAACTTTTTCAAATACCATGCCATACAGTATATCGTTATTCTCTCCATCACTCAATTGATGAAGAATCACTTTAAAGTTCTCTGATCAAGTATCAGGATCTTCACCAAACTCTAATCAATTTGGCCTTGTCACACATCCAACCTGTCCACCAAATTTCATCTGAATCTGTCACTTTTTGAGATATCCTGCTCACAGGCAAACAAACAAACAGACGGGTGAAAACAACCTCCGTCCACCTTCGGTGGTGGAGGACAAAAAAAATGAAAAAAACATGTAGGCATGGAAACCCCCCCAAAAAACAACCAAACAAGGTAGCCATCCATCCATCCATCAGGACCATACTCTTTGCAGAGCGTTGGTGCTGCCAAAGCAGTCTCCTGGGCTATTGGGCACAATCCTGGATGGGTCACCACTCCGACACAGTATACCAGCATGCTGGCACTCATTTTGCCGACCTCGGAAGGATGGCAGGCAGAGTCAACCCCACCTGGTATTAATTCAACAGCAAAGTAGGATTTGAACTCAGGATCCTTGGATCCCAAGCTCACCACCCTAATCATTAAGCCAACACCAAGCATAAGGTAGGCATGATACCACAATACAACATCACAACCCTTTTATGAATTGCCTTCATGACATCTTTTGATATTTGTCCATCTCAATTCAACAACAAATAAAATACACAATTACACCAACCCACACTACAAATCTATAACAACCTCAAACACACTGTAGACATCTTCATATCATTGTTACTCTTGCAATCTGACAAAAATGTCAAAATGTCTCAATTTTCATACCGATTGGTCACACCTTTTTTTCGTATACATAGTCGAGGCTCGTGGAAGAGCTAGTACGGTACACGGAATGGATCAGGACGAAAGGAACAGTGGAGAGAGGGTGGAAACACCAACAGCAGAGTTGAAGGCCAAGACAGAGGGAGACTTTAACAAACACTGGGAGTGGGGAGGAATGGGGGGCAGGAGAGGATGCATGAGATGGATAAGATGGATACAGAAGTAAACTCTCAGGAGGTCCTTTGCTATATTTGTCAATGAGGTTTTACCCTTCCTTTCCTCTCTTCTCATCTTATCTGACAAGCATAGCCTTTTAATTTCTCATCTCATTTTACCACTTCCCATCTTCTGATTCCCCTGTGTATGCAAAATGAAAAAGATCAAAACGCCTCGACTGGAATATGTTGTAAAAGGAAAGAATGAAAAAAAAAATACCTTCCCTTGTTGAGAATCAGAGTCAAAGTGCGAAATGTTCAAAGGATTGGAATTATTTTGGAAGTTCACATCTGTAAAACCACTTCTTTTAAAATCCCTTTTAATTTGCTGATTAATTATAAATGTGATTATTTGTGTTTTGTATAATCAATGGTACAAAATATTTCAATCACAGAAAAACAATTTAAAAAAATACACCCGTGCAGGAGTGACGGTCATCTCTGCGAGAAATAACCAAACCGCACACCCTTATTAATAGTGAAATAGCAAATGCA
>CM068968.1:38859322-38872586 GCA_035128595.1 Eptatretus atami
TCATTACCCGATTGGTCACACCGTGAATGAGCTAGTACGGTACACGGAATGGATCAGGACGAAAGGAACAGTGGAGAGAGGGTGGAAACACCAACAGCAGAGTTGAAGGCCAAGACAGAGGAGACTTTAACAAACACTGGGAGTGGGAGGAATGGGGGCAGGAGAGGATGCATGAGATGGATAAGATGGATACAGAAGTAAACTCTCAGGAGGTCCTTTGCTATATTTTGTCAATGAGGTTTTAACCTTCCTTTCCTCTCTTCTCATCTTATCTGACAAGCATAGCCTTTTTAATTTCTCATCTCATTTTACCACTTCCCATCTTCTGATTCCCCTGTGTATGCAAAATGAAAAAGATCAAAACGCCTCGACTGGAATATGTTGTAAAAGGAAAGAATGAAAAAAAAATACCTTCCCTTGTTGAGAATCAGAGTCAAAGTGCGAAATGTTCAAAGGATTGGAATTATTTTGGAAGTTCACATCTGTAAAACCACTTCTTTTAAAATCCCTTTTAATTTGCTGATTAATTATAAATGTGATTATTTGTGTTTTTGTATAATCAATGGTACAAAATATTTTCAATCACAGAAAAACAATTTAAAAAAATACACCCGTGCAGGAGTGACGGTCATCTCTGCGAGAAATAACCAAACCGCACACCCTTATTAATAGTGAAATAGCAAATGCAAAAAACTCTCCAATAGACCTTATTCCTCGTCCGAGTTCGGAACATCTGAGCATGCGCAGTGCATTTTCAGCCTTAAATTTTGGTCAATTTCTCATCTATCAACTAGCTCAAAGTTGCTGAAACTCGGCGATCTGTACTAAAAAAAATAATTCTACAAGGTAAAACCAAAACTAGCCTTCTAGCTGTTAAAATAAAAAAGTGTTGCGGTGTTCCGAAGAGAGCCGAATAGGGTCCATTCCTGACTTACCACACAGCTGTAGCTGTCTACTGGACACCAATCACCAAATTTATATTACTATACTCTCCTCTGCACTAATGCCAACGAGTCCGTCAAATAATGTCCAGTAGGTAGATGGCCAAGAGTCCGTAGAAGTAGGTGTATAATCACTATCACTCTATGTAGTAGAGTAGGTAGGTACAGTAGCAAATGGCAGACAGACAACTACGACACAAACCAGTCAGTCAGTGGATTTGATGGGTAGATACGTAGGCTAGCCTTTTTGTTTTCCAATCTCTTATAAAGAGTGCAACAACAACACTGACGACACCACACTACTCACTCTTACTATCCACAGTTCTGTTCGTTCAGTTCAGAATATTCCAGTGGACTCCACTGGACCAACCGATGACTAAGACAACCGATGACTGTGCACTATATGCAGGAATAATGTTTCTATGTGTACGACATAAGATAAACGCGGAAGGAAACCGGAAATATCGCAATCGCACATGCGATTATTTGACGAAGCAGTGCTAAACACCGGAATATCAAAAACACAACAACACCGTAAAAAACTTCATATGACTGGACACTGTCCGTCGTGTCGGCTGCCGATCAATATTCGTGTCAAAGAAGGATGGCGTATATCAAAGTGCTGGAAAACAATGGAGGTCTCTCTATGTTTTTCCAGCACTTTGACGTATATTAAACACATAACGATATGCCATCCGATATTTTTCGATTCTGATAGCTTCTATGACCTAGGCCTATGGCGATTTGCCGATTTGGTGGGGACATTCGGCTATGAGTGGGGTACCTAAAAAGCTATGCTATGGGCAGGCAGGCGGGCCGCGGGCGGGCAGCAGGCAGATTATATAATAGGAGTCACAAACCGAAGAGGTTAACGAATACCAAGCACGAAGAACGACCTTTACAAGCATGAGTTCCTGTTACTAGAGTGTAGTGTTCTCGGGTCAGGAGGGATTTTTGGCCAACTTTGAAGTCACGTGACGCGAAAACGAAAGCGAATATCGAAAATCCGGCCTGACCAAATCTAGATATTGTCCATAGATTCATATGCCACAATCAAATTCAAGATAACTTAAGAAATGTAGGAGGAGATAGATTTTGAAAATCGTCATTTTGCAACTACATGAAGCAGTTTTCGCAAAATTCAAAGTCACGTGACGTGTACGTATTCGAAGATATCGGTATTCTTTCGAATGGACATGAAAGACAAGGTCAGCTGCTATGCAATGACACCATTCACTAACTTTTACCATACCCAGTAGAGAATATATAGCCTCCTGAAGGTAGGGCAGTTTTGCAAACTTTGAAGTCACGTGACGCGAAAACGAAAGCGAATTTCGAAAATCCGTCCGACCAAATTTAGATATTGTCCCATAGCATTCATATGCACAATCAAATTCAAGATCGCTTGAGAAATGTAGGAGGAGATAGATTTTGAAACCGTCATTTCGCATTTTTTTGCCAACTTTGAAGTCACGGACCTGACACGAAAGCGAATATCGAAAATCCGGCCGACCAAATTAGATATTGTCCATAGATTCATATGCCTACAATCAAATTCAAGATGCTTGGAATGGCGGAGGAGATAGAATTTGAAAATCGTCATTTTCGCAACTTCAATGGCCTCGTGACCTTGACCTTGACCTTCGTGACCTTGAAAGTCATACCATCGTGTACGTCTCATCGACCTCTATCAGGATCACTAATGACCACGATCTCCCGCTCACTTCATTGTGAACGGACGGACGGACGGATCGAAGGACATCGACACCCATATTTATTAGCGTCATGCTCGAAGAGATGACCTAAAAAGAAAGAAGAAAAAAAAATTGCCAGTGGATGTAAAATTTTATCGTTTATGAATTGCCAGTGGATGTAAATTTTATCCTTGATTAATTGCAGTGGATGTAAATTTTATCGGTTATTGAATTACCAGGGATGTAAAATTTTAGACAGTTATTGAATTGCCATTGGATGTAAAATTTTATCGGTTATTGGCCTTGTCCGCACCTGGATGTAAATTTTTATCCTTGATATAATTGCCAGTGATGTAAAATTTTATTATCCGCGCCCCTCCTGGAGGGAGGGAGTGGGATATTGTAATCGTCCGCGTTGTTTGTCTGTTTGTTTGTCTGTCTGTTAGCACTTTACGGCAAAATGGCTTTAAGCAAACACTATCAAATTAATCCACAGTGTGGCCAATGAACCTTGGACGACCCCATTAACTTTTGGTCAATGGATCAAAGGTCAAGGTCAAGGTTCACGAAAGATCAAAATCGTTTTCGCTCATAATTCGTCAAAAATGATCGATTTACTTCAAACTAAGCTTATAGTGAACTTTATTCTATTTGTCACTTATAATCCTCCATTCCTATATGTGAAAAATGCATATTTGTGAAGATCGTAGGGTCCGAAGTTTTGGGGTCATGGCCATCGGTCAAAATTACAAATTTTCCATGTAAACTAAAACATGGTTACGAAAATACAACTTTACGGGAAAACGGCCGGCTCAAACACTGTCAAATTGTATCCACAGGTGGGTAATGAAGCCTCGGACGACGCCATTAACTTTTGGTCCAATTAGGTCAAAGGTCAAGCGTCAGGTCACGAAAAGGTCAAATCTTTTTCGCTCATAACTTCGTCAACAATGGTTTAATTGACTTCAAACTAAGACTAAATATTCTTATTCTATTCCTTATAATCAACATTCAGGTTAAGGATATATCAAATTTAAATTTGATCCCCAAAATAACTTTATGCCTTAAATGGCGGGATTTGTTGTGCCTGGCACCACTTGTTATTTATTGAATTGCCAAAGGATGTAAAATTTTAACAGTTACTAGACGACCGTGAACCATTGGGTTCCCGTTGTGACAACGGTTGATAAAAAAAACATTAAAAAAGATAGCTCCAGCGAACTATACCACTGAGGTTATTTGCATGATCAAATTCTCCCGAAGAGTACTTGACTGAATCGGGAATTGATTTTTTAATAATTTTTTTCGTGCCCGATTTGAACAAAAACTTGATACTGCACACCACAGGAGAATGCGCGAGTAAGTGGGCCTGAAAATTTTTTGCGCCATCGTGTACCGTTTGGCTTGTATTTCGGGAACATATACATACATTACATACATACAACGATAAGAGTTTTAGTAATATAAAGATTGATTGCCAGTGGATGTAAAATTTTTATCGGTTATTGAATTGCAATTGGATGTAAATTTTATCGTTAATTGAAATGCTGGTGGATGTAAAATTTTATCGGTTATTGAATTGCCAGGGGATGTAAAATTTTAACGATTGATTGAATTGAATTGCCAGTGGATGTAAAATTGTATCGGTTATTGAATTGCCAGTGGATGTAAAAAAAATTCGGTTATTGAATTGCGGTGGATGTAAAAAATTTCGGTTATTGAATTGCCGGGGATTTACCATTTATTCGTTATTGACTTGCTCAGTGGATGTAAAATTTATCGGTTATTGAATTGCCAGTGGATGTAAAATTTTATCGGTTGTTGAATTGACAGTGGATGTAAAAAAAATTCAGTTATTCAATTGCCAGTGGATGTAACATTTTTCGGTTATTTGAATTGCCAGGTGGATTGTAAAATTTTATCGGTTATTGAATTGCCAGGGGATGTAAAAATTTTAACAGTTATTGAATTGCCAGGGATGTAAAATTTTTAACAGTTATTGAATTGCCAGGGATGTAAAATTTTATCAGTTATTGAATTGCCAGGGGATGTAAAATTTACCAGTTTTTGAATTGCCAGGGGATGTAAAATTTTAACAGTTATTGAATTGCCAGTGGATGTAAAATTTTAACGCGTTATTGAATTGCCAGTGGATGTAAAAAAATTTTGGTTTATTCAATTGCCAGTGGATGTAAAATTTTAACAGTTATTGAATTGCCAGTGGATGTAAAATTAACAGTTATTGAATTGCCAGTGGATGTAACATTTTATCAGTTATTGAATTGCCAGTGGATGTAAAATTTTATCAGTTATTGAATTGCCAGGGATATAAAATTTTATCAGTTATTGAATTGCCAGTGCATATAAAATTTTATCAGTTATTGAATTGCCAGGGATGTAAAATTTTAACAGTTATTGAATTGCCAGTGATGTAACATTTTATCGGTTATTGAATTGCCAGTGGATGTAAATTTTATCGGTTATTGAATTGCCAGGGGATGTAAAAATTTTAACAGTTATTGAAATGCTGTGGATGTAAAATTTTATCGGTTATTGAAATGCTGGTGGATGTAATTTTATCGGTTATTGAATTGCCAGGGATGTAAAATTTTAACAGTTATTGAATTGCCAGTGGATGTAAATTGTATCGTTATTGAATTGCCAGTGGATGTAAAAAAAATTCGTTATTGAATTGCTGGTGGATGTAAAAAATTTGGTTATTGAATTGCCAGTGGATTAAATTTTATCGTTATTGAATTGCCAGTGGATGTAAAATTTTATCGGTTATTTGAATGCAGGGATGTAAAATTTTAACAGTTATTGAATTGCCAGGGGAATGTAAAATTTTAACAGTTATTGAATTGCAGTGCATATAAAATTTTATCAGTTATTGAATTGCCAGTGCATATAAAATTTTTATCAGTTTTGAATTGACAGTGATGTAAAAACTTCTCTCTTTTTATTACTTGGACAATAAATTTATCTTGAATCTTGAACTCCGGTGGCATTTGGAAAGCTTGGACAAAACTTCGTTCAGGGATGTGTGATCAACGAAGTGTTAAAATATGTACACAAAGTGCCAATGGTTCGTCGTTATAAAAAAAAAAAAAAAAAATGGGAAGAGGTGTTTTGCGCTCGATCAGAAGGGATTGTTAACGACATTTTGTGTACGTAATATATCGATCAAATTGTGTAATCTGGGATCAGTGTAGATTTGAAAAAACAAAAAAAACATTCTTCTCGCCGCACAATCATAAACCATTCAACGCAGTAGAGAAGCGCAGGAATTTTTATCTCAGATCCATCGATGACCTCGACAGGTAAATACATTAAAAGGTGGCGATGAATGGTACCCCCCTTTACAAGTATTTTGCTTCCGGGCTATATCCACGTGTCTTCGCAATTTGGATATCGAGTTTGTTCTCTTGAGAGCGGGCTGGACCAACAAGGGAGAGATCGTTGTGCTTTTGACTTCTTCCCCCTTTAAAACGGATTCCGTGCTGAAGGCCATGAACCAAGACCCCCCGAGCTGCGCCCACGATCCGAGGTCTTCGGACTCCGCTACGAGCTCTGATGGTGGGATCAGAGGGGGTACACGAGAGGCTGCTGGGATCTGTGCCTTCAAGATCCTGGACGTTGAGAACCTTCATGATGGAGAGGACGGTCCGCACCTGGGACCAGGTACGTGGTTCTCTCGTCCAGGTGAATGTAATTTTCTCAGTAATTCTAACAGTGTTTTGTCCACGTTGTAGCTGATGTACATCAGATTGTAACAAACCATGAAGCAGGTTCTCACCGACATCTCATCGGATTCATGTTCCTCTCATCCGGTAGAACCAAACATCAAGTGTTTTTGTTTATAACATTCTACTCTTGGACTTCACGTCACTGTATTCTCGGCATTGTATTCACCACAGGGTTTCTTGGCCTTTGTGACGACATCTCCCGGAGGATCAAACGTGTGACCCGGGCGGGGGTTTACAGAAGGAGTTGCTTTTGTATGTGAGGAGAGCACGTGACCTCATTTGACGAGCGCCCTCGACAATCGATCTTGTTGTTCTTGGGAACTTGTGAGAAGAGACTTTCCTCTTCGGCATTACCGTGAGGGAGGACAAGTCTATTTGCTGAACTACTGTGAACTGGAGGTCAAATCGTGGCTCCCCGTCTGTCCTCATCATCGACGATACAAGCCTGTTGTTGGTTTAACGGTTAAGGTGGCCGGCTTAAGACCTAGGGTCTTGAGTTAGAGCCCATGTCGGCCTGTTGAAATAACACCAGGTTGGTTGATTCAGCCTGTCCATCGTTAAGATGTCGGCAAAATGAGTACAAGTTTACTCGTAACAGGGGCACTTGTTATGTATCATGGATCCTATTTAATTATTTTTTTTTTATTACGGTTTGAATTTGGTAATTTGTGGACACCTCGTATGGATGAAAACGATCCAAATGGAATAAAACCCTGCCATTTCAAATATGTCCTCGAGAAAGGACTGATAAAGATCACCAGGAAGTGTAGGAGCGAATTGGAAATCACAGATCGATTGATTCACAGATCGTGACGGCAACATGGTGGACGTGATACTGCGTGGGGGAATCCTGGAGGACGTCGACGTGGCCTTCAGCGAGAGAAAGCTCATGACGTCACACAGCCTGAATCACACAGCTGACGTCAACACAGCCTGACGTCACATCCAGCCTGACGTCACACAACCTGACGTCACACAGCCGCTAGACTAGACACTAGATACCTTGCATATCGACTATAGGTCGATCAGTCTGTGTGTCAGTCCTTATGAGTGGAATGGAAGTGAAACATTGCGTTTTTAAAATTGATCATACTTTCCATCCAATACGGGTTTTGACCTCACCAAAACGGGTCTGCGGGTCTTCAACAACAAAGCGGGTCAAACCCATAAATCCAGGTCACTTGCCATCGATGCCTAAACACTCAGCAAGAGCTTCCTTTCCTCTGATCGCTGTCTGGTCCTGGATTTTCTGAGCCCTCTGTTGAACTTTTTTTCTTTTTCTTTTTTGTATACATTGTCAAGGCTCATATAAGAGCTAACACACAGAATGTATAACAAAGGGAGCAAGAGACAAGAGGGACAGGAGAGGGAAGCACAAAACAGTAGGAAGCAGAGACATGAGATCGATGGAAGGGAGAGGGATGTGGCGGGGTACATGGGGTATACAAGATGGACACTACCGGGACTTTCAGGTAGGAAAACAGGGAATTTGAAGGAGGTGGGTTTGGGGTGCATTAACATGGGTAGAAAAGATCATGGTTTTGGATGGGAGAATGCATGAGATGGCGGTGAACAGCTGTTTTGAAGACCTGCAGGGAGGAGGGTCAGGTCAAGCCAGATTAGATCTGTGACTTGCTACAGGTACCATGTAAACCTGTACTAACCTGTTTCATTGTCGGGTTGTCGGCACCTAAACCATCTCCCCCACCAGGTTTTCTGGTGAGAGGGTGTATGGATATGGACACCCAGCAGGATTAAAAACAAAACCTGTCAAAGGGTGGAGGAGCTCCATGTGAGCCAACAGCCATTCATTTCTCATGCCCATCTGTGTCTGCGGATGTCTTCCTGCAGTTGGGTTACTTTTTTTTTTTTTTAGGTTTGTGGCAGGATTTGCACTCCGGCCACCGTAAAACATTTTATTCTGCAAAACGCACAATTGTAAGGAAATCTGAAAACCCACTTTGTGGGAGTACCTCCTATGCTACTGCCCTTCACATGGCAGCTCACCAGATGACAGGATTGGGGCAAAGCCTTCGGGACCCCATTCCTTGATGATAGGAGAAAAACCTCCACAACCATGGGATAAACCTCCAGGGTCAGATTGCGGTTGTGTGTGAGGAGTGGTGCTGAGGTGTCGTTCACAAAAGGCGGTCTCCTTTGGTTAACCTGAGGTGGTCCCTTCGGTTGGTTGCCTGGAATGTCTTATCTGTGAGAGAAGATGATCACCTGTCTCTATTATCATCTGAGCTCAAACATTTGAACATAGGTATTGCAGCACTCTCTGAGGTTCGGAGACTGGATAGTGGCGAGATCATGGTGGGTGGTTACACCTACTATTGGTCTGGTCGCTTGATTTTTACCATGCCCAAGGACTTGCTGCAGCTGCGTCCAATAAGCTGACTCCAAAGATAATTGAGGTAACACCGGTCAACAAGCATATGAGACAAGGATTCGTCATTCCTTGGGTGTCATTTCCCTGGTCTCTGTATATGCTCCGACTGAGGCGAGTGATCTCACCGTGAAGGACGCATTCTATGCCACGCTCAAGTCTGTGGTTGATCAGTGCCCCAGGCGAGACACTCTTCTAGTTGGGGATTTCAATGCATCGACTGGAACTGATTGGGATGGTTATGAGACATGTGTTGGCCCCCTGGGTCTGGAACTGGAACCAGAATCGCATGAAGTTCTTTGACTTTGCAAGAAATCATGGACTTAGGGTGGCTGGTTCATGGTTTCAGTGCCAACAGCCTTATCGCTGGATTTGGTATTCCAACGTTGGTGGTGTGCAAAGGAGATTGACCATGTGCTCGTTGATGGTTACTGAGGATGATCCAGAACTGCAGGGTCAACTGGAGTGCTCAGTTCCTCAATACCGACCACAGGCTTGTTGCAGCTTAAATCTGGAAGAATGGTACCATCCCTGCTTAAGGCCCTGTCACACTTGACGATTTAGCCAGCGTATGCCTGACGTATGAAAATTTGGCTAAAACGCTGGCACACGTCGAATAGTTATGGGTAAGTTTGTATAACGTTAAGAGCACGCTGGCATACGTCGTAGTACGCTGGCATAAGTCGTAGTACGTTGGCATCGTCGTAGTACGCCGAGCTGTAGACAAATTTTCCATGCTTTAAATTTTTCGACGTATGCCACGTAGACTCACACGTTCCGCATAACGCTGGCCATAAGTTGTAGGCACGTTACGCGATCGTTGACACACTCGACACACGTTACTTGTAGTTACTCACAAGTCGAAACACGTCGAGGTAATGTTTAGCGTACCCGAAACTTATTTCTAACCTATGAGTAACGTGTTGTAGGCACGTTACGCGATCGTTGACACACGTCGACACACGTTACTTGTAAGTTACTCATAAGTCGAAACACATCAAGGTAATGGTTAGCGTCAGTGTTCCAGACTCCCGTTTTTTATTATTATTTTTTTTTCTTCGGTATGACGGTGATGTTGACACTTCGATTTCTAGTGCGGTTATAATATAATATATTAATAGGCTGCCTGCTCAACGATTTAAATCATACCCGCACTAGAAATCGAAGTGTCAACATCACCGTCATACCGAAGAAAAGAAAAGAAAAAAAAACCAGGGAGTCTGGAACACTGACACTAACCATTACCTCGACGTGTTTCGACTTATGAGTAAATTACAAGTAACGTGTGTCGACGTGTGTCAACGATCGCGTAACGTGCCTACAACTTTGGCCAGCGTATGCGGAACATGTGTCATACGCCGAGTACGTCGATAAATTTTCAACATGCTGAAAATTTCTCGACGTATGCAAGCGTGCTCTTAACGTATACAAAACTTACCCATAACGTATTCAACGTGTGCCAGCTTGGTTGGCAAATTTTTCATACGTCGGCATACGCTGCTAAAACATCAAGGTGTGACAGCGGCTTCACACTTCGATGTCTAGTGCGGTTATGATTTGAATCGTCGAGCCGCAGCCTATGAATAGCCTACGCCACGTGATCGTCGGCGATATGCTGCCGCGCGCTATGCATAAGTTACACTATCGTTGGGCATAGGTTGTGAACGCCGACAACACGCCAGCATTCGTTGGTATAAGTTATCTATATGTGATTGAAACGTTCTGTGTACTTACTAATACGTTATTCATACGTCCAACTCGTTATGAATACGTCCAAAACTGGGAAAAAACATCAATAGTTCAGCGTACGCCAGCATTTTGCATACATTTTGATACCTTGCCATACGCTGGCTAAAACGTCAAGGTGTGACAGGGCCTTTAGGATGGATTGTTGGCAAGCTCAAACATGAGAGAGTAGCTGAGGAGTTTGCAAACAGGCTGAGCAGGGATTTGGGGGGTCTGGGTGCTTTGGAGAATCCTGAAGAGTTGTGGAGTGCCTTCAAGACCACCATACTTGATGGTGCCGGTGGATGTCTTTGAACCCACCATCAGGCGAAGAAGAATTTTGGCTCTCAAGGGACACTGGATACGATTGACCAGAGTCACAGGGCCAGGCTTAATAGCAGGGCTGAGCTGTTCAGGGAGCTGAGGCGTAAAACTATGTGTGCTGAGGGTGGACAAGGAAGGCTTTGTGCAAGGAATCTGTGAGGGGTAGAGCATCACGTCTGGTCAAGTGATTCTCATCCTGCTTACAGGGGAATTCGCGCATTGCGTTCCTCCAAGCCCGTCCCTCGACCTACTGCAGTGAGAGTGGAGGGTGGTGGGTTCTTGACAGAGGAGTCCAAAGTGAAGGTCCACTGGGCCGGTGACTTTGAGCGGCTGTATCAGGCTGACCCACCAGCTGTCAAGTTTGATGTCAGGTGTGTTACTGTCCCTATTGCTGACCCTCCAATCAACTGTGATCCACATTTGTTTGTGGAAGCACAGGCTGTGGTGAACCGGTTGACACGGGGTAAAGCTCCTGGGATCTGTGGCATCCATGCTGAACTTCTTAAGGCTGGTGGAAATGCTGTACTCATGTCATTGCATGCAGTTCTGTGCTCTACGCAGAACATAGGCATCATCCCAACTGACTGGAAGAGGGGCCTTGTTGTCCCTCTATTGAAAGGGAAGGGTGATCGCCAGGATTGCAACAACTACCAAGGGGTGACGCTGCTCTCAGTGCTGGGCAAGGTCTTTACTCAGATAATTCTTGATAGGGTTCGCCACCATCTGCTTGAGCACCAGCGCAAAGAGCAGTCAGGCTTTACACCAAAGAGGTCAACAATTGACCGTATCCTTGCTCTTCAGGTCCTCACCCAACACAGACGAGAATTTCAGCAGGGGCTACTTGCAGCCGATGTTAAGCTCTGCAAAGTGTTAGATTCAGTGAATTGGGATGCCCTCTAGAGGATTCTGGGTCTTCATGGGGTGCCACCAAAATTGAACAATCTGATGTCTGAACTCTACTCTGGGACTGAGAGTGCTGTGAGATGTGGTGGTTCCATCTCTGACTAGTTTCCAGTTGTTACTGGAGTTCATCAGGGGTGTGTATTGGCCCCCACACTTTTCAGTGCTTGTACGGACTGGATTCTAGGGAGGATGTAGGAGAGATTAAGCTGCAGTGCATCATTTGGGAGTGTCTTTATCTCTGACCTTGATTTCACAGACGATGCAGTCATCTTTGCGGAGACTCTCGATATCCTTTTGGGGGCCTTCGAGGTGCTGAATGAGGAGTCTGAGTCGTTGAGATTACAGGCATCCTGGGTCCAAACTAAGATCCAGGCTTGTCTATGCTGCTATCTTGTCTGTACCTGTTGTTATGAGGATGTTGATTTCATGGAGAGATTCACTTACCTTGGCAGTTATATTCTTGTCTCCGCTGGCTGTGTGCCAGATGTTAACAGATGTCTGGGTCTGGCCTGGGGAGTCATGGATTCACTGAATCATGGGGTGTGGTGCTGTCGGTACCCGTGCAGGACAAAAGTCTGAGTCTTGAGGTCCTTGGTGCTTCCAGTCATGCTCTACGGATATGAGACTTGGAATCTGACCAGGGATTGAAGATGGAGACTTTTTTCTTTTTGTATACCTTGTCGAGACTCATTTGAGAGCAAACACACAACGCACATCAAGGGGGGCATGAGATAAGAGCAACTCGGGACCCAGACAGCAGATAGTGAGACTCGTAAGAGTGGGAAGGACAAAACAGTGGGGAACAGTGACATAAGGAGATCTATGGAAGGGAGAGGGATGGGAGCAGAGAACATGGGGTACACAAGATGGACATTACTGGGACTTTCAGGAAGGAAAGCAGGGAATTTGAAGGAGGTGGGTTTGGGGTGGATTAACCAGGGTAGGAAAGATCGAGGATTGGATGGGGGACGACAAGAGTGGTGGTGAACAGCCTTGTTGAAGACCTGGAGGGGAAAGAATGGGATTGAATTAGGCGTGAGTGAGTTTATTCCAAAGGCGGGGAAAAAGAGGAATGAAAGAGTGAAGGTGAGCAGTGATTCGTGATTTTGGTAGTTTTACCAAAGGGTTTTTGCGGGCCTTCAGCGCCCTGTGGAAATATGGTGGGACAAATCGCAGACACAGGAGGCGGGGGGAGGGGGGCGAGACAAGAGAGGAGACAGTAGAAGATAGAAAAGAACCGACCTGCCTGTGGTGAGAGAGTGAGAGGCCCAAAGACTCAGCCTCACCAATGATCCAAAATTCCTTGGTTTCCAGAGCATGAAGCTGAGAAAGGTGAGGGGCAGGACCACCAGCCCAGAGGGGAGAGCAGTACTCCGTCAGGCTGCGGATGAAAGCTTTGTATGTGATCAGGAGTTCAGGTGTGCCATGGAAGGACTTTGCACGATGGAGGATGCCCATTCGGTGACTGGCTTTGGAGACCAGGTTGGAAATGTGGCTTTCCCAGAAAAGATTATGGCAGATAGTGAGACCCAGAAGCTTGAA
>CM068968.1:38885224-38903111 GCA_035128595.1 Eptatretus atami
GTGACAGTATTACGGAAAAACTCCTCCGACGGATTTCGACGAAACTTGGTGGGGGATTAGGTATGGTCCAAGGATCATGCCATTAGATTTTGGACTTGGTCCAAAATCCAATATGGCCGCTATGGCGGCCATTTTTGAAAAAATATTTTTTTTTTTTGCATTTCTACATGTTTTAAGTGATTTCCAACCCCCCCCCCCCCCCAAAAAAAATTGTTAGAGAAAAAAAATTTTGCAACTTTTTTTTCAACAAAATTTCGATTTTTTTTTTTTTGCATTTCTACATGTTATAAGTGATTTCCAACAAAAAAACATGCCAAAATTATAATTGCGGCTGATTTTGGAACTTCAAGGTGGATATACCCACGTAAAATCAATTTTCTGTCTCAAGGAATCTAGTTATGACGAATGAATTGAGTATGTAAAAGTTAAAAGTAAAAGGGAAAGTTGCAAACTATAACTCTGTGGGCACTGTTGACGTCAATTGAATGAATAGGATTTAACCTAAAAGCCCCACGCCACCAACCACTCCCATCGACGTGCACGTAGCCGTTACGTCACAGACTCAGCTCCACCGGCTGGTTTTGAATCCGCCCTGATATTCATTGTTTTGAAGAGCATTCACAAATATAATCAGGGGGTCGATTCTCCTCTCCAGTTGTTGAAATAATCCTTAATCATTCATATTCTACATTTCCCTCTATATTGCTCTAATTCTTCCCCGTCATTTACTAAATCTTTAACATTTGGAGCTTTTCCTAGGAGTATATTTTATTGTGGGAACTGTGGAAACAGTCTATAAATTTTTTCCTTGGGAAGTTTTTAAAAATGGTTTTTAAAAATTTCCTTCTTGTTTTCTTTCACAATACTTCTTCACCCGTTTAGTTTTTGGTCTGCCCGTTCTTCTTTATGTCTTCCTGTTGTCTTTGCAACTTCTTGAAACCAACTCTTGATGTTCCCCTAAATCTTCTTGCCTCTTTCTTTTCGCATCCATTTTATTTATTGAAAAATATCAGTTTATATGAATTGTAAAGATCAACCAGGGAATTTTTCTTCTTTCTCATCCAAGTAGATGTGTCAACATAAATCCGTTACTTTTAAATAATTCATCCAAATTCTTTTATAACATTTAATCACGAGTTTGTTAATTTCTTCTTCACTAATACTTGCATCTCTGCTTTTCATACGGTTTGCGTTAGAGTTCTTCATGCAACATCAAAACCAAATGATAACATCTTCACTCCGCTAGATAGATTTAGAAAATTTGTACTCATTCCTTCTGATAGTTTTCTAATATCCCAGACCACCAGATTTTACCTAGTTTCCTATAACTCACTCAGACTTACAGATGTGAATATTTTGTTGCTATGCAAGAGAAACCTCCTCAATATATTTGACCTTCATTCCTCAATCGCTAGTTTTCCTCATGAAATATAGTGATAATCTTTCACCTATTTACTTCTCCAGGTCTTATTGCTCTGAGCTTGTTGTTGATACAATGCAATATCACGGGGTGTTTTTTAAGTAAATTTACAATATTCTCATTTGAGTGCAAGACCTTGATTTATGAAGTTTTTTCCAGAAGCAGATTTTACCCCACAAGAATTATATAATAATAATTTTCATTTATATCATCTAATTATTTATAAAACAAAAATATATCCCTTAATATCTCATCTTGTTTTCCACAAACAACTTATATTTATGTGTTCAGTCGTTGTGCTTCAGTAATCTCCAAATTCCTTTTTACTACATTATGTAGAAACAATTATCTCTCCAAAAATTGTAATATCTATTGAATTTACTTGAATAAAATAAAACTATAGCATTGTTTCTGATTGGAACCGACGATGGAAGTTGAAAGTACGATTGACTAAGATACATACAATTACAAGAAGAATTCTCCCCTCTTGTGTAGTAGTGTCACATTAGCCGTTTGTTATCTCTCATTAACACAATCATTCGATGACGAGGTTTCTTTTTGATTTATCCAACTCTTGGGAGACGTACTATCATCCGTATTATCACTAAGAATACAAGTTATTGGTTTTTGATTCCTTTTATTTTACATGCTTGTGTATCACAACAATAGTTGTATTATATCTTCAAAGTTTAATCATTTAGGTTTTTTGAAAGTTTAAATAAACCAATTATATTCTTGCTTTTTGAAGTCCAGCATTCAAAACCTTGTTTGAGATGTAGTTGATACTCTGGTTGAAAACTCGACTTTGTTGAAAATTAATTACTTATCATAATCATAAAAAGTTGGGAGTGAGGGAGCATCGTGTTACAAGTAAGCATGGTTTTTCATCCGTTTAAACCAACTATGAGGCATCTTAATGAATTTGGGGAGATTTTGTTTATGGTTGTTCTTAAAAAAAATTATTTTTCTTTATTTTCCCAAATGTAAAAAATCATTCATTTATAATTGGAAAAGGTTATTTTAATTTTAAGTTTATATGGGCTTTTTAGAAACTCTATATTTTATCCTAAGTTCAGGTTTAATTTCAAGATAACCAGTATTATATTTATGCAATATCTTGTGTTTGATATTTCCCTGAAAACACATCCATGAATAATACATAACAAACAATCCTTGAAACATTTCTCTATACGTTCTAGTTTTCCCTGTAAGCGAAAGGTATGTGTTAATCACCCTCATACTTTACATTATTTCTCTAATCAATCTTGTGTAAAGTAATTCATTCTTTTGGTGTTAAATCTCTAAAAGAAAATTATTTTCCTTTTTTATATTTTTTATTATCCTAAGTTAGAAGATCTCAAGTGATAATACATTGTTATAGGCTTTTGACCTCTGTGTTTAATCCCCCGTCTTTCCACACGCAGGAACAATTCTCAAACTTTGTATTATGAGAGAATCACGGGAATTCAAGAGGCTCAAAAATCGACAGTAAACTCATTCGATATTTATAAAGTAAAACTGTTTACTTAAAACTGAAATTCATCTATACTTCAGTTGCATATTGACTCATATTTAATAATCATTACCCATTCGATATCTATATACTTTTTTTTCATTACCAGATTCACTACAACATTTATTATAAAGGGTAATTTTCAAAATGATCCTTAACTACTATTGAACGAAATGTCATTTCACCTATTATATTAACTCCTTATCATTCATCCAGGATTTACATCTTTCGGAGTTGCTTGAAAAAAATACAAATTATCTACCTTGCATATTACAATGGGTCTAACTCTTCTTTTTCTACAAGCTTCATCATAAGGTTTTTGTTTTTTGATCACTTTTTCTTTGTTTCATTGATTGACCTTCTTTATGTTTGAAATATATGAAATATGATCGCTGAACTCTGTATGAGCCGGTAGCACACCTCTTCAGTCTCACTATGCTCAACACTTCGCCACCTCATCTACCCTACTACGCAGCACTCATCCTTACATCTATCTACGACACAAAAGACCATCTGTATACTAAAAGCCCTTCCACTTGAAGAGAAAATGCATAGACTCCATCATATACCACCATTTAATATAAATAGTTTTGTTAATTCTATCTGTTCAATTTTAATCCTCTCTCTCTCTATCTTTTACAAATAAGAGATTGATTGAACTTGTCTTTTGTGTCTTAAACATTGTATTTTTATTAATGATAAAAACGTTGGCAGGATTAAAATGGTTTTAGAGCACGATTATAACAAATTTTCATCAGAAATTTAAGTTAATAAAGCCCAAAGTTTTATTATATACACTCTCAATACAACGTACTGCAATGTTGGTAATCAGCAATATAAAACATTATAGAAAACACCTGACCCGAATCCAACAAACTTTTAACTATTTCATAAATATCTCCTCTTTGAGTGGAAAGAAACATGTAGACTATCGCTCAAAGGATTGAGAGTAGTATGGATAATCAGACATCTTGATCACAAAAACCAAGAAAGTAAGGGTAAAGTAAAGTGAGACTCATTATATTGAAAACACTGATGGCGGCATTATAAGGATCATAATAACAGATAAGGATTTTCTCAATTTGGAGAACACCTGGTCCACAATCATCCCTATAATATAACTAGAATCAAATTGATTAAAGTTTATTAAAAATGCACATTAAAAGAAATGAAAACCTTTAAAGTTTTATATGGGAGTGAAAATGAATATGAAAGCATTAGAACTAAACTCCGTTATGAGAACAGACCTTTTATGTTCTCCATCCATTTCAAGATTTTTTGAAGTAGTGGGAGTTTTATGAGAACTAACTCAAGACAAGATGAGGATGGTCATACTACAGGGTAGAAGTGGATTATAACATTAAAAAGAATCATCTTTGTAGAATACCTCACATTTTCTAAAATCAAACCCTCATGAAAGCTTCTTTCTATTATATTCGAATTACCAAAGAAATAAAACTAAAAAGAAAGGATGTTTGTTCATATTAAGAACAATCAATAAATGTTTTCTCCTGGGTCTGTTCTTGCGTCACGTTACATCCCACTGCAAAATGTGAATTCATTATAAGAGTAAACCAATATATGAATATGAGAATACCCTTTGGACATTAAGATTTTAAATCCCAATGCCGCACTAACCAGATATTCCTAAATGTTGAGCAGAAAAACCTTAAATCTGTCGTATAATGTATACGATTAACCGGATACAAACAAAGTTCATATATTCTCTTTCAAAACTATAAAAATAAGAAACGACACATTGTATCTTTTTTATATGTTTAGTCGTGGGAAAGAGATCAATTACAACATATATATAATTTATCAAGATTAATCTCTTCTCAGCGTATCGAAACAGCAAACAAAATCAATCCTTATAGCGATTTGCTTCTTAAATTCATTCACTAAAACAGACCGGACGATTTTATGAACAACATTCATAAAGTATTGTTGTCTACGTAATCATAAATCGCTGTAATTACAATGCTTAAACCTTGTCGTAAAAAGATTAATTTGAAGATTATACAATAATATCTATCACTCTGCCCACTTTGTGATATACGCTGATTTTGAGATGTATCCTAAAAAAAAGATAATACTGCTTCTCCTAATCCAAAAGAGTTCATATTACAAAATAAATCCACTCAAAAACTATCCTGTTGTTTCTTTATTTATCCCTCATCATCTGTTGGAGAAAAGCTATAATATAACTTGAACATTATCATGAAAATGCCTATCTCTTCTCTCTCTCTCATTGTATAAGACTACTTAAATTAATTGAAAGAAACAAATTGAACGATGAAATTAACCACAAGAGGAAAATTAGGAATTTAGAAAGAAAATATCTGCTGCATATTTGTGAGGAGGAAATTGAGGAGTCTAAAGTTTATGGTATCAATTGTCATCCTTCACTGGTAAATATAGACGCTCCCGCTCATTCCTGTTCGTAATTAATCTATTAAATACCTTCTTTTATTCCAGTCTTCTCTCCCAACAGCCGCCAACTATGATACACACATTAAAATGACTTTCAAAACACCAGGGAATTAATTTCTGCCAAACAAACACAGAGTCAAAAGTATATTTCATTTCAAAAATGATATTCACACCCTGATACTACGTATTAGGTCTTTCTAGAGTCTTACAAAGTTTATTTGGGAACACCACTAGCCCCAACTCCTTCAGCATCAAAATCTAAGCTCCACTGGTCTTTCAAATGCTATTATTCTTTCCAAAAGAGGAAATTCTAACTAAAAGAGCGAAATTTCGGATTAATGATTAATTCAAGTTAAAGAGGAAATTGCTAATTTATGGAGACATGTAATGAGATTCTAACTGAAGATGATAATCTATAAAAAGAAATTCAAACAGATGAATGAAATTTAACTAAGAGGAAATTCTGATTCTCTCAAGCATGCAAATTTGGATAAGAGCGAGGCGTTTAACTAGAGTGAGGAAATTCAAACAAGGAGAGATGAAAAATTCAAAAGTAAAGATACAATTCCCTTCTCGGCATAGTAACGCGGCGAATCTAGTATTCCTTACTGATATATTATGGATTCATCTATATTGAGATTTAATAAGTAAACACAAACCTCCTTCAAAGAAAGTTTCTATTAATAACGCTTTATGAAAAGGAATAAGTGATTAGAGGAATATAAACACCGCACAGGCAAATTTGCGAAAATATTTAAGATTAAGGTACAGCCTTTGGCGAGAAATCAATGATTTGTATCTAAAAACTCAGATGTTTTATTGCTTTAGCTATGTTTGAAGCTTTAAGATCACTCTGTATCATTTAAAAATTGATTATGGCTCTCGATCCTGGCGCGACTATTCACAGCATCCTAGGTTTAGCTTGGTAGTACAATGTTGAAAATGACCGAAAAAGATCTAGATGTTAATCAGGTGTATGTATATATTGCCCTCTATCTTTGATGATTGAGAGTCTAAGAGAGGTGAGAAATATTCCATAGTATGTTCAAAAAGATATGCTAAAGCATAATAATTAATATCTGTCCAAATTATGATACGTTGAAAAAGATTAGTAATTATTTTACTCTATTGATGCTAGTGACCTAGCAGTATTGGCGGCGGAGGTTTTGCACTCTACCGAGTGCTCCCCCTCTAGTTATGGACTGTAATACAAAGATGAATATTAACTGATTCAATTTTGGGTGCAATGGGTCAACAGTCATGTGCACTTTGAATATCATTGTTCTTTAATGCTGTATGTATGTTCATAATCTTTATTTTATTTCTCTTTATTTTGTTTAACATGCGTTTTGTTTCTTGGCAGGAACTTCTATTGTGGTGGTGAAGTTGGAACCTGAACCGACAAATGGTTCTCCCTCACAAGGTAAGAATCTAAAATAATAATGTTACATTTGTGGGGGAGGCGGTAGATATTACCATAGAACAGATAGGAATGGATAGTGTAGCATGGTCTATGTGCGAGTAGTTAGCCATCTCGATGTATAATTTGGTAAACGTCAGCTTAAGCATTGTCTTGTTTGCCTTTACACCATACAGTGTTAAGGTGTTAATAATTGTGTTAATAATTAGGGATGGTGTTAATAATTAGGGATTGTAGAAAAGGAAATTGCATGTAAAACCACTTTGTAAACCTCTACCTGGGGCGCTGGGAGCTTGGCACGAAAGAAGTGGGCGGTGTGGTTGATGCCTCCAAGGGTGGAGTGTGGATCGCCCCCAAGGGTGGAGTGGTGGATCACCTCCCAAGTGGAGTGGTGGATCACCTCCCAAGTGGAGCGTTGGATCGCTCCAAACGGATGTGGATCGCCTCCCAAGGGTGGAGCATTGGATCGCCTCCCAAGGGTGGAGCATTGGATCGCCTCCCAAGGGTGGAGTGGTGGATCGCTTCCCAAGGGTGGAGCGGTGGATCGCTTCCCAAGGGTGGAGCGGTGGATTGCCTGCTAAGGGGTGGAGTGTGGCCAGGAAAAAAAGACCGAGGGGCCAAAATCGGTGGTTGGGGAGAGAGAGAACATTCGAGGCAGTTGGAGACACAGGATTTGAGAGAGCGAGCGTTGGGAACGGCTCAGCAAGGGGCTGTTGGGGAATCCTTGCTCTTCCTTGCTCTTCCTCTCCAAGAAGTCCTGAGTCGCAGAATGGTTTGTCTCACCAGCCCAAGTGCTCAGCACAATCCAAGACCATTCTCACTCACTTTGTGTTGTGGTTCGAGATATGGAGAAAAAGATGACACAAACTCCATCCTTTCTCACAACTTCAGGTTACATTACCATCTCCCAGTGGCACACAAACTCAGGACAACATATCCCTAACCACAGCTCCTTCATACAGGGAGAAAATAACTAACCTACATAATGGTCCAGACAGTGTTAAGGCCTTAATCAAATAACTTACCGCCCCACCCCCACCTTGCTCAGAAACACAGTTTTCCTCTCAATGCATTTGTTGAATTTTATTTGTAATAAAGATGCCAAGGCATAAATAACTGAGTTTCAACATCACATAGTTATTTGTGGCCTAAGGTTCACAACATTTCCTTCATATCAGGCCTTCCAAGTCATCTCTGTGTAAAATACAAAGGATGTGGAGGACAACTTGTCATGCCAAGGCTGAAAATGAGATAGTTGTTCCAAAATTATTGACAGGCCTAGGCAAATGAAGGAATGCTCCAAACCAAAAGTCTTTGCTACCAAAAGTGAATGAACGTTTATTTTGAAATTGAATAATTGGCTCCACATTAATTGGCATCCACATTTCCTTTTTGTCCGAATACTTTGCCATGTCATCATGTCTCTTGTTAGATGTTTACAGTCACTTGGAGGGGAAGCCGGAAGTTTTCATCGATTGTTTTTCACACAGCAACTCCAGAACTAGATTTTCTGAGCAAAATAATTAATTTCCAAGGAGTTGTAAAAAAAATTTCAGAATTTTAATACAATTACAAAGAGCCATTAACATGGTATTCGGTGACGCGAGGTATCGGATCATTCTTATTTCACCCTCGTGACAAACATATAATGTAGAACTGATTATTTATAATTGGTCTGGCAATATTGGTCTGATAATTGGAATATACACAGTAAGACCTTGACATTCGCAGGGATACAATCCTGAAAAATGCTGTGAATGTCGAATCCGCGAATGTCGGGGCATTGTTTCAATGGGAAAAAGGGGGAGGGTTTTATTTGCTTATTTATTTTAACATTGTTTAGGCTCATGGAAAAGCTATGACACAAAACAAATCGGGACACAACATAATAAAGGGAACAGAAAGGAGAAACACCAACAGCAGAGTGGAGGGAGAAAGTAGACAGAGACTGACAAACGAGGGATGCAGGTAAGGATGAGGGTTAAGGGAGAACGCAAAGGGTGGACAATATGGATACATAAGCAAAATTTTGGGAGGGGTGGGGTGGAGGGGGTGGTTCAACATGCAGAAAAGATCATGGTTTTGGATTGGGGATGCCTGGAGATGGCGATGAACAGCTGTCTTGAAGACTTGGAGGGAAGAATGAGATTGAAGAGGGTATGGAAGGTGGTTCCACAGGTAGGGAAAAAAGAGGAATAAATGAGTGGAGGTTGAACAGTGGTTCTGGATTTTGACAGCATCAATAGGAAGGAAGGGGTTGATGATGGACCATGTGCATACTGCAGATACTTGAGGGGGACAAAGCAGGCAGAGGGTGGAAGTCCAGAAATGAGGTGGAGGAAGACAGACCACCAACCTGTCGGTGATGGCGAAGTGAAAGGCCCATAGACTCAGCTTCATCACGAGAGATTACAATTATCTTGAAAGTCTTCGTTTCCACGGTGTTGAGCTGATCAAGATGTGAGGCAGATTAGCCAGCCCAAAGGGGAGAGTGGAACTCCATCGAGCTGCGGATGAAAGCCTTGTCGGTGGATAGGAGCTCAGGTGTGCCAAGGAAAGACTTTGCATGACGGAGGATACCCAGTCAGCGTCTGGCTTTGGAGACAAACTTTGAAATGTGGCTTGCCCAAGAGAGATCATGACTGAGAGTGAGACTCAAAATTTTGAGTGACTGAACCTCTTTGAGAGGGTTGGTGAGATAGAGAGAGAGATAGAGATATTTCGAGATTTCTCAGGATTGAAAGACGATGTTCCAAGTGTTTGACCAGTTTGGAATTTTGTCAAGGTCTGAACAGGAGGAAGAGGCTGCTGCCTGTCTGTCAGAAGGATGAGGGATGTCATGGCAGAGAATGGAGTCGTCAGCAAAGAGGTAAAGAGGATTTTCCAGAGAGTCAGTGAGATCATTGATGAAGATTAGGAATAGAATGGGGCCTAGAATACTGATTGGGGGGGGATACTCCAGCCTCGACGGGGAGAGGAAAAGAAAGGGTTCCGTTGAGAGCCACACGTTGGCTACGAGAGTGGAGGAAGTCAGTAATTCAAGAGTGGAGTTGGCCTTGGATTCCATAGGCAGACAGTTTGGAGAGCAAGGCAGACTATATCAAAAGCTCGAGATATGTCCAGAGAGACGACCCTTATCTCATGTCTGATATTGAAGGCCTCCATCCATTGTTGGGAGAGTAGAAGCAGCATGTCCAAGGTAGAGTGACCACATCTGAATCTGAATTGATGATCTGAGATGAGGCTGTTGGAGAAAAGGAAGGATTTTATGTCAACTCTGATGATTGATTTCATGACCTTGCTGATGTAAGCTAATTACCCTCGCCAAAGGAGAGGGTATTGCATTTGGGTCTGTTTGTTTGTCTGTTTGTCTGTCTCTCTCTGTCTGTCTGTTTGTCCACACAGAAGTTTCGTGTTTTTCTCCACAACCGCTTGTTGGATTGAGACAAAATTTTCGCCATTGGTGCAACTACTCATGTAGAATGTTTTAATGATAATTATGATGTCATAGGTCACGTGGTGTGGCATCCATATTATTAAAACGGAAAAACTTTGGACCTCTGTATCTCTGAAACCGCACCAAGGAAAAAATTGAAACTTGCCACATAGCAAATACTCATCATGTGGAATGGGTTTGATTTTTATGACGTCGTAATTGCATATGTGGAACGCCACATCCGATCAGTACGAAAAATGTTGAGGGTCATCTTGGGATAAAATGGTCCACAGAAAAATCAGTTACGTGATTCGGCAGCCATATTGTTTTAAAAAATAAGTAAAAACCTTCAAAAATCTTCTTCTCTGAAGTGGCCGAACAAATTGAGACGAAACTTTACACGTATGACCGCCTGTCCATGAGGAACAAAAGGTTGACACATATGATATCATAGGGCACACGGTTTGCAACTATATTGGATTTACGCTAAAACCTATAAAAATACACCACTCAAAAGAAGTCCTGGTGAGGGTCTGCAATCTCTGATTGCTATTTTTCTTGTTGGTCTGTAGTTAAGAGGATCCATTTTTGCACTTTTTTATGTGATGCTGTGATGTTTACTGATTTCCTAGCAGAATGAAGATTACTTATGATAAATGACAGGATAAAAAGGCAGAGAGAGGAAGCACAAGAGCAACAGAGCAAGTTTTTAGGAGGACACGTGAGCTGTTGCCGTCTGATCCAGTTGCAGAGTCAAAATTGAGGGTTGCCGGAAACTTTTCGACCTTTTAAGGTGCAAAAGACAGAATTCAGGAGCAGTTGGGTTTGACTGTGAATGGTGGGTCCATAGAGGGAGGGTTTAGGGACACATGATGGTGGGTCCATGGAGAGAGTGTTTTGAAGCAAACACAGAATTGAGGCATTCGGCCTTCTCACGAGCGGAGTCGGCTGTTGTGTCATTTGAAGTGAGGGAAGGGATGGAAGGGGAGCATACACCAGAGACACATGTGACAAGGCACCACCAGGTTTTAGAGGGGGGAGACAAGTTTGAAAGCTCATTCTTGAGATTGGACAGATGTTGTTTTCTGGCTCTCCTGAAGATGGACACACTTCTTATGGGCATTGTGAAATGATCTGAGGTTGCCTTCGGTCACATTTGCCTTCCGTGAGGAGAAAGCAAGTTGTTTTAAAGTAACCGCCTCACCACAGGATTCAGAGTACCAAGAGTGGGAGGATGGCTAAGATAATTAAAGACGAGATGGAATGAATCTGTGCAAAAGAGAGAGCAGGTTTCTGTGGAAGAATCCCCAGGCTGAATTAATATCAGTGGTGGTGAACATGGGCGACCAGTCCTGAAGTGTTAAAAAAACAACAAAAAAGAATATGCGAAGCACAGGCCCGTGAATGTAGAAACAGGTCACATTTTTGTAAATCACAAATACGTGGGGTCCATGAATTTTGGGGTTCCACGGTATGTATATATATATATTAATTTTAATCATGAGAAATCTGACCGTCTCACCTTTTAGTCCCGGCAGGATTGTCAAAGAAACCCACCTATGTAGTTCCTCGGTCAGGCACTATATTTATTCTCATCACATTTCTTTCATTCCATTAATCTGACGTAACCCGGTGTTCTCTTTATTCTCTTGCTTGTTGGGTTCACCTTCACCTCCTGCCCCACCGTCAATACATTGCTTTCTTGCCCTCTCTCTCCTTTCTGTTGCATGAGCTGGGTTTTGTACAGAATATGAAGATAAATTAAAATGAAAAACGATCATTAATGTTTAACCTGGCATATATTCAAAATTAAAATGTTATACTGCTCCAACATTGGATTTTGTGCAGGTGAAATGGGTCCAGTTGAGAGGAGAGGTCTTCATGATAACTCCGTTCCAACTTCAAACACCATTCATGTAAAGGAAGAGCTCAGTGAAGATTATTTGAATGTAGACGGTGAGTTCAGGGAGGACTTTAAAGTGTCGAACAATTTTTCCTTGAATTTCCTGTTTGTAATCAGTTCTACTTGCTCACATTTATTTTGTCCAGAACATATTGAAACTAGAGGGGAGCACTCGGTAGAGTGCAAAACCTCCGCGCCAATGCAGCTGGGTCACTCAAGTGAACCTTATATCTTATTCATTAAATATGACGTCAACAGTGCTGACAGTTATAGTTCTTTTCTCCAACATTTTTTTTTGGGGGGGGGGGGGGGGGGTTGGAAATCACTTAAAACATGTAGAAATGCAAAAAAAAGAAATCGAAATTTTGTTGAAAAAACAGTTGCAAAAAATTTTTTTCTCTAACAATTTTTTTTGGGGGGGGGGGTTGGAAATCATTTAAAACATGTAGAAATGCAAAAAAAAAATTTCTCTAACAATTTTTTTTGGGGGGGGGGTTGGAAATCACTTAAAACATGTAGAAATGCCCAAAAAAATTTTTTCTCTATTTTTTTTGGGGGGGGGGTAACAATTTTTTTTGGGGGGGGTTGGAAATCACTTAAAACATGTAGAAATGCAAAAAAAAAAAATTCTCTATTTTTTTTGGGGGGGGGTAACAATTTTTTTTTTGGGGGGGGGGGGTTGGAAATCACTTAAAACATGTAGAAATGCAAAAAAAAAAAAATAACAATTTCTCTAACAATTTTTTTTGGGGGGGGGGGGGGACCAAGTCCAAAATTTAATGGCATGATCCTTGGATCATACCTAACCCCCCACCAAGTTTCGTCGAAATCCGTCAAGGAGTTTTTCCGTTATACTGTTCACAAAACAAACAAACAGCAGTCATAGACTGGTACTTACGAAATCGTCAACTTGACCTCTGACTTGTCTAATAAAAGCTGTCTCTAGAGAAGGTAGCGACACAAACCAGAAGTTTCTACGATGATTCTGTACCAAACCATCAAAATCGAATGTTTGACCTCACCGTGACCTTGACCGTTGACCGATTTTTGACCAAATCTAATCAGCACTAGCCATCACCCTCCTGAATCACGTGGTGTAATTTGACATTGGTACCTTCTTCCGTTCTCGAGTTATCTGTACCAAACCATCAAAAATCGAATATTTGACCTCATGTGACCTTGACCTTTGACCGATTTTGACCAAAATCTAATCAGCACTAGCCATCACCCTCCTGAATCACGTGGTGTAATTTGACATTGGTAGCTTCTTCCGTTCTCGAGTTATCGTGCCTACAAACTACAAACAAACAAACAAACAAACAGAAACGGAAGTCATCAATATACTTACGAAATCTTTAGTTATTTCGTAAGTAACAAACAGAAAGGGGTGAAAACCGTAACCTCCGATCTTCGATGGCGGAGGTTAAATAATTTCCCTTTTGAAAAAGAACGAAGTTTGCTTTCAAAAGGTTTTTGTTTAGAATGTCAAAACCTGGCATTAAAAAGACTTGAGAGATTTGATGAGAGCAGTTTTGGTTGTGTTGTGAGATTGACTTTCTGTAAGGCGTATGAATGGGGATTTTGAAAGAATAAGCAATGCTAAGCTTCTATGTTTTGTGCGGGTTGTGTTTAAAACAATCAATGAGTGGACCAATTGATCACCTTTGACAGCGATTCTTGCAACTGTTGTATAAATATTGTCGTAGACGCATGGTGAATGCACGGACAGAAATCGTTCTTGAACAAAATGATTTTCCCACATTTAGTAAACAAAATATAGGAAACTAGAGAGTTCATGGAACACACTGTCCCACGCAGTGTTGAGAAAACAGACATAGGAAAGGTCTTTTCAACTCTTGCTTTGCATTTCCGATCATGATCTGTATTAGCTTTGTTCATGAACTTCGAATAACAGGCACGATGGCATCCATACAAAGCCGATGGGTCAAACGGAACAGTTCAGTGCTGAACTTTCTGCCATCTTTTCTCGGAGAAACTGATTATTTTGGAATGATCTTTGAGAAAAGATGCACTAAACAAACATGTTCTGGACGTAGTTATCTCTGTTTATTTTTATTTTTTTTCTATTTTTGGGAAACAGTCGAGGCTTGTGGAAGAGATGGAACCCTGAAAAGCTCAGGACACAACACAAAACAAAAGGAACAGGCGATTTTATATACTGTGTATATGTATGTTTGTGTGTGATTGTATATATATATATCATATATGGTAAGTCCTCGCTTTTCGCAAGGGTTGCATCCTGGAAAACCTTATGATAAGCGGAACTGTGTTAAACAAAACATATTTTCCATAGAAACCAATGTGTTAAAGGGGGATGCGTTTTTGCTCGGAATTTTTTGGACATAAACACAAATTTTTGGACATAAACACAAATAAACAAAACACACTCCTCGAGTAGTGGCGACTTATCCCGAGGCTGGAGGAACGGAGTTGATTGCGGTGGACAAGTCACACTTGCGGAGTGGCAGAATCGTCCCCCTCTCCACTTGACACTGTGCTGTCACTTTCTTCACCAGCGGGAACGGTCTCTTGGCAGCTGGTTGAAGGAGCATCCTGGATGGTGATGTATTGGTGCTGTGTCTTTTGGCTTGAAAAATGCGTGGAGAGTGGGCTGGATGGCTTCCTTTTCTTTGCCGCATAAAGTTCCTTGTTGCCACAAAGGGCATCATTAACAACACAGCTAAAATCAGTGCTCCTTTCAAGATTTGCATCTTGCTCGATAGCAAATTCTATGGCATTTTCAAACGAGCTGAGGATTTGGCTGAGGTTTTCATGGTGAGATGCTTGGATGAAGGTTCATAGCATCTTCTTCTTCTTCTTCTTCTTCTTCCTCAAGAGCCCACTGCTGTTCCAACTCCATGAGAATGAGACTCCAGTAAGTCATCCACGTCCTCTTCTCAACCTCTTCAAAACCAGCCTCCTGCGCCAGGTCTACAATTTGACTTGTAATCAACGGAACATCAGCAAACCCGTAAATTGTGGACACACCAGGCCACACAGCGTTCATTGTGGAGGCACTCACCTCCGCCCACGAATCCTTAATGTTTTCCAAAGCCATTTTTATGTTGTATGTTCGCCGAAACTCCTTGATTGATAGCTTGTCCTCATCAGTTTTTTTTGATAAGCTGCAGCATGGTATGCTTAACATAATAGGCTTTAAAAACAGCAATAACTCCCTGATCCATAGGCTGTAAAAGGTGAGGTAGTAGTTGGTGGTAAAAATACTACCTGCACGTTTTCACACCAGTCTTCCATATGCTGAGGATGGGCAGGAGCATTGTCTACAAGCAGCAAAGATTGTTTGTCGATGTTGTTCGCCTTGGAGTACTTCTCAACATGATTGAGAAGTAATTGATCACGTAATCGTGGGTCAATGCCCCAGTCATCCAAGCCTTTGTATTGACCGCCATATTACGGGAAGTTGTGGCTTGAGGCAACCCTTTAGCCTCGTGGGTTTTCAGAAACGTAAACAAGAAGCGGCTTGAGTTTACATCCCCTTATGCATTTCCACCGGTAATAAGGTCAGCCTGTCCTTTACCGAACTTTGAACGATCGAATGTATAGTCGATGCAGCGATTGTATGCGCGCGGCCATTCCCATATTCCTTCACCTCGTTCATGTCTTTTAATTATATCCAATTTCACCTTCAATGTGACAGCCTTTCGTCGTCTCTTGAAACGAGGTGTCTCGGCAAAAGACTTGCGGGTCGCTTGGGATTCGTACTGGAAGGTATTGCAGGCGAAGCCTGAAGAGGAATACTGTACAGCGTACAGTACATGCGCAGTAAAGTGAAAGTGGCTTTATGCGCATCCTGTGTGGTTGTTGTTTTTTTGCAGGCAGTTTGAAAGTTTTTTTTTTGCGTTTTTTTTCCTTGCAATGACATCACGATAGGCATAAAATGTTTACGATAATTGAAAAATTGGTCATTAAAACTAAATTACGAATAATCGAAACTACGATATGCGAACTTCCGGGGTAGCGAGGACTTACTGTATATATATTTATTTTTAGCAGCGTCTCGCGTAGTGAACGCTGCTCATACAGAGCTCGGCGTTCTTCTTCTTCTTGTGAAGACAAAACCTTCATATTAGGACTCGGCTCCTTTATTATATATACTTCTTCTTTTATATACTTCTTCTTCTTCTTGTGAAGACAAAACCTTCATATTAGGACTCGGCTCCTTTATATACATCATCCGGATCTCCTTAAATACTAAGCACTTGTACACATCCTCGCATTGACGGTGCCTTTTGAGAGCGTCTATCATGAACTTTTAAATATATTCGGACATTTGCTTTAAAGTTTCGAAAAGTTCACGTTACTATTTAAAGATTATTCCATTTAATATATTGTAATTTCGTAAATACATTATTTATTTCGTAAATACACGATATTTCGTAAATACGTAAATACACTGTGACGGGTCTCGCTATTGGCTTAATCAAGGCACGTGACGAAATATCGGAAGTTGTTGTTGTTGTTTTTTTGTTTGTTTTTTTTTAAAGCCGACAAAACCTTTAGGACGCTGCTCTTGGACACATTTGTCCTTGTTTTTTTAAAAGAAGAAGAAGGTGCTTCCAACCAAAAGTAAACTAGATCTACTCTGCTGATTTGAGCAATAAGCAAGAGCAGACCTGGTCTCAGGCAACGTTTCACCCGCCTCACAGCAAACTTCCTCATGCCACTAGAAGGAGCCAGAAAACGAGGTACTCCTTGGGGTTGGGAAGTGTAAGATCAGTACACGGAGAGTGAAAATTGACTTATTGATGTGAAGTGCAACTCTGCTGCCAGGGTGAGGTTTCGGCCTATCAAATCGGAGGGGACAATGGCCATGAAAAGACTCGAAGGAGTCAGGAGCATCTGGTGGGATGAAGAATTCAGTGAAACAGATGTCCCATTTCTCAACAACAACCTGGATTGAGATATCTGTCAGGTTGGAGTGGAGGCCTCGTATGTTTGAGGTTAGGAGGCATTGGTTGGGAGGCTGGGTGTGTGCGGGACGAGGGGAAGCTGAGAGAGAGTGAGGTGAGGGACATGAATGCAGAAATATGGGACATGAAGTCGATAAATGCTGAAGAGGGGGACACATAAGAGGGGCAATGTTGGAAGGATGACACGCTTGCAGCAGATGTGTGGGATGGTAGGTACTAACATGCAGGAGCTTGACACCATTAAAGGATGTGAAGGGGGAATTGATTTGCAAGAGTAAATGGCTTGCTCAAAAATATGTTGATTGGTTTCCAGGTGAAGTATTCATAAAAGTGCAAGTTTCCTTATTCATTGCTTTTGAAAAGTCATTGTCATGTATTGTGTGTTTTGCATCCCTGTGATGAATTTCCTTCTTTATTTCCTTTTTTTTCTGACCATTCTTCAGAGAGACGGAGCCCGATCTTCAGGATGTTCTCCTTTACCGAGAATAGTCTCGTCTTCACTGAAAATTCTCTGCAGCAACAGGAGAAGAGAAATGGTGTGAATTATATGGATTATAAACCTGAAAGTATTCACAGCGAGGAACTGATGAAGGTTCCCACTTCTGAAAATACACACGTGTACCGTGTGCAATCAAACATTCGGATGCATTTCAACCTATCAGGTACACATGAGGATCCACCCTTCAGAGAATCCGTTCAAGTGTTGTGTATGTTTCACATTATTCTCTGACATCTCAACGTATCAGAATCACATGAAGACACATATTGATGAAAGACCCTACACGTGTCATGTTTGCAAGGAATCATTTA
>CM068968.1:38903121-38915694 GCA_035128595.1 Eptatretus atami
ATTCTACCAGGCACACATGAAGACTCACTTTTGGGAAAAGCCATATCGGTGCACAGTGTGCAGCAAATCGTTCATTCGGAATGTGAACTGCCAGGAACACATGAGGATTCACACCGGGGAGAAGCGGCATAACTGCTCTGTGTGCAACAAGTCGTTTATTCATTATTCGACATACAAGGGGCATATGAAAATTCATACTGGAGAAAAGCCATACAAGTGCAGCATCTGTAATATTTTATTCCATAATAACAAGAGCTGCCAGAATCACATGAGGATGCATACTGATGAGAAGCGCACACAAATGCTAGCGTATGCAATGAATCGTTTACTCTCGACGCAAACTGGCAATCGCACATGAGGATTCATACCAGAGAGGAGTTGTCATTCAAGTGCAGCATCTGTAATATTTTATTCCATAATAACAAGAGCTGCCAGAATCACATGAGGATGCATACTTGATGAGAAGGCACACAAAGCAGCGTATTGCAATGAATCGTTTACTCTCGACGCAAACTGGCAATCGCACATGAGGATTCATACCAGAGAGGAGTTGTTTATCTGTGCTTTTTGCAATACATCATTCGATAGCAGAAGAGACTACATCATACACATGAGGATTCACACCGGGGGCAAACCGTATCAATGCAGTGTGTGCAGCAAATCATTCAGTAGGAATGCGAACTGCCGGGAACACATGAAGATTCACACCGGGGAGAAGCCGTATAAGTGCACTGTGTGCAGCAAATCCTTCATTCGTAGCTCGACCTACAAGGAACACGTGAGGATTCACACTGGAGAGAAGTCATTCAAGTGCAGCATCTGCAATAAATTATTCCGCACTAACTCGAACTGTCATAATCACATGAGGACCCATCCTGGTGAGAAGCCACACAAGTGCAGTGTGTGCAATAAATCATTTGTTCAGTCCACAAACTGGCAGTCGCACATGAGGATTCATACCGGAGAGAAACCGTTTAAGTGCAGCGTCTGCAATAAATTGTTCCGTACAAACTCGCATTGTCAGATTCACATGAGAATCCATACTCGTGAGAAGTCATAAAAGTGTGGTTTGTATAATTAATCATTCAGCAAAATATCAGGCCCCAATAAATGTGAGGATCCACAATTGGGAGAACCCACTAACCACTACGCTTGACCCTTTAATAAGCGTATCCAACGTGAATTGCAATGGATGAGCGGCTTGCAGAAAATAACACCTTTGTCATCCCAAAATCTGAAGAAACCCAACGACCTCACAAATATAGGCCAATAACGTGTTTATGAACACCATACAAACATTTAACAGGAATCATCACAGAAATGATCCCATCCCATTGGGACCATACTCTGTGCAGAGCGTTGATGCTGCCGAAGCAGTCTCCTTGGCTATTGGGCACAATCCTGGACAGGTCTCCACTCCGACACAGGATACCAGCAAGCTGGTACTCACTTTGCTGACTTCGGAAGGATGACAGGCCGACTCAACCCCACCTGGTATTAATTAAACGGCGAGCGGGATTTGAACTCAGGACCCTGGGTTCCCAAGCCCACCACCCGAACCATTAAGCCAACACCAGGCATAGGAATGATCTACCACCACTGAACACACCAAATGTGTCTAAAAGCAGAGCAGGAGGGATGTAAGAAATAATATTTCGGAACAATAGACCATCTATTACGAAACAAGGCCATACTCAACTGCGAGATGCGAAGGACCAAATTGTCCAGAGCGTCAATAGATCTATCTATCTATCTATCTATCTATCAAGGCTCTGGACAATTTGGTCCTTCACAGCTCGCAGTTGAGTATGGCCTTGTTTAGTAATAGATGGTCTATTGTTCCAAAAAATAATAATAATAATCTTTTGAAAGTCTCCTGCTTTCTTTGATGGTAAAATGCATGCAAGTGTACAAGATCAAGCCCCAAATAATCAAACGAATTGAGAAAGCAATGGAGCTCCAAGATACTTGGAGAATATTACAGCATTCAGAAGGAATGTTTGAAATACATGATGCAGAATGTTCATGAAGGTACGAAATTAAGATAAGGGCATGAGATGAGGAAGTGGCTATTCGGAAATTACAGCCATTTTAAAGACCACGTTGGCAGAAAAAACATTAAGTTTAATGAAAGCAATAATAGCCCAACATCATTTTATTGGTGTGCATCCTTGCTGCTGATGCAATTCCGGCTTGTTACTTAGATCAGGAATTTGTGCAGCATGCCAACGATGGCTCACCTTCTCTTTGCAAAGGTCACTGTGGGATTTTTAACATTCACCTGCGAATGCTGGCAGACAGAACACACAGTTTAACATCCATCCGACAGAGGGCACACACATTGATGCCTCACGCTTCCTGCAAAACACCAGGTTGACAGTTTATAGCTGGTTTGGGATTCTAACCCACGCAAGACAGCTCGGAGGAGAGTGTGCATAACCAGCTACAAAAGGAGCACCAACTGTACACTGAAATAACTGCTTACAAGAACAGCCATCTTAAAGAAGATCAACGACAAATTTTCCTGCAGTGATGTACATTCGGAAGAGAAGGTAACCCGCAAACAACACCCAAGAAAACAACTTGTATCCTCAACAAATGCAAACCCCAAAAAGATGGAGAGTCCAACAAATTAAAGGCAAATTGATGAAATGATCAGAGAGACGACAGAAACAATTGTGAGTCGTGATGGAGTGTAACGGCATTTTGATTATTATCATTGTGATGGTGGTGAGACCATAATTGGCTCGGATAATGTGTTACAGTGTTGAAGTCAAGGTCCAAGAGAATCTTTTCTATCCCCATTAACCCTTCCACTTCTGTGATTGAGAGTTTGCAGCTACATCTCTCTCGTTCACCCCCCAATATCCTCCCTTAACCCTCCGTTAGTGCAGCGGGTATGACAAACCCCAATCATCTTTTCAGTTGTTTTTTTATTGTTTTTTTTTTATGATATTACATGTGTTTGTACACGATTTACTTTACAAATAAACATACTTTAATGTATTTAGCATGAAATAAATGCATAAAAATAAAAAGAGTAATGGAACTAAATTATTTATTTCATGTTACAAGCAACATAAGAAGGGTTAACAAACCAAAGTTGATGTATTTTGGGGTATTTCTTTCATATTCAGTGTTTACTCATCCTCCTCAACCTTAGAAGAGCAGTCCACACAAACCTGTGTAGCATGTTTCAAGCAAATCGGCTTGGAACACTTCCGACAGACATTTCTTGTCTTTCTTGTCTTTCAACCTGGGGCACACTGAGAATCTTTGCGAGGGCGTTTTGGAGGTAATTCCTCAGATGTTGTGAAGCTCTGGATCTTCCTTTTCAAGTCTTTTCTCAAACTCACTTATGTCTTTGGATGGTTGAGATGGTCTTCCACCATATAATTTGTTATATCTTAGTCCTTTTTGACGGTTTCCTCGACACTGTACACAAAAATACAATTGTCTGATTAACTCTTCGATCCAATGTCAACAAAAAGGCTTTATCACCTGTCTCAATTGTCACACCGATTGATCACACCTGTTCCCACCTTTACTCTGTTGTCTATTTGTCAATTATGTTTTGACCTTCCTTTGCTGTCCACTTCTCCCATCTTCTCCGACTAGCATATGTGTTTAATTTCCGATCGCATTTTACCACTTACCCCTTCTCGGTCTCCTGCGATGGCGGAATGAAAAATATTGAAACACTTCAACCGGAATCGGGTTATAAAAGGAAAGAATGACTAGTTTGTTTTTGGTTGCGAGACACTGGTCCGAGTTCGCTGATCTTGCCCCGGCGAACCTATGCCTGGTCGGTCATGTTTACGATCTTCAGTCTCTTTTCGACTCGGGCATCATGGAAAGATCAAGGGCTGCACGAACATCTCCTTGCCTCTGTGAACCCCGGCTTCGTCGTTCTGTGGTCTTCAGTGTCTTTTGAACTCGTCTCCTGGACGTACACAGAGTGTTGTGAGACTGAACCTCAATGACTCATTTTCTTTATCCTGTTGCCAAGAACTTGAGCTCAAAAAACAATGAAATTGGGAACCGCTTTCTCTTTCTCTCTTTCTGGCTTAGTTTTCCCCTTTTGTATTTCTTGTATCTTTCAAGACAATTGCTCCTTTAAAAATCTAATGATAATTTCATCTTACAGTATTTGTATGTTTTTTTCCTCCATCTGTGTAACCAGCTGATATAAGAATAATTCCCTTCTGATAGTTTTTGTTTTTATTTGATGGAGATTTTTCAGCGTCTATGATTAATCAGCCTCAAATTTTGATTTCCTTGAAATGTTTCTAATTTTGACGTTTCTGCGTTGTATAAATAATAAATGCAGAATTCATTGAACACACCTGAGAATGGATGTTGTGGAATTGTTAAAAGGTTAGATTCAGGATTGTGCTTCACTGATCACTCCAGTGCTAAAGGTAAACAAACTCATTGAGTTGAATGATTCGCGCCCACTCGCCTTGACATCTCGGGTAATGCGTCTCAAAAGGATATTGTTGAAATTCTTGAGAAGTCAAGTTTTCCTTTTTTTAATATAAATCTCAATTTGCACATTAGAGTACCTAATAGGGGGTGTTGAAGATGCTGTTCGTGTTTATCTCCAAAGACTTTACCTTCATATAGAATATATACTCTGAAGTCTTTTGTAAGGTCAGTGTCTTTTGACTTCTCGAGAATGTACGTTGCAACCGCTGATGCTAAAACAGAAACTGTCACATTTTAGACAAATTATACAAGCAGAAAACTAAAGTCTGGAGAAGTCAAGCATGCTGGGGATGATTGAGGGAAGAAGAGGAAGCAATATCTTGTATATGATTGATGGATGGGTTAAAGGTTGTATTGTTGTAAGCTGTCTTGGCCAGAGCTGCGGGAAGCAGTGCGTCATGGCGATGTTTGGAGATATCTGATCATGAATGTCACCAGAAGTTGAATACAACTTGACGGAACTAGATAATTCGATAAGTGCCTTAAATCCCCAAATACCACGCATGTTAATTGACAAAAAATTGTATATATTACCGTGGCTCATGGGAGAGCTGGAGCAGAATGGAAAGAGGAAACACCAACCTCAGAATGGAAGTGAGTGAGATCAAGGGGAGGGGGGGAAGGATGCAATGGGGTGAACAAGCTGAAAGAAACAGAGGAAGGGAGAAAGTGGGGAGGACACAAAAAGGAAGAAATGAAAAGAGGTGAGGGAGAGGGGAAAAAAATCATAACCCGGAAAAGGGGAATACTAGGCAATGGGGTAATTTGGGGGTAGAAAATGTCATGAGTATGGATGGGAGGTGACCAGAGGTAGTGATGAACAGTTGTCTTGAATCCCTGGTAGTCGATGGTTCAGGATCCCAAGTTTGGCCCATCGGTACCACCTGAGCTGGAAAGTTCTGATCATGTTTTTGTAAAGGTATGTGTCTGTATATGTTGTTGTTATCATGCATACTTTGAAGCCTAATCCTTTCTTTCTTTTGAAACCATATTTTGGGGTGGGGATATTTTCCTCATTCCTACCCCTAATATAGCCGAGCTTTTCCAAATTTTACTTTTACTCCCTCCTCTATCGAACCAGGTAAACACAATTACATTTGATGGTTAAATGACATCGCTATGGTTTAATAATCAGACAGCATTTTTCGATTACATTTTGGTGTCAGAATTATTTTTAATTGTGCTAGTTACAGGGAAAAATTCTGCAAATGCTTTTCAGAGAGTGGAGGTGTATGACTGCATGTTAACCAGATCTTTTGGCAGTGATAATATCATCCATGTGATAATGGATGCAGATCAGCACTGCATTTTATGGATGAAGGTGTGACCGAATTAACAAAAAAACCCCAAAACGACCGGAAAACTTATCTTTGAGAAAGTCGGCAGAGACCCTGAAAAAGAACCACCACCGTCGCTCAAGAACCAGAACCGAAGTATGGATCCCTCTGTGCAAATTGGTGGTACAGAGTTGTATTGCTTTGGATGTAATACTCACAGTTTGGCAGGATTAGGAATCCTTATTAAGAGCCTATATGCCAAGGTCCTGAGTTTACACAAAATTATTCCAGGGCAATCTCAAGGCGGCTGTGTCATCAACCGCCTGACCTTGGTCAATGTAAATGCACCTCAGAGAATGTGTGAAAGAGTGGAGCTCCTGCACCAGATGGAGCCCGTCCTTTATACCTCTGCCCCAATGATTGTTGGGAGTAATTTTAATATCAATGTGACCTGATTGGTCCAGGACTCAGATGTGGGCCCTGAAAAGGTTTGTTCAGGATTTTAGGTTGAGGGACATGGGTGCAACAATGAGTAATATCACCTGAAACAACGCAGCTGGTGCCAGTTGGGCTAGGATCGATAACTTATTTTTGGTGACACAGACCTGGTACTTCATGTGGTGGCCTTTTCAGATCACTGTTATCTGTCTCTGGGCATATAATTTGATGGGGTGTGCACCCTGTGCTCTGGACTCTGGAAACTTAACTGTCGCCTTTTACGTGATGGCAGTTTTGTGTGTTCCTACGTTTGGAGGTATAGGGATTGGTAAACGATTAGGTGCCTCTTCCCTTCCTCAGTAGTCTTACTGGAAATGAGAATGTTTGAGACGTTTGCAGGTGTACCTCCAATGCTTGCATAAGAAACTCTGCGACGGGATCGATGTGTCTGAAAAAATCCGCCGGGTGAAAGAGAGGATTTTTTGCCTCGTCGAAGCCAAGGTGAGGACTTTTATCTTCTGGAGCAGAGTGCAGGTATTGGAGAGGAAGAAAAAAGTGTACCAGGAATTTTTTCCAACAATGTGCCAGCGAGAAGGCTTTTTGCCACAAAATAGAACTGAGGGAGGCCTTTTTCTGATCTTGGCCAGATTACTCAGGTTATGTAGGACTATTCCTCCTGGCTTTTTGCAAAGTTTCCAGTAGCTGGTTTCCTCGGCCACCGAAAGTCGATTGGGCCCCAAACAGAGGAAGCATTTAGAGAAACCAGTAAGTCTGGAGGAATTGTCCTCTGCTGTCGAGAGTCTGGTTATGAATAAAACTTCGGGAGATGATGGCCTCCCTGCGGAGTTTTATCTTTGCCTTTGGCACGTTCTTGGAGAGGATTATTTGCAAGTAGTGCGGGAGCTAGCGACCTCTCCCAGGCTACCAGATTTGATGCGCAGTGGCGTGGCGACCCTTGTGCATAAGAAAGGTGATTGGGAGGACCTGTCCAACTGGCGCCCGATCACTTTGTTAAAGGTCGACTACAAAATACTAACCAAGGTGTCGTCTCGGAGGGTGCACAGTGTCATGGGAGATAACGTGTCCCCGGATCAGAATTGTGCCGCGTTACGTTTCACAGAAACCAAGATGTCTTGTTTTCTGATTTCTTGTTTCTGGTTTTATTGATTTTTTTTTTATGGCATGGTCTTTTTACCGTTTTTTTTAATTTAAAAAAAGCCTTGGTCAGGAAACATCATTCAGCCGCCATGTTGATCTTATGCAAAGCCAGAGACTTACTCAGAGCGGTCATACTCGTAATTGCAATGCCCTCCCTATACGTTTTCCCTTCAGTGTAAAACGACCAATGGGACTGTTAAAATGATCATCAAATATCGAAAGGTTGGAGCCAATCTGCATCACCGGCCTTTGTAACGGCATGCTTCAGGCCTCTGGTAAGTGCAATTGTTATCTATCTGAGCTATGTAACCACAATCTATGTATTACACAGGGTGATTTATTTTATTTTATTCAAGAACCCTAACTAATTCCCACACATACTGATCCCATCAAAGGGGGATGTCTTTGTGCCTGGTCATCACTCCCAGCAGTTATAAAGTGTCAGTTCTTATTATGTCTCGTATTAATTACGTAACACACCAGTACACAAACACCACACAAAACAAGTCCTGGCGAGGGTCTGCAATCTCTGATTGTTCTTTCTTGTTCTATTTTTATTGTTTTTCTTTTTCATAACTGCAATGCTTTTCTTTCAGTGATTACGTACAACATAAATAATCACATTTATAATCAGCAATATATTAAAATTGATTTTAAAACACTAAAATATACAGTCGCTGCAGAAACCTTGTAAATGTCGGTTGTTTATTTTAAATATTGATTTCCTAACGACTTTCAATCCTTTCTAACATTTTCTCTTCTTTATGATTCCCATCAATGTTTTTGTCGGATGATTTTTTTTTTTTTAGGGAAGTTATTCTTTTGAACATTCGTTACTTGTTCAAATACAGGCATTTAGAACTTTTTCATATCCTCATACACAGGAGAATGGGAGGGGAGAAGCAGTAAATTGGAATGGAAAATGAAAGGGCTGCGACAATCAGAGATGTGAGAAGGGGGACAAAAAGATGTTAAAACAAATATTGTTTTGACAAATAGGATAAGGGTGGGACAAAGTGTCAACAATTAGTGTTACAATTGGGTAGGTATGAATCTGTTGTAATCTCCATTTGCACATTTCAGACTTTCCAGGTGTCGACCACAACTTACCAAGTATAACGTTTCAAGATCCAAGTTGTGATGTTCAGGATCTTGGGCTAGCTCCGAGAAAAGACAAGTTTTGAAAAGTCGGCACTTAACTTTTTCACTACAGATTACCTCAACATGTTATATTCTTTCTTTTAAAATTATAGGTAGTTGGTTGTAATAATCCGGTAAAGGTTTGAAAATTTCAGTGAGGTGCCGGTTTATTACTCCTGTCACTCCAACTATTGAGAGCACAGTGTCACTCAGCACTTCTCCGCTTCCAGGTTCTCTCGACTTCATGTTTAAGATCTTTGTATTTGATCGTTTTGTTAATTCCGGCATTATTTAGTACAGCCTCTGAGTACTAACAGCACGATGACCAATGCCATGCTTTCCTTTTTGTTTTTGAGTTCCACGGTTGTAATGCTTCATTTTATAGGTTCATCCATGATGGGATGGTCAGATCATATATGAGCACAATTTTATAATTTTCAATGATTGCTTTTGTTTTGCGATTCCATGATTTTTCTCAGACTGGGATATTGAAGTGTTGGGATTACTCTGCATACATGGTTGTGTCTTTGTGTGTACAGCTGTTCTGACATGAGTTTTTTGTATCTTGAGAGAAGGTAATTGGTGTGTTCCGTTTTGACGTTGCAGAACCCACATTTGCCATTTTCCTAAAGCCATTAGTAGTGTTGTTGATGTCAGCCATTTATGATATCTTCATCTCCATCCTAGTAAAGCTGATGTTATCTTTCCCACTCTAATGAACCTTTCTTTTCTATTCTAAGTGTGTCCAGTACTTTTATCATGAGGATTCGATGGTCTCTTTGACTTTTCACATACACGGCCAATCATACGGTCTCAATCTGTGCACCATGGCAAGCTCCACGAGGCCACACCGCCTGCTTCTTGTCATGGTAGATACAATCTCAGGATGCAGTTTTTTGTGGAAGATTTTGCGGCTCGTGAGCAACGAACTCATTTTGCTAGGTCGTTCATCAGATTACTTCAGGAGTAAAGAAGCAAGCAAAATAAATAAAAAGAGGGGAGACTATTTCCCGGAAAGTTATCACAGTGTACTTTAACATCTATAATTGCACGTGTGGATTCTCTTGTGCATTTATATCCCATAATGATGTAAAAGTCTTGTGACAAACAGAGCATTTGTACAAGTGTTCACCAATGTGAATTATATCATGCTCTTTCAGGCTAAAGGGAGTCATGAAGGCTTTTTCACAAAAAGAACATGACTAGGATTTGCTGATGTGAATTCTCTCATGTGCATTCTTATTAGATATTGACCGAAAAGCCTTTTCACAAACGCAGCACTTGTAGGGTTTTTTGCCTGTGTGAATTCTCTCATGTGTTTTCAAATACGAGAATGTTGCAAAAGCCCTGTCACAGACAGAGCATTTATACGTCATGTGAATTCTCTCATGTTTCTTCAAACATGACAATAACGCAAAGGCCTTATTACAAAAAGAGCATTTGTGTGTATTTTCACGCATGTGAATTCTCTCATGTATCTTCATATAAGATAATGTCGAAAAAACCTTCTTGCAAACAGAACACGTGTTTTTACCCGTGTGCATTTTCTCGTGCGTCTTCATATAAGATAATGTTGTGAAACTTTTCTGGCAAACAGAACATGTTGGTTTGTCCGTGTGCATCCTCTCATGCATCTTCATACAAGATACGGTTGAAAAAGCTTTCTTACAAACAGTACATGTGTATTTGCCTTTGTGAATTTTCTCATGCCTAATCATATAAGATAATGTTGAAAAAGCTTTCTTACACACAGAGCACGTGTGTTTGCCTGTGTGAAGATTTTCATGCCTTTTCAGACAGGAGGAACTTTTGAAGGATTTTTCACAAGCGAAGCATTTATACGGCTTATTATCTGTGTGAATGTTCTTATGCCGTTTCAGATATAAGGAAGTCTTGAAGGCTTTTCCACAAACAGAACATGCATGTGGCTTTTTTCCTGAGTGAATTCTCTCGTGCTTCTTCATGTACGAGAAATACTGAAAACTCTTTGCACAAACAGAACATTTGTGTTGCTTTTTAAGCGCATGAACACTCTTATGCATTTCCATCTCACGGGCTTCCAAAAAAACCTTTCCACAAAAAGAACATTTGTGCTTCTCACCAGCAAGAATCAACCCGTGTATTTTCAGAGAAGACGGAGTTGGGAATAATTTTTGACAAACGGTACACTTATCTGGGTTTTTGTTCATGTGGATAATCTCACGTGCCTTTAGATTTTTAGGATATGCAAAAGAACATTTACAAACAGAACATTTATATTGCCTTTCGCACTTGTGAATTTTCTTGTGCTCTTTCAGATCATTTAAACTTTTAAAGGCTTTTTCACAAACAGTGCATTTCAAAGGCCCTTCATTCAAATGGTTTCCCACATGATGATCAAATTTACTTTTGCAGATAAAAGTAAAGTAGCTACAATGGGTCTTGTGCTGTGGTGATCCCTGGTGGTGCTTCTCCATTTGGGGTTGTTTTGAAGTGACATTATTGCAGAAAGAAGACCACTTTGAACACCTTTCACCGTTCACTGTGCTCTCTGTAAGGATAATCCACAAACACGAAAAACAAAACAAAACGTTAATTACTGGAACAGAATAGATTTTTCAAAGCTGAACAAGTAAATACATAATGCACTGTTTAAGAGTAATTCAATATGATGGAAAATTGTCATGAATAGCATTCCAACCTGTTCTTTTGAATTTGCACAGTTTGAGTGCTTCGGTTGTCATTTTAATGCAGTTGCCAAATCGTATTCACACTGCGGTATGTAGATTGATGTGCACTTTGTTTGAGAAAATAGTGAAAGGATGATAAATTGATCAAAGAATGAAGTTGTAAAAAAAAATTCTTTACTTTACAACTTTACAAAAAAAAGTTGTAAAGTTTCACTATATTCCCATCTTACCCACTGTTTACTCACTTTGTCCCCTTCGTATTATCCGATGGGTCACTACTCTGAACGGGTGACGGAGATAAATCTCATAATACATTTATCAGAGATAAATTTTTTTCGTACAGTGGTTCCAGTAAAAAAAGACGTCCAAAGATTTTCCTTTTTTCAAACGTTGTTGCCGTACCACGTGACCTATGATGTCATAGTTATCATTAAAAAATATGGGTAGGCACTGTTGAAGAATTCTCAATTCCTTCTGTACATTTGAGTCGTTTATTAAAACAAAACATATCCAAACAAACACAAACATATCGATATGAAGAATTCAGAAGAGTTTCAATAAGCAACACAGTCTTCCTCTGATTCTGCCATACATGGAGACTTTGAATTCTTACATAGTATTCAGTGAGACTATGTCTGTTCATCCTCTAGACATCCTGGCACCACAGCTGACGTTTTGTGGTTCAGGGGAGAGATCACTCACAGCTTTGTGGCAGCAGCCATTTGGAGGTCAGCTTAATTTTGAAGGACTAAGGAATATTTATGACCTGAAGGTTGATAGGAGTTTTAGATATTACCTCCACACACATTCCATTTAAGCTCGACTCTTGTTTCCAGCCAGACTTTCAAGCACCAGTGTATAATTTTTTATATATAAGATCCCTTAATAAGCAAAAATAAAATAATAGGTGATTCTATTATACTGAATAAAGATTAAAGATTATTTGGAAGGCCAATCTGTTTTGGGGAACAAGGGGCATTATTACTGGGCAGATTGATTATCTTCCAATACAGAAAAGAGATACAAGGTCATTTAAAATGCAAATTTATTATTAAAATAAATACATGTTCAAGCACATCGATGGTTAATATGTGCTATATTTAGATTATAGCACAACACATCAAATCATGTTGTATTTGAGTACATTTACCATTAAAGGATGAGAACAATACATTGTGCTTTTTACTAAAAGCATTTACTTTTTCAAGTTAATTATTAATCAAGTTTAATTGGCAACATTTAAATTTTTTTAATTTTTTATCACGCTTAAACCCATTATGCTAATTTTGGAGAAATTTGCATCGACAGCACTCATATGTTGCAAGTTTTGTGTCGATCACTCGAGCGGTTGTGCAGAAAATGAATTTAAAAGCGAACAAAGTTGAAAAAGCGAGGGGGGGAGA
>CM068968.1:38917516-38936757 GCA_035128595.1 Eptatretus atami
GAGAAGAGGAAGGATTTGATGTCAGAAGCGATGACGGATTATATGATCTTGCTGATGATTGGGAGAAGGCTGATTGGTCTGTAGTTGCAGGGATCTGTTTTTGCACCTTTTTATGCAGATCGGTAATGTTTGCTGATTTCAAAGCAGAAGGCAGATGAGCAAATGAGAGGGTGACAAAAAAACAGAGAGAGGGTGAACAAGAGTAGCAGAGCAGGTTTTAGGACACGAGGGCCGTCTGGACCGGTTGCAGAATCTGAGTCGAGGTTTGAAAGCAAACTCTCCACCTTGTTGGGAGAAAAGGACACAGATCCCAGGAATGCTGGGTATCACTGGGTAATGTGTGTACAGAAAGCGATGGGTTTGAGACAAGACTTAGAATCAAACAGTTTAGGCATTGAGCCTTTTTTGTTCTCTGTCATCCTGAGCTAGTGGGTCAGTTTTTGGGATCAAATTGGGCCAAATTGAGCAATTTTGGGGGAATCGGCAGGGTGGAGTCAGTGTGATTACCGACTATATTCTATACTGTTTACAACCCAAAAACCTTGAGTAGCTTTCACTGAAAAACAACGTTGCATTGATAGAGACGTTTCAGGGATATGTTCACAAACACTAATCTTCATAAACAGCTGCTTATGACAGGTGGAAAAAAAAATTTGGCTCAAATTTAGAAAACACGTTAATATGGCAAACGGTTGGGAAATCGGGCGTTATTTCACAACTCAGGATAACGGAGTACGGACCACTCGCTCAGGATGATGAAGCATGACCCATTCACTCAGGATGACTGAGCATGAACCACTCGCTCTGAATGACGTGGCACGGCAAAAGCATCTGCAATTAGTGAACGATTCACTCAGAATGACAGCACGGTACCGCTATCGGCACTCGGCAAGTGGCTTAAGCACTCAAGCAAGCACTCTAATTAAATGGTTGATAAGGAATGGCTGGGCCAGGTTGTGGCTGCATACCATATAGGATCCCTTTAACTTTAAAGCCGGTCTGCACCGTGCATGCAGCAGTTAAAGAAATAAAATGAATTTGCTCAAATAATGACTTTATCCATAAAAGAGTTGCTGTTTAATGTAGAACAACCCTGGAGACGTCGCAAAGTTTAATCGCCCATGAAATAAACATTGCAGATAATCCGCCACGTTGCCTGCTCATCTGTGCAAGCGTCACATGGTACATCTTTCGCGGTCTGCGCAAACATTATAACTTCATTTCAAAACGTCCATTTTTCACCATATTTGCTTTGATTCAACTGTAGAGCACCTCACAAAACTTCTGAAAATATACACACAGATCTGACAGACGCTGTGGATAAGCAGTCCCTCTGGTGGACAGGGAACGAGGTCCAGCACTGAATGCATGAAATCATGTAGCTCAATGAAGCTGGTTAATTTTGGCACGTTCCTAAATTTTTTGTTTCCGAAATATAATTCTTCAAACAGAAGAAAAAGATAAGTTTAATGCTTTGAAAATTTCACATTTTCTTGTGTATATATGGAGAAGGAGGGAACACATAGCCTTGCTTGCTTAAAGTAAATCGGTATGTCGGCTTAATTATAAGACTCGTTATTTCTTCAAATTATCAGATTTTACTGCAGATTTCAACACTTATTTAGTCCGGACGATATCCGATCCTCAAAAAGGAAATAATATTTTGATGATATACTTTAATTAGTCCGTGACAGTAGATCGTGGAAAATCGTATCATGCATGACATCGCTCCAAGCTCCTAATTTGAAAACTATAGCACTTACAAAAGCGACGTATCGAGCGATTTGTAGCTGTGATGAACGGGCATTCGATAAATATAAGTGAGGAAAGTGAAAAGAAAACTTTGTCGTGAAGAAATCGTTGTGGCCTATTCCAAGTCAAGGCATGGTTGAGCAGGCCGAAAAACATAGTGGCTTCAGACCCCAGCGAGGTTACCCAGGAGACGCCTTAAGACCCGAAAGAGCGAGGCGGCCGAGGATGTGCCTGATAAAGGATATAGTTAAATAAGGCCATTAATCATCTCCAAAACGGGTGTTTTAATTCACGCAAACACCCAATTTTCACTCATGCACTTCCTTGGAGTTCCCGTCGTATGCATGCAAAGTTTCAGGCTGCTAGGGTTCATTGTTTTGGAGTTATGGAGGAGACACACATTTATTAGTATCGATAAATGGTCCATTGTTCCAGAGCATCCACTCTTACATCCTCTCTGCTCTGCCTCTAAAGCTCTTTGTTGAGTGAGGTGGTCGCAAATTGCATCGGTGATGATACCTGTTTAAAGTTTGTATGTTGTTGGTCTATATTTGTTGGGTAGATGGGTTTCTTCAGATTTCAGGATGAGAAGAGTGTTGCCTTCTTTGAATCATTCATCCATTGGCTGTTCCCCTTGGATGAGTTTGTTAAATGCTCGAGCATAGTGAGGGTGGAGAGCATGTAGTTAGTTGCTTTAGCCGAAGTTTGGAATCCCGTCCGGGCCTCGGCATTTGAAGTTTGGCGTTTTTGCGAGATGTTTTCTCGTTTTTTTCTTCGTCAATTATCACTGGGTGCATTTCTTTTTTTTATTTTCCAAGTGTCGTAGCCACTCCGATTCCTTGTCGTGTTCTTTTTTGTTTTCAAATGCACCTTTCCAAAATTTTTCTCGTTCCTCTTTTTTTAGGGCGAGTTGTCACATTTTGTTTCTGTTTCCCTCGCTCTCGGTAGAACTTTTTCGGGTTGTTTTCAAACTGTTGATTTTGATTTCTTCTGTTGTTGGCCTCATCATATTTTTTAATTTTTCCCAGCTATCTGTTGTATTTGGAGTTTATTATGGGCAGCTGATGGTTCTCGTCCATTGTTTTCTAAGTTGCATTTCTTCTATTATTTGTCTGATTCTTTTCATGAGCTTTGGACTTCTGTTTCCCCTCTTGAATTGTTCTATTTGTCCCGTTTCCACCCTCAGTGTTCTCTCTCCTTCTCAAGTCTTTTGTTTGTTTCTGGTCAGATTATCAGATCTATATTTTTTGTGTCGTTTGCCTGTTATTTTCTGTTGGACACACAGTGCTTCTGCAAAACTCAAATCATTCATTTCTTTCAGATCAGGTGATTTTGGGAGAATTTTAATGACTGCTTGGTTTATTCTCCTTACTTGTATCTTCAACTATTTATTGTTGTTTACGCATCTGCATAGGAGGGGTCTGTGTTCCTTTCGTTATTTTCTGCGACTGATTGTCATTGTTTGGCATATTTTTGTTGCAGCCAGCCATATTGCTTTCCCCAAAAAGGCCGTAGGGGCTTGGCTGCTTGACGGGTCACCGATGGCACTCAGAGGAGTCGTGCCAAGAAAGTATATGCCAGGGTTGTGTGTCTGCCTGCTCGCTTTCTCCTCACCGGTTTGCTTACGAGCTTGCCGTCGCTCAGAATCGCTCACAGGGGAGGTATCCATCATCAAACCCCAGAAGGAATCTCTCCAGAATGAATCCTCATGTGTACCTGGAATATTGACTTGCATTTTAATGATCTATTACAGATAAGGCACTTGTACGGCTTTTCCTCAGGATGTATCCTCATGTGTGCCCGGTAGAATGAGTTCTGCATGAATGATTTGTTGAAAACATGACACGTGTACGGTATTTCGCCAATATGTGTCCTCATGTGATTCTGATAGGTTGAGATGTCAGAGAGTAATTTGAAACAAGCACAGCACTTGAACCGATTCTCTCATGGGTGGATCTGCAGATGTACCTGAAAGATTGAAATGCAACTGAATGATTGATTCCACATAGTGCACATGCGTATCTTTTCAAGTGGGAATCTTCATGTGTTCTTGTTGATGAATACTTTTCTGTGTATAATCTGCAGACTTCTTGTGTTGCTGCGAATAATTTTCAGGGAACTCGATAGTATTCTTGGTGAATGACGACATCCTAATGATCAGAAGCTGCCTTTCTGAAGATTGGTCAGAGAAAAAAAGGAGATTTGTCACAGGGATGCAAAAACACTGTCAACACATGAGGATGCATTTTTAAAAACAGCCATAAATCGAAAAACTTACATTTTCATGAAAACTTCACCTGGAAACCAATCAACATATTTCTGAGCAAGCCATTTACTCTTGGAAATGCTTTCCCCATGCCAGTGGGGTGAGAGGTACAAAAGTGGAACGCAATGAAAGTTTCCATGATAAAACTTATTGATGAGACTTCAGGGACTGAGATAGATTAGTGTAAAGATCTTTACACAGGGAACCTTCATGGTCACATTGGGAAACAAGAAAAAGAGCAATCATGGATTGCAGACCCTCACCAGGACTTCTTTTGAGTGGTGTATTTTTAGAAGTTTTAGGGTAAATCCAATATGGCTGCCAAACCATGTGACCTATGATATAATGTGTGAACCTTTTGTTCCTCATGGACAGGCGGTCATATGTGGAAAGTTTCGCCTCAATTTGTTCAGTCACTTCAGAGAAGAAGATTTTTAAAGGTGTTTTTATAAAATTAAAAACAAAAAAACAATATGGCTGCTGAATCACGTGACCGATGACATCATTATTATTTTTTTCCTGTGGCCCATTTTGTCCCTAGATGACCCTCAAAAATTGTCATACTGATCGGATGTGGCATTCTACATATGTAATTATCCGTCGGATCGGATCCGTCCATAACTTTTTGAGATATTCTGTACACAGACAAACAAACAAACAGACAGAAAGGGGTGAAAACATAACCTCCTTGACCTTCGGTGGCGGATGTAACAAACAAATAAATAAGAAAAAGAGCAATCAGAGATTGCAGACCCTCGCCAGGACTTGTTTTGTGTGGTGTGTTTGTGGAGTTTTGTGTGTCATTTGTGTACTGGTTTGTTACGTAATTAAAAAGAGAAATAATTAGAACTGCCACTTTAAAACTGCTGACAGTGATGACCGGTTCAGCCATTTCAGAGAAGAAGATTTTTGAAGGTTAAAAAATATATATATATATATACATATATATATATATGTGGCTGCCGGATTACGTGACCGATGACATCATCAAAAAAATTTTGTGGACCATTTTATCTCCAGATGACCCTCAATAATTTTCATACTGATCGGATGTAGCGTTCTACATATGCAATTATGACATCATAACGAGGGCACCTATGATGTCATTAAAAAAATCACACTCGTTCCCCATGAGGAGTACTTGCTATTTGCCAAGATTCAAATTTTTACTTGGTGCGGTTTCAGAGGTACAGAGGTCCAAAGTTTTCCCGTTTTCCCAATATGGCTGCCACAACATGTGACCTATAACGTCATAATTATTATTAAAACATTCTTCATGAGTAGTCATGAGTAGAAAAACACGAAAGATCTGTGCGGACAAAAAGACAAACAAACGGACACAAATACAATACCCTCTCCTCTGGCGAGGGTAACTCGAACAGCACTCGATAGAGCGCATACCTCCACCACGCAATGCCTGATCCATGAGAACAAAGCACGCCCAAGACATTTTTGAAATATCATGCAATACAGTACTATATCGTTGTTGGCCCAATCTCTCAATGGTGAAGAATCACTTAAAAAATTAAATAACTCTTGTATCCAGATCCAGATTCAGTCTTCACCAAAATCGAATCAATTCGTCATTGCCACACAACGAACCTGTCCACCAAATTTCATCCCAATCCATCAACAAATTTTTCTGAGATATCGTGCTATACATCGGTTTAGCCCTTTCTCTCAATGTTGAAGAATCACTGAAAAAAAATCATCAGTTCCGGATCCAGATTCGGATCTTCACCAAAATCTAATCAGTTTGTCCTTGTCACACACCGAACCTGTCCACAAAATTTCATCCAGATCCGTACACAACTGATCCGGAAAACATAACCCGTTTCACCTTCGGTGGCGGAGGTGATGAGCACGTGTTTATTTATTGCTTCATTTTGAAGTGTAGACATAATATCAAGTATATTTAGTCCGAAAGAAAAGAAAAAAAAATCTATCTTTCTTTTACCGATTATATCGGTGTTCGAGTCATGTGCAGTCCGGTAGGAAGACAAACAATTTACAAAAGAGTGGATCTTCCCTTTGGAGAAATCTCACTTATAAAATAGTCTTAGACGTGAACACATCGGCTCCACATTCTATCGTCATGGCTCATGGAAATAAGTAAATAAATATACCTCAATCATTTTCCTTCATCATCAAATTCATTTTGATTTCCTGATTTCTATTCCTGTATTATTATATAACTCAGTTCAATCTGGCACTTCTTTACACCTGATTTGGTTGTACATGACACCACAAGTTCCTGTATTTCAACAAGACAGTGTGTCCTAATTGATCAAATCACCTACTGCAGGAATTTGGGTGAAAGGACAAAAAAAAAAAATTGTTTAACCTTATTTTGTAGTTTATGAAATGTAGGAAAAACATTTTTGGCACAGAAAGATTTCTGATGGTGTAATCACGATGCGTTTGCTGCTATATCTGTTCAACAGTTGCAAGAATCACTGACTCAGGGCGAGTAATTCGTCCACCTGTTGATTGACTCAACACATAGCACACATTATATATCAGCCTCTGAGAATATCTTTGGATTGGTTTTCCTTCCAAAATCACCAATGTTCCAGTAAAATAATCTCAAAACACAACCAAAACTGCTCATCAAATCTCTGGCATCTTTTTAATGCCGAGTTTTGATTTTCTAAACTTCGTTCTTGATCTCGATTAAATAAATGTGAACAAGGTGGAATTAGGATACTTAACAATCATTCTGTACTTAACAAGCCGATCAGCTCACCATTTGCATTGCGAGAATCTTCACTCAGATCTTCCTTCACATCGATGTTGTTTGACGTTGGAAGAGAGTTATCATGGAGACATCTCCCCTCAACTTGACCAGTTTCACCTGCACAACACTCAATCTTAGAGCAGTACAACATTTTGATTATTCAATAAATGTCCTGTTCACCAATTAAGGATTGCTTTTGATTAAAATATATTTTGATATTCAATACAATAACTTAGCTCATGCAAAAGCAAGAAGAAAGAGAGGGCAAAAGAGCAACATACAGACAGTGGGGCCCGAGGTGGATGCAACAAGCATGGGAATGAGGCAAAAAGAGGGGAGGAAACCTGCAAGTGTTGGGTTACATTGGATTAATGGGGGTATCAAATATTACAGGTGGGGATGGAATATTACATCAGATGGTGGAATATCACCAACTTGAATCGCTGGATGGAAGGGTGAAATCGAACAGCCAAAGGAAGGAAGTTCCACAAATTGGAGAAAAACAAAAAACAAAGAGTGAATGTGGTGATCTAAACATGGATTTTAGGAATTTTTCCAGATGAGGATTATGGGAAAAATGCACGAGTGCAGGAACTGATGATGGGGATGGAAGCTGAAAATGCAGAGGAAGCCCCAGACCTCTCAATTAGAGTTCTGGTCAAAAAAAATTTAATCGATTTCAAAACCAAGATGTATTTAGCATTAACATAAATGAAAAAGTGTTAAAACTTATTGACTATCCCACCCGACTTCCAAATCCAAAGGATGGAAATGAATAAATAAAATTGTCTCTAAAAAAAACTTATTTTTTAATCAAATAAGCATCACATCTTTCATCTAACTTTCAATTAAAGCAGGGTGGAAATTAATTAAACTGTCTATAAACAAAATAATATTTTATCAATAAGCATTTATCAATTGAGTACATAGTGTCATAACTTTTACAAAACTCATCACTAAATGTTTGTTAGAGTACCTTATTCTCCGGTGTGTAAACCGCGGGCCGTGTATTAACCGCACCCCTGTTTTTCACCCTCAAAATAAATGAATATGTTAATCATTTTATTTTCTGATCTAGATCAAAATATGTTTGTACATTACCTTTGTATGGAACAAAGTGACAGAGGTATCAACATGCTTACTCCCTCCCGTGTCCGCTTAATTTCGTCTAACAGTCTTATTCTCATTTTAAAGAAGTTCAAGACAGGAGGGGATACAAAGAAGTATTATTTTTGTTTCTTATTTTTTAATATTATAAAGAGGATTTTTTTTTTTGTGACTAGAGAAAAGAAGAAAAGGGATTCCTACCGGTACCATACATATTTCTTGTGGATTTGTGGCCCTAAAAAGGGCCGTTTGGGTTTGATGAAGCTTTTCAGCTAAATCCGAGGAAATCCTCGTCAAAGTTTTCTTCGTCGAAGACAGCACGTAACTCCTTGTCCGAATCAGGTTGGGGCAAGTTCCCGTCGCTGTCCATGTCACTGTCACCATCATTCGCAGCCTTCTCCCAAATCATGTCATCCTCTGTGCCGTCCTTGTTGTTGGAGATTCAGCATTTCAGAAATGCTCGCTTGATGATATCCGACGGTATCTCCTCCCACACCTTGACAATCCAAAAGGTCGACCTTTCTCATCCCCCTACTCTTGGTGTAGGTCTTCTCCCCACTCATTATCCAGTCGGACCAGCAGCGACGTAGCCCGTCCTTGAACAGCTTGTTGATGGACTCATTGAGGGACTGCAGGAGCGATGTCATTCCGCTTGGGATGATGATGACATCAGTGTTGGTCTGACGGAGCAGAGCTTTGGAGTCATCGGTCTTGTGACAAATGAATGCATCTATGCCTAGCATCCTCCATCGTCGGGAGAGACTGCCATCCGGCCTACTATTCCAGACCGTGCGCACCCAGTCCTGGATCAGTCCCTCATCTATCCACCCCTTCTTCTGCGCACAAACAACAATGCTGGCTAGAAACTTGTCTTTGGGCATTGTGTTCCTCTTTAACACAACAAACGCGGGAAGATTGCCACCGTCTGCAGTTCAGGTGAGCATGACGGTGAATCGGTCCTTCTCGTGACCAGTAGAGTTGATCGTCACATTGCGTGCAAGTATATTTGAAGTGGGTGCTCCATTATGAGACATAATTCTTTTTTGATGTGAGACCAGGTGTTATTCTTCTTTTGTGTTTAATGGCGTTTTCAGAGCCACGAGGCTCCATATACACAACGCACCTAAACTCCGGGCATCTCTGGGTTTTTAAAATTTATTTAATTTGCACACATGGTTAACAAAACGCTATGAACACTCTAAATCGAAACCGATTTTCAAAATTTAAACAGCGAAATTTAGCTTAACAGCAGTTCTGACTGCTAAAAAAAAAAGTGTTCATTTGGAATATCATTGAAATTCAGCATTGAACGTTTTTAAAACTGCTTTTTTTTCTATACCTGTGTATTAACCGCATTCCCAACTTTTACCTTTTTTGCCGATTAAAAAAAGTGTGGATTATACACCGGAAAATACGGTATGATGGGAAACCATTAAAAATCTGCCTCTATGCCCAGGCATCCTGTCCAGACTCCCTGTCAAAACCACACTCAAAGTAAAGGGATTTTATTTTATGTTAATCATACATTTCGAGAAGCAGAGTCGGGTGAAGAGGAATGTGTTGGTAAATTTAGTTGGGGAATGAGGAATAGAGAGGGTCAAGAGCTGGTGGCATGGAATGGGATGGCCATAGCTGGTTCATTCTTTCAAAAGTAGGAAAGCACGACAAGGATGAGGATGGTAAGGACGTGGAAGGCGGGAGGGGGGAGGCGGTGATTAATGATGGTGGCGTGAGGCTTGTGACAGAGAGGGGGGCAGTATTGAAGGAGTGGGAAGGATATTTCAAAGAGATGTTGAACCAGAAAGTAAGCAATGGTCACCTGAAGCTACAATGTTATGCAGAGGGGAAAGTGGAGTTGGTGGAGATCACAGGGGAGGAAATGCAGACAGCATTGAAAAGAATGAAGAAGGGGAGAGCGGCAGGCATTGATGAGGTGTGTGCACAGAGATAACTGCAGCAGAAAAAGTTGAAGTCATTTTGACGAAGAGGCTGTTGAATATATGTATGAGAGGGTTCAATTCCAGAGGAGCGGAGGACAGGGTTATTTGTGCTGATATAGGAGGGGAATGGCGATGCTGAAGATCCGGGGAAGTACAGGGGCATTACGCTTCTAAGTCATGTTCTGAAGGTGCTAGAGAGGATTTTAGACGGGAGGATAAGGAAGTGTGGAGAAGGAGATCAGAGAAGAGCAGCAGGGGTTGAGAAAGGGTAGGGCAATGATGGATGGGATGTTCACACTGAGACAGTTGGTGAGAAGTGGTTGAAGGTGCAAGGTGAGATGGCATAGGATTTGTGGACCTGGAGATGGCCTATGACACTGTCCCGAGAGAGATGGTGATGACGACACTGAGATTTGATGGGAGTGCCAGAAGCAGAAGTGAGGTTGGTGGAATGGATGTACAAGGGAAGCATAGGGAAGAGTTTTGGTTGGTCCTGGGATGTCTGAGGAGTTCAGCGTGAACATCGGTTTGAGGCAGGGAAGTGCTCCCAGCCCACTCATATTTATCATGGTATGGAGCTGGTAAACTGGAAGGTGAGCTTGAGGGGTAGTATGGAGAGGATGCTGTATGCAGCCAATCTGGCTGTTGTGGTGGAGAGTGTGTGGGAGATGCAGGAAGTACTGGGGGAGTGGAAGGAGGCATTTGGGAAGCATGAGCTGAATATGAGTAAGGAGAAGACCGAGGTGATGTGGGTTGCGCAGAAGAGAAAAGAAATGAATATCACGTTGGAGGGGAAGCAGATCAGGCGAGAGAATAGGTTGAGTTATCATTGGAGGAACAGTGACTGGGATGCTAAGTCGAAGCGGATATGCGGAGGAGGATTCAATTCTCAAAGAGACAGAACTGAAAGAAGAAAAAAAAAACTGTTGAGTTGAAAGACTGTATTCACTTTGTATTGGTATTGAACTCTTAAAAAAAAAAAAATTGAAAGGGAAGGTTCTGATGTCATGTGTAACGCTGACCTACCTTTATGGTTTGGAGATGGTGGCACTGACAGAGACAACAACAGAGGCTGTAGGTTTGCAAGAACAACTGGGTCAGGAGGATTGTGAGAGTGAAGAGGGTGGATAGAAGGAAGGAGATTGGTGTGCAGATGAGTTTGACAGGGAGATTGGTGAAATGCCGGATGAGATGGACTGGACACTTGATGCGGATGGGGAAGAGAGAATGACAAAGAGAATGGATAAGTTGAGGGAGCAGGGTAGGAGGAAAAGAGGGAGACCACGGTTGAGATGGGAGGATTGTGTGTGGAGGGATATCCATAAGGTATGGGTGGTTGGAGGGTGGAGAGAGTTGGCTGAGGACAGAGGTGGAGGAGTATTGTGGTCAGACAGGGCAGAAGCTTGATGCCATCGGACCTCACTCCTTATAAAAGGAAGAGGAGGAGAAGAAGATTTTGATGTGAACTTAATGATGTCATATTTCACAACACCTGTGCCCCAACTTGCCAGGGCCTGCCTGAACAAATCACATCTTTCACCAATAAACCATTCCCCTATAACAACCATCTACTGAATATAAACCAAGAAAGAACAGGCTGATTTCCAACACCTTGTCTTTATCTCTGCGTTTGAGAATGGAGTTTGCTGAACAGGTTTGGGACGACTTTGAATTGCCTTGGATAAACAGTGTTCTCCCTGTGCTGATTTACACCTCCAAATCGATGTATTGGGCTCAAACCTCGACAATGTTGAGAAAATTATGTTGGAGACATGAAATAGAAATACCCTTTTCCAAAACTCAGGGTGAAATCATCAATTTGTTTGAAGACCTTTTGATTGACCAAGACACAGCATACGAGTTCTACCTTGGATAATCACAAGACGAGTTGTACCTTGATGACTCACAAAATTCGGGGAAATCAGGAAAAGAGTTTTGCCGTGATCACTCTAAATGTGAGACCTACCTTGGAGACCAACAAAATTCGGGAAAATCAGGAAAAGAGTTTTGCCGTGATCACTCTAAACGTGAGACCTACCATGGAGACCAACAAAATTCAAGAAAATCAGTAAAAGAGTTTTGCTTTGGAGATTCAAAAACCGGGTTCTATTTTGAAGACTTGGAAAGTGGACTTTTGAAGACTTGGGACGTTTTTTTCTGAAGACTTGGAAACCCACAGTGGTGTATGCGATGATACCCTGTGGTTGTGTATGTGGAAGAGACAGGGAAGACCTTAGGCCAACGTATTGGTGAACACCGCAAGGCCTTTGAGTGCAATTATCCCAACAGGTCGGCCATTGCCAAACATAGGCTCAAGGCAGGACACCCACATTTATGGGATAGGGTTAGCATTTTGGGCTCAACCTCGAAACAGACCAGAGGACGGATTCTGGAGGCTTGGGGTGGTGGTCACATCGATCACACAGGAGGTGGTGGATTTACCTTTAGCGTTTGGACCTCTCTAGCATAAACGCACCAGTGAATCCCAGACATTGCATTGGGAGTCCATGTAGTACATCACCCGGCTGGTCCATCAGGACTAACCCCACCTCCCCCCACCCAACCTCCCACCCCCACCTCTTTTCCTCACATGGCCACGTTTGCACTGTTGTGAATTTACTTCCTACATGCATTTAGCGGCACGCTTGATGACTCCTGATCATGTTTTTTTTTTAACGCTTTTTACTTGCAATGACAGTGACCGATTATTTGCTGATGTATTCTGAAAATGTTGTTTGGTCCGTTGATGTGCTAATGGTTTTTAAATTTGCTAACGGTCAGAATGTGTGAGTGACGTGATATGGCATTGATTGGCTGTCCAGCTTGGCTGGTTTTGGTGTTATGGAGAAGACACACACATTGACAATATATATATATTATATATATTTGTGTAAGATTGGGGTGGTTGGGATTACACATTTTTTAAGAAGGCACTTCCAACCAAAAGTAAAAAACTAGATCGACTCCCTAATTTGAGCAAAAAAGTGAGAGCAGACCCGGTCTCGGCAACGTTTCGCCAGTTTCACAGCCGGCTTCCTCAGGCACAATAGACTGTAATTTGTCCAGTTTCCTGGTGTGTGTGCATGTAACAGACTCACGTGTCGCCATCGCTCGGTCTGCTGCCATTCCGAGGAGGCGTTCGAACAGTGCCCCATCCACGACTCCACGAAGTTTCTCCTGTAAAACTACTTCATCCTCAATGAGGTGTCGAAGTCTGCGATGTCCGTCCTTAAGTCTGAGTCTCAGAAAAAGGAAACCCGTGGCTCGCATGATGTTGTTTTCCTCAAAGCTCTCCACCGGGGGGTCAAAACCTCAGCGAGCGAGGTAGCAGGTTTTCTTTGAGATAGATGTGGTTAAATCGCAGATGCAGGTACTCCATGGCACGTTGCTTGTGGGACTTCACGAACAAGCGGCAAAGCTTCCAGGTTTGCACTCAATAAGCATCCGTTATAGTTTGTATATGATTGGGGCGGTTGGGGGGATTACACATTTTTTAAAAAGAAGAAGGCCCTTCCAACCAAAAGTAAAAAAACTAGATGGACCGCTAATTTGAGCGAAAAAGCGAGAGCAGACCTGGCACAATAGATAGTCTAATAGTCTATTGTGCTTGAGGTAGCCGGTGAAACGTTGTCTGAGACCAGGTCTGCTCTCGCTTTTTTGCTCAAATTAGTGGAGTCAATCTTGATTTTTTACTTTTGGTTGGAAGCGCCTTCTTCTTCATATATGTATGTGTGTATATATATGGTACGGTGCACCAGACGTTCTTTTAGGAGAGACAGAGTGAGAGTGTGAGATTTATCAAGAATAATGAGAATGTGGTGCGAGTCGAGTACAGTGATATTCCTGTTGGACGATGGTTTTTCATTTAGCCTGCTATCAGCACTTCATAAACAAGATGCTCACAACAGAATTGACTGAAATTTCCGTGAATCGCGGAGTCCAGCGACGATGGATATTGAGCCAAAATGAACGTTCTGCACATTGCTCGGGAGTTTCACAACTATGATTCATTCTGCCAGACACCTTCGGGGTAAAAAGGAACTCGGTATAAGAGTGAAATTATTGACGATGAAATGGCCGTCAAAAATATTACGTCTACTATGGAGTCACTTCTGTGAATCCAGTCCTCCAGAACTGATTTGCATTAGTTTGGGTGTTGTCACCAGTTTTGAAGTACCACACAACTTTATGTCAGCCAAGTTAATAGGTGAGAGGATCCCAAAAGAGTTTGTGAACAATTGTGTGATAACACTTACCGAAAATGTATTTACTCCAATCGACGCAAAGAAATTGAAAATGTTCTCAGATCTGGGGATATCCAAATCAAAAACGAAGTCAGTCAAGGAGATTGTGTCGCATTGCAATGAGCATTTACTTGCTAGAATGATCACCAAGTCTGCATTAATTTGTGCTCTTGAAAGCTCTGAGAAGGCTTGCTTGGTCTTGATAGCATCAGATGACTGTGTGCTCACAATTGATGAAATATAAGTATTCTCCATAGTTTGCGGAACGTACCCGTGACGTTTGTTGAGCTTGTAGATGCTATATTGGCTCGAGTAATCCAGTTTGCGAAGTGATTAAAGAGCAATGTATATTGGATTTTATGAGCGCATTTTATGGGAAGGGCAAATGGAAAGGACCGTCTGGTACAACCTTGGAGGTTGATTTGCAGTATGGTACAACCCTTGGAGGTATGGACCAACCATTTGTGTTGATGCCCCGACCCTCGCCTCTCAAGTGTCGGGCACAAATTTAATCTCAAGAAGCTTAGCCTTCATATTCTGTGTCTACCAATTTCTTGAAGGTCTATCTCGGATCATTACGGAGATATTCAGGCTCAATTTTTGAGAAATTTTACAGTATACAAAACTGTATTTGACACAAGTACCACTTTCACATTTTTACGCTGTCAAGTAGACACTACTAGAAGCCTTCAACGTTAGTGGCTGGTAGTATCACGGGAGGTCTAAGACTGTTCAAAACTCTGAGCACTAATTCCATTTGAAACGGAAAATACAACGTGGTTGAGTTGCCATCAAGGCTAAAAATGGCACTTTTTGGCTCTACATGGCCTACTTTGACCTCCTCCTTTGAGATAACTGGCAGGATATCAGAGCTAAACTTGTAAGAAGGTTAGGCATGCTATTAGCTCTCGAAGTCAGTGTAGAAAAAGTAGTCCGACTATTTTGGAATGAAACTTTTTTTTTGCCACATTTTCAGGTCTCGGCCTAGAAATGATGAGGGGTGTGTACCATTCTATAAACTTCTGAACTTCATTCACATATTCGTGTATATCATTCAATAGGAATCGGATAATTACTGTATTATCTGCATATTTGATAACACAATTAAGACATGAACTAGCATTTGATATTACATTGCCACGTTGACTGTAGGCTACAAGGACCTCCACACCAAAATCATGTGCTTAGCGAATGGCTAAGCCCCTTTCTTCATGCCATCACTGGCCCTCATAGGCACTGCTGCTAAAGCATGGCCCCGCAACACTTCTCCCGAGTGGTCCTCACACCGCACCATTACTGATGGCCTGAAAATCGAATGGTCCTATTGCCCTCCTCCGTGGTCCATCGACCCCATCGGCCTGAGACTACCGCTCTCAGGCGATGTCCCCATGGACTCGGGATGGATGCCTCATACCCACAACACCAGACTTCACATGAAGCCCGGACCATACTACACCCGTGAATAAACCCCGCATCATGTTAGGCCAGTCCCCTGACTGCATGTTGCATCCCAATCTCCCGGGGTGGGGGAGGGGCGATGGCGGGAGGGGGGAATCTCTCCAAGGCTGTCAAATAAATTTAACGGCCTTGGGTGCCCAAATTTAGCTTCAGGAAATGGCCCCATGGCTCTTGGTCCTCTTTGCCTCTCCCTCCAGCCACAGCTGGCTGGCCTTGAGCCTCCCACTCTGGTGTTCTTTCCCAATTGCCACGAGCGGCCAGCTTGAACCAAAAATAATAACAGTTAACAGCCAATTGGGGATCTTGCTGCCCTGTGTCCCGCATTGACCTGTCCTTTTCTCATGGCAATTTCCTTTTCTTTCAACTTCTACCAAGTGGGCATCAATACCCACCCCATGAACAGCGAGTCAATGACTCCGAGCACTGGGCTGACGCCAAAGGGGTCCAGCTCGAACACCCTGGGTCCCGATGCGACTGTCACCAGCCCCACCTCGGTGGACGCAGCCTCAAACACTGGCACAGGCTTAACCTTGCAGAGTTTAACTACGCCTCTACGAGTGTCGCCTCACACATCACGGAGGTTGCATCACACATCATGGGGGCTGCTTTCCTCGCCCCCACTAATCCCTTCACCTGCCTTCTCTCAGGGATGGACTGTGCTTTCCAGAGCAGGCAACATCCACTTCAACGTGACGGTGGTCCGGGCCATTTTCACATTGTTGGAGGATTTTGCGGTTCTCTTGTCGAATTTTCACCAATTTCTCATTCTTTTTATTAATTTTGTTCTGTAATTAATTATTTTCTTCCTTCTTTCGATATTACCTTGTACAATTTGAGTCCCCAATCAGAAGTGTTTCCAATGTGATCCCAATCATTCCTCAAATAATCTTTATTTTTGTTCATTTCTAACCTCTGTGCTGCCAATTGTGCCATCAATTTCTGTAATATGGCCTGGATCGACATAACGCCAGCCTCCTGGACCACACTCCCAGAGCCTGTGGGAGACAAACTCCATGTATTGCTTGGCATAGGGGAGGCACCAAATGTAACATCCTCCCCGATAGTGCCCATCTTGGTCTCGCGTTTGCCCACGTGTGTGAGACCGAGATGTGCACCCGTGGGAGGATGTTACATTTATCAAAAAAAGCTGACCACTTCTCCAGAATTTCAACAATATCATCAAGAAGCACATTGTATTAGATATCAAGACTCCTGGGCAGTATTCATTCAACTCACTGGGTTTGTTTACCTTTGGCACTGGAATGATGACTGAAGATTTTCAATATTGAGGTATGATAGTATTGTCCAAAATTAGTTGCTAAATGCAGATAAACATTGGGACAAGTTGTTGGCTACACAATCTCAAAACCTGATGAGCTATACCATCTGGGACCAGTGGCCTCGTTTAACCTTGTTTTTTTTTTTACAAATACATTACCAACATCATGAACACGCCCAACAAGACTATCATCAAAATTCCGAATCGAAATCTTTCAACATTTCCACAACAGAGTCATTGTCAAGTGCGTTGAATGATTTCCGGATTTATTATGTACACAATGCTGAAACATCAAAATTGGAAACATTTAAACCAAACCAAAACCCGAGTCACATTAACAGTCGGTAATATGCATTAAAAAAATCAACATTTAAATAAAAACAAACACAATCACGATGGAAATATTCTACTTGAACACAAACTGGTTCCACAGACTTTGTGAGGCCAAAATACGAATCAAATTTTCACCTCTTCAATTCTTCAGAAGAATTGCACCCGTGGGAGGATGCAAAAGGGGTCCAGCTCGAACACCCAGGGTCCCGATACAGTATGCTTACCGCGAATTTTGCGAGTTTTGAATTGTGATTTTCTCTTCCCATTTGTCCATTTCAACACGTGTCAGTTACATGTCTCACCGAAGAAACGGGTTGCATGCAAAGCAAACCTCAGCGTTTGTTGTTAACAAGTGCAATGGTGGCCGCAGATGGGTTTAAGAATTTACGTGTCCATTGGTACAATAATTTGGTTAAGATGCTGTATGGGGTGTATGCTGTAGAAGGATGGATGGGGCAAAACGGTCCTTCTCACGGTTTGGGATATCCACTCCATTCAAGCCCAAAAACACCATGAGATAACTGGTGCACAGAAAGATTCAGACTCCGGCACCACCGTCTCCCCCCTCACTTCCATCCCAAAGAAGAGAAATGCGACATGGCGTATAGTATAGGTTGCGATCAGGTGAACTGCAAGGAACATTAGATCTGGAGATGTAACACACCCCAAAAGTGCCGGATGAACCAGCATCGTAATGTGAGCCCCGAAGAAAATATTCCGGATTCAGCGGTGTATTCTCATCTGCATGCTACCGGCAAAACCTCTCACACCAAGGAATTAGTGATACTGACCAGAGAAAGCTAGTGGTTTAAGTGTGAAGCAAAGGAAACTATTTGGGCGAAAGTGCCGACATCGGCACTGAACAATAAGGGAAGTCTCTGCTTCAATTTATCCTATGCGAGAGAACGGGCACTCAGGAAGGTTGTTCGCCATCTATCACAGGAACAAAGGTCACGTGACAATCAACAGCATGAATCACATGACCTTCACCACCATCGATCATAAAGTGACACTCACGCATAGCATAGAATCAAGGGGGTAGCCAAATGAACTGAGGTCATTGCCAGCTAAAACCAATTGGGTAATCGGTGCAACATCACATATTGAGCGGGTCCAAGTCTTTTTCTGCATGAGTGTTTCTATCCTATATATTATTTATGTTAACGTCTGCGCGTAATTTGACGTATCTCCTCCGAAACTGCTGGACGGATTGTCGCCACTTTCGGCATGCGGGTGCTCTGTGGTCTAATGAACAGCATGGGCTATGTGAGATCGTGCCAGACGGACAGGTTTGGGAATTTTTGACGATTTTCTAATTTTTACATTCGTTTGCACGGCGACGTGTGACGTCACCGCTGAGAGGCGTAATGACGTCATGACATCATCGGTCATTCGCTGACGTCATTACGTCTGTCGTCGACAGACCGTCACCGCTGAGAGACGTAATTCCACTCATAGAAAACAGCGTCTGCAATGTAAAACCCTCTTCTGCACATGCTGACTACCTCGGAAGGTGCATTTGACACAAAAAATGTAACAAGAAACATTGTATATTAAGAAATTCTATAAATCACATGGTGAACACTGGATATATTGACGTCCTAATGACCCCTCACTTTAGAAACTTCGCGCGGAGCGCGGGTTTGGCTAGTTTGTTTTAATGTATCAATTCAAATACAATCTCTTCAAATAATCATATTCATTTCCCCCAATTCTTTTGATCACATGAAAGCCAGAACGTTTATAAACAGAGCACCGACTTAGCATTGTAGGCAATTTCAGAGATTGTAAACTCACCTCTGAACAAGACCATATGTATCACTTCTCGTTGAATTGATTTACATCATGTTGTTTTGATTCAAAAGCTTTTTCAACATCATTGTAAACAGAACACTTACAACAAAAAAAATGCTTCATCGCACCCTCATTTCAAATACATCTTCAAATTTGTTGAAACCACAAAGGTCTTTGAACAAACCTCCCCCCCCACCACCCTCCCATTCTCATCGATCGTTTTTGGTTCGTGCTTACATTCATTTTCTGACACTGGGATATTGAAGTGTTTTCAGAAGGTGTCAGTGGATTACTCTGTAGACAATGTTGTCGTTGTGTGTACAGCTAGTCT
>CM068968.1:38936767-38959559 GCA_035128595.1 Eptatretus atami
GAGAGAAGGTAATTGGTGCTTTCTGTTTCTACCTTGCAGAACCGACACTTGCCTGACTCACTCAATCCTGTCATCTTATTAAAGCCATTGGTAACGTATCCTTCATCTTGACCATTTATTCTGACTTGTTCTCCATCCAAGTTAAGCTCCAGCAAATGTAATTAACCTTTTTTTTTTGTCAATCCTACAGTTGTTTTTGTGCAATTGGTTGAACTCCGTCAGGCCACCATCGCATTCTCGTCTCAGCATACATTCTCAGGATACACTGGTCCATGTAGAACAGTTTGTCGATCGTGAGGAGCTTCCTTGTTTTGGTATCTAGCATGTCGATTTCTGATTGTGGCCAGTTTACTATTTCACAACTTTATTGGAACAATGGTCCCACGAGTCTGTTTATGCGTTTCATTTTGTTTCTTGGAAAGAGATATGCTTTTCGGATCACCCTCGTTCCACGTAGGTATTCCTTGGCAAATGTTTTAAGCATTTGTTTGTGACATTTATTGGTTCTCTTATACTCAAAGGTACTTGTATGATGTTTCCTTTTTCCAGCTCATGTCGTTATTCTTGCATCCATAGTTATGTTGTCCAATTTTGTTGGTTTACCTGATGCGAACGTGCATGGATTCTACTTGAATGTCCTCAAAGTACCGTTTTACTTGTTTTAGTTGTTCTGTAATTTTTTTATCGTTTGTGCGAAGAACTCAAAATGTCCACTTCATTTTCGGTAAAGGATCATGACTAATGAATCAAATTGTGAAGCTTTGTGCTCAGAGCCTCGTTCCAAGGGCTCTTTTCAAAATCTTCACTGAACCTCTGAAAGCCTCTACTTGTAGCTCGTTTGTGGTGATATTCCCCAGAATGATTTTTAAGAACTCAGTAAGGGTTTTCTTTATCATTCCTGCAGCTCCAACTATCACTGGTACAATTTCAGCTCTCTTTAAATTCTCAGTAATCTTGACTTCATTTTTCAGTATTCAGTCATTTTCCTTTTTTTCTGCATCATTTAGTCCAAAGTCATTGGGAACTGAATCAATCAACGATGCTGACTTTTCCTTTTTGTATTTGAGCACTATGTCTGGACACAATGTTTTGTTTGCAATGTCCACATTTGATGGAATCATCTTGTCATGCGTGAGCACTAATATCGTCATTTTCAAGGATCGGATTGGGTTTGTGTTTTCATGATTGTTCTGGAACCGGGATGATGAAATGTTTACAGACATGCCAGTGGATTACTCCACAAACGCTGTCATGTATTTCTGTGTACAATTGTTCCAATATGAGTTTTTTACATCCCGAAAGGAAGTGACGACTGGTACTTTCTGTTACAACCCCCAAAACACATGCATTTGTTCGATTGGCTCAATCTCACCATTTTCTGAAAGGCATTGGTGTAGTGTCCTTGGTCTTGACTATTTATGATGACTCGCTCTCCATCCCAACTAATTTGACCTCCCCTTAACCATTACAATGAGCCTTCCTTGTCGATCCCTGTCCTGTCAAGCTCTTTTTTTTTTAAATCTTCCTGCTCTTTTGTCATTCTCTCATTTGTCAGAGTATGCAGTATCTGCTGATGTTTATTTTTGTAGTTTTCTTTTTTCTTCTTCTTCTTTGCAATCATTGGGGCTCTACTTGTTTCTGTTTCATTTTCCTGTGTAATATCCTTCATTTTCACCTGTTTTGGAAGTTTATTGCTAAATGGATTAAGGATTCCTTTTCAGGTTTGTTGTTTTCTTCCTCGTTTACAAATCTCATCCGATAGTCTGTTAAGCTTTTCACATACTCCGCTCGTCCTACACAAGTTGTTCTGTGAACTTGGTTAAGCTCCATCAGACCGCCTGCTCCTTCTCGTCTCAGCAAGTACTTCAGTAGGCATTGGTTTTTGTAGAATATGTTGTGAATAGTTAGAAGTTTCCTTGTTTTGGTGTCTATATTGTTGATCTCCAATTGTGGCCAGTACTTAATTGCACAGCTATACTGGCATACCGGCACAACAAGTTGGTTTATAACTTTGGTTTTGTTTCTTGGAGAGAGGGATGACTTCAGAATTAGTCTTATTCTGCGTAGGTACTCTTTTCCGATTGTTTTACACATTTTTTGTGTTGTACCGGGGGGGGTCTTCTTCTATTCCGAGGTATTTGTAGGATGCTTTGTTTTCTAGTTCTGGTATTGTTGCACTTTGAACGATTGAGATGTTGCATATTTTCTTTTTGTTTTTCCTTGTACAAATGTGCATTTGACACATTTATCAAGACCAAACTCCATTCGCACGTCCTCAGAGTACTGCTTTACTCGTTTCGGTTCATCTGCCAATTTCTCATCATTCGGTGCAGTGTTTTAGATCATCCATGTGCAGTAGATGTGTCACCTTTCTTGTTTCTTTGGTCATTTACCCCAGTGTGAATGTGTACCTGGCAGTGTGAAATCTTTCTGAATGATTTGCTGCACACAGCGCACTTATATGGCCTCTCTCTTTGGTTGTTATCTCCATTTGCAGGTTTCAGAAGGTGGGAACTCAAAATCTCCACCTCCTTTTTCGGTAAAAAAAATCATTACTCATGAACCAAAGAGTGAAACTTCGTTCTCATATCTCCAGGAACTCTTTCGGCTTTGATTGCCAGCTTTGTTCATTTCAAATGCTTTATGAATCTTTCTGCTTTGCTGTTAGTCCTCCATGCTTCATGCACAGAATACACTTTGCTGTGGAGGATGATTTCCTTCTACTCCAAGTTCCAGCTCCCTTTCATTTAATCTTCTCCGAACTTCATCTGGAACTTAGTAGTTATCGGTTGTGGAACAGGCGACACTTTTTACCTTTGGTGCAGAGTCCTGTCCTATCGTGAGGCAGGGATCCCTTCCCTCACTGGAGAAGGTGCAGTCATTGTCCGTTTCAGCACACATTCCGGCTATCGGTGTGGACGCACAGACTTAGGTGTCAGCGTACGAGGGGTCTGTGTCCCTCTAGTCATTTTATGTGACTGATTGTCATTGTTTGGCATATTTTTGTGACAACCAGCCATTTTGCTTTCCCCAAGAGGTCGTAGGGCCTTGGCTGCTTAACAGAGGTCACTGATGACACTCAGAGGAGTCGTGCCAAGAAGGTTTGTACCAGGGTTGTGCATCTGTCTGCTCCCTTTCTCCTCACTGGTTTGCTTAATGGCTTGCCACCACTCGGGATCACTCATCGGGGAGGAATCCACAACCAAACTCCTCCTCTCCCGTTGGTTGTTATCTCATCTCCCTTTGGTTATTATCTCCATTTTCAGATTTCAGGAGGTGGAAGGAAGTTTTCAGGAGGATCCTGCTCACCAGATTCTCTCAGCGACGGAGCCTCGTAAGTGGAGACCAATGGGCTGACCACATGCCTCGCGGTTGCAGCAGGTTGATCAGCATCTCAAGGAGATGGGAATGGGCCAGGCATCTGCGTGGGGGATGGCCAGACGAAGGCTCCTGGAGTACCAGTGGAAAGTGGACGCAGCGACGCGCTGCTCCGACGCATGCTTCCATACCTGACCTGACCTGAGGAAGTTCTCCCAGACCTCAAAACCTCCATCTCCTTTTTCGATAAAGGATCATGATTCATGAACCAAACTGTGAAACTTCATTCTCACGGCCTCGTGTCAAGGGCTTTTTTCAAAATCTTCACTGAACCTCTGACAACCACCACTTGGAGCTTGTTTTGGAGTGATATTCCCCGGAATACTTTATAGGTGCTCAGTGAGGGTTTTCTTTATCATTCCTGTAGCTCTGACTTTCACTGGTACAATTTCAGCTTTCTTAAATGTACAAGTCTTTTTGACTTCATTTTTTTCAGATCCTTTACTTGGTCATTTTCCTGATTTCTGTAACATTTATGCCAACGCCAATGGGAACTGAAACCTCAATCAACAGTGCTGATTTTTCCATTTTGTGTATGAGCACTATGTCCAGATGCAATTCTTTGTTTGCAATGTCCACTCTTGATGGGATCATCTTGTCATGCGTGAGCACTAAATCTTCATTTTCAAGGATCGGATTTGGTTCGTGTTTCCATGATTGTTCTGGAACCGGGATGATGAAATGTTTACAGATGTGCCAGTGGATTACTCCACAGACGCTATCGTGTCTTTCTGTGTACAATTGTTCCGACATGAGTTTTTCACATCTCGAAAGGAGGTGACTGGTACTTTCTGTTTCTACCCCACAAAACCTGCATTTGTCCAATTGGCTCAATCCTGCCATTTTCTTAAAAGTATCAGTGGAGTGTCCTTGGTATTGAGCATTTATGATGACTCATTTTGCATTGCAACTAATTTGACCTCTTCTCAGCTATGCCAATGAGCCTTCCTTGTCGATCCCTGTCCTGTCAAGCTCTTTTTTTAATCTTCCTTCTCTTTTGTCATTCTCACATTTGTCAGTGTGTACAGTATCTGCTGATGTTTCTTTTTTATAGTTTTCCTTTTTTCTTCTTGTTTGCAATGATTGGGGCTCTACTTGTTTCTGTTTCATGTTCCTGTGTAGTATCCTTCATTTGCACCTGTTTTGGAAGTATGTTGCTAAATGGATTAAGGATCCCTTTTCTGGTTTGTTGTTTTCTTATTCGTGTGCAAGGTGAAAGTCCAAGGAAGCTTAATAGCTTGCCGTTGCTTGGCCTGGCTCGGCCCGAATGGGTTCAATGCTTAGTTTTGTCGGACGGCCAGCTCGAGGAAGAGTCTGGGTAGTTCCATATTCTTTCCATTTCCTAATGATGGAGCTCACTGTGCTCTTGGGAACTTTCAACACTCTAGAAATTGTTTTGTACCCTTCCCCAGATCTATGTCTCCTCACAATTCTATCTCGGAGTTCTATGGACAGTTCCTTGGACTTCATGGTAGAGTTTCTGCTCTGACATGCACTGTCAATCGCGGGGTTTTTCATCTCTCCGGTATGAATCCTCATGTGCGCCTGGAACATTGATTTCCATTTTAATGATTTATTACAGATAAGGCACTTGTATGGCTTTTCCCCAGGATGTGTCCTCATGTGTGTCCGGTAGAACGAGTTCTTATTAAATGATTCGTTGCAAACGTGACACGTGTACGGTATTTCACCAATATGTGTCATCATGTGATCCTGATAGGTTGAGATGTCAGAAAGCAATTTGAAACATACACAGCACTTGAAATGATTCTCTGAAGGGTGGATCTTCAGGTGTACCTGAAAGGTTGAAATGCAACCGAATGATTGATTGCACATGGTGCACATGTGTATCTTTTCAGACGTGGGAATCTTCATCTCGTTTGGTCGATGAATACTTTTCTGTTTATAATCCATAATCTTCTCGTGTTGCTGCGAATAATTTTCATTGAACGTGACAGTATTCTTGGCAAACGACAACATCCTAATGACCGGGGTCCGTCTGTCTGAAGATTGGTCAGAAAAAAAAAAGATTTGTCACAGGGATGCAAAACGGAGAACATCGTCAACACATGAGGATGCATTTTCAAACAGCCATGAATCAGGAAATTTACACTTTCATGAAAACTTCATCTGGAAGCCGATCAATGTATATTTGAAAAACATTTACTCTTGTAAATACTTAACCATGCTAGTGGGAAGAGAGGTACAAAAGTGGAACAGAATGAAAGTTCCCAAGATAAAACTTATTGATGAGACGTCAGGAAACTGGGAAGATGGATTCGTGTTGAGAACTTTACACAGGGAACCTTTATGATCACATTGGGAAATTATCAGGTTTTTATGGTTTGCTCTTCTTTTAAGTGTTGTGAAAATATAGAGTATATTCATTTTAAAAAAAAAAATTACCATATCTTTCTTTGACCAATTATATCGGTGTTCGAGTCATGTGGAGTCGGGTGGAGGTAGACAAACAATTTTACAAAAGAGTGAATCTTCCCTAAAGACAAATTTCACTTATAAAATAGTCTTGGACGTGAATACATCGGCTCCACATTCTATCGCCATGGCTCACGGAAATAAGTAAATAAATATACCTCAATCATTTTCCATTGCCATCAAATTCATTTTGATTTCCTGATTTCTATTCCTGTATTATTATATAACTCAGTTCAATCTGGCACTTCTTTACACCTGATTTGGTTGTACATGACACCACAAGTTCTTGTATTTCAACAAGACAGTGTGTCCTAATTGATCAAATCCTTCTGCAGCAACTTGGGTAAAAGGAAAAAAATTATTTAATCTTATTTTGTAGTTTAACAAATGTAGGAAAAACAGTTTTGTCATAGAAAGATTTCTGGTGGTTTATTCACTATTCACGATGTGTTTGCTACAATATCTGTTCAACAGTGACAAGAATTACTGATGAGGTGAGTGAATGTTTTATCACAAAGCACACACCACACATCATCCTCTGAGAAGATGTTATCATTGGTTTTTCTTCCAAAATCACCAATCGCACACCTCACAGTAATTGATCTCGAAACACAACCAAGACTACTCTCATCAAACCTCTCGTGTCTTTTTGATGCCGAGGTTTGACTTTCTAAACAAAATCCTTTTGAGAGCAAACTTTGATCTTTTTCTAAAGGGAAATGATCTTAATATGTTCGAGACTAAACAAATCTGAACAAGGAGTAACAAGAAACGAAATTCAAGGGACAATCATTTTATACTTAACAAGCCTGTGAGCTCACCATTGGCGTTGCAAGAATCTTCACTCAGCTCTTCCTTCACACGGATTGTGTTTGAAGTTGGAAGAGAGTTATCATGGAGACATCTCCCCTCATCTTGATCAGTTTCACCTGCACAACATCCAATGTTAGAGCAGTACAGCATTTTAATAATTGAATAAATACCATATTCAGCATTTAGGATTGTTCTTGATTAAAATTTCTTTTCATATTCAATACAATAACTTAGCTCATGCAAGAGCAAGGAGAGAGGGCAAAGGAACAACATACGGGCAGTGTGACCAGAGGTGGATACAAGAAGCAAGGGAATGAGGAGAAAAGAGTGGGGGAGGAAACCTGCAAGTAAGAGCCTTCGGTTACATTGGATTAATGGGGGTATAAAATACAGTAAGCCCTTAAATATCACGGGTGTATCGCATCGCGGTTTTGACCTCCATGTACCGATTTAGTTATCGTGGAACACAATTTCAACAGATCGCGATTTTTGAGATGAGTTGTGATGGTTATCTCGCACCACGAGCCTTTTGTTGTTTCTCGCACACTGATAAAGATGCTGAAGTGTAAAACGATGGAAAAAAGTGATTCTTTTATCTTATTTATTCGTTGGTTTAGGAGCTGCAGAACGATTTAGAAGAAAAACACTTTGAAAGATTACAAAGGGAAACAATTTAAGATATTACGGTAATAGGGAAGGTATGCTGGGGACTTTGAGGCTGGCAGTGTGGTCTAGAGCAGAGGTTCCCTACCTTATTTTGCTGCGACCCTAAACTGGCCACCAACAGGACCTCCCAATAGTCCCGGCACAATGGTGGGCTCACCCGACCTGGAGGGAGCCCTGTGGACTGGTCAAGCCACTCGTGGGACGAGCCATCCCGGATTTGATCATGGACCGTGCCCTCGTGAGCACCAAGAGCCCCATTGTGACGGTAAGAATAATTAACCTTAGTACAGAACCACGTACCATAGGACGTGGCACGAAGGTAGCCGGCTGCACCCCAGTTGTAAACATTACAGAGGTAAGAGACAAAAACATCCAGCCAGACCAACTCCAGATGGAATCTCCAGAAACTAGCAGGAATTGGCCCGATACATTTGTGATGGTAAATCGGAGTAGCATATATTTAGAGGAGGCCCAGCGGGAGGCCTGACACAAATTAATTGGCATTTAGACATCTTCTCTTTGTCTTCCGAGGGCATTGGGCGTACGGGGCTGGTGAAACATCAGATCCACACCGGTGAGGCCCGGCCTATTCGTCAACCCACCCGACGGCTCCCCTGGAGCAAAAGGGAGGAAGCCAATGAGCAGGTGGGAAAGATGCTTGAGGCAGGTGTCATTGAGTTCTCGGGAAGTTCTTGGATGTCACCGGTTGTGTTGGTTAAACAGAAAGATGAAACCACATGTTTCTGCATGGACTATTGCCAGCTTAACAACGTGACACTCAAAGACTCCTATCCACTGCCTAGAAATGATGGTGCCCTCGATGCTGTTGCAGGCTCAAATTGGTTCTCAACCTTGGACCTCAAGAGTGGGGTATAGGCAGGTGGAGATTGATAAGGCAGGTAAGGGACTGTGTGAGTTCACTGTGATGCCATTTGGTTTGAGTAACGCCCCCGCCACCTTTGAGAGATTGATGGAGCGTGTACTAGGCGGCATGCCATGGCAGTCATGCCTGGTGTACCTGGATGATGTCTTGGTGCACGCTAATATATTTGACCAAGCTATAATCAATTTGGACCATGTGTTTGTGTGCCTTAGACAGGTGGTTTTGAAAATGAATCTGGAAAAATGCACTTTGTTCGCAAAAGAGGTGGCCTATCTTGGTCACGTGATTGGTCGGGATTGGGTGAAAACCGTCCCAGGTAAAATGAATCAGGAACAAACATCAAACATCAAAGAAGTGCGGAGTTTTTTGGACTCTGCTCCTATTACTGGCGCTTTGTGGCAAAATCTGCGGAGATAGCCAGGCCCCTTCACCAGCTTACAGAGAAGGAGACGAGGTTAATTGGCACAGGAGTGCAACGATGCCTTCCTCAAAATAAAGGGGTGTTTGATATCCGCACCCATTTTAGCTTACCCACCAATGATGGGACCTTTGCCCTGGACACACGGATACAAGCTAGGAAGGATTGGGTGCAGTCTTGTCTCAGACACGTGGGGGGGGGGGGGGGGGTGGGGGCATGGAAAGACTGATCGCGTCGGGCCATGAGTAGGCCCGAGCAAAATTATTGCATCACTCACAAAGAGTTATTGGGCATGCTGTCTGCCATGACTAATGTCCACCCGTACTTGTACAGTGGAAATTTTTGGTGAGAACAGACCATTCCTCCACGCAACGGCTCTTATGGTTCAAGGAACCTGAGGACCACATTGCAAGGTGGTTAGAGAAATTGCAGCAATACGATTTTAATGTGGCCCACAGAGCGGGAAGGCTCATGGGAATGCCGACACACTCAATCGACGCCCTTCTCTGGGGGAAAACTGCAAATTCTGCACAAGGCATGAGGACAAGGACAATTTGGCAGACCCTGACCATAAAATCCTAGTCCTTTGCCAGCCTGGGTGATAGGGCCAGTTTTGTCACAAACCGCGGATGAGGAATTCGGAACTTTGGCATGGAGCATGGCCCAGCAGGAGGATCCCACACTGGGACCGGTGTATGAGTGGGTCTGGACAGGTAAACGACCCAGTGGGGAGGAAGTCATCCCCATTGGAGCGTGAACAAAGGAGTACTGGGCTCAATGGAAGACCTTGGATTTGAAAGACAACATTTTCTATCGCAAATGGGTGGAAATTCCCTCTGAAAGAACTTCATCGCTGGTAATAATCCCAGATAAATTCAAAACCACAATTTTACAAGAAGTGCACATTACCCGCCCCGAATGGAACGTTTGGGCAGGCCAAAGACAGCATATCTGGTCCGTCGGCCATTCTGTTGGGTTAATATGGGGCGCGATATACAGGACTGGTGTCAAGTATGCGATGCCTGTACTGCTAAAAAGTGACCGGCATGGAGGATGAGGGCCCCCCTTCAATTACATCAGTTGGGGGGTCCCTTGAGCAGGTGGCTATAGACATTCCAGGACTGCTACCCCACACCCACCAAGGTAACAAATACATCCTTCATGGTTATGGACTATTTTACCAAATGGCCAGAAGCCTATGCGCTCCCCAACCTAGAAGCCTGGGTTGTGGAACAGGCTTTCGTGGAAGTATTTGTATGTCGGCATGGGATTCCGAAAGAACTGCACACAGACCAGGGACGAAATTTTGAAAGCCAATTCCTAAAAGTGTGGAGTCTCTTGTCACTTCAGAAAACCAGGACAACGCCTTTAACCCTTTCAACCCTGAGCTCCTTGGACTTTCGGCTCCCTCACCCTGGGCTCCCTGTAGAAAAATCCGGCCGCTCCGGTATATGGAGGTTTGAATATCAGCTGGTAAACCGGCTGCTCAGGTTTATGAAGGTTTGAATAGCGGCTGGTAAAACGGCCGCTTGGGTTCAAAGGGTCAAGGTCACAATCTGACGGGATGGTGGAAAGGTTCAACAAGACCTTGATATTTGTTCACTTGTTCAATTGGGCTAGTTCACCGCCACCCGTCAGGATGACTGGGACGAACAACTCCCATATTTGTTGACGGCCTAAAGGACCAATCAGCACAGAGGCACCACATGCAGCCCAGTGCTGCTCATGTATGGACGGGAGTTACAGATTCCTGTCTCTGCTGTGCGGTCCAGTGCCAGAACACCCTGATAGACCACCGAGGGAGGGTTACGCACGTCATATGGAGGAAGGCATGGAATGGGTCCATACTTTTGCGTGCCGCCAACTCCACATGGCAGGCTGTTCGGTTTAGGGTTAGGTTCGCCGGAGAAGGAAGGGCAAATGCCCAATGCTCACCTCACCTTGGCAGGGCCCAGGGATCGTCCTGGCACAAATCTGTGATGTGCTGATTAAAATCAAAATGGGGCCACAGGCCCTCTCCCAGATCGTCGACGCTGACCGACTATGACCTTACAGGGGCGACAAAACACCCTCATGGATCACTCCGACCTTTGAGGTGGAGGCTAGGCCGAGCACCTCCACGGACGCGTGGGGCTCATTAGAGGAGGGTAGGGTAGGGAGCACAGACAGGACCCCAGTGTGGGTGCGGGTGAACAACCCCCCCCCTCCCCCACTCATACAGGGTAAAGGAGCATTAGAAAGTTATAGATTAGTTAGAGGGAGGGTAGTGTAAAAATAATTATGCCAGTGAGGGCACTAAAAGTGGCCCTTACCAGGCAAAGGAGCACGAGGCTAGATTAGGGTAGAAGGGGGTTAGTATTAGCACTGGTGTAGCGGCGAGGGGTGGCGAACGGGGCCGGTTGCCCCGAGCAGCAATTTTGGGGAGTGGAAAATTTGTTTTGGTGCATCTATCATCTATCATCTCGCGACGCTTCTGAGGACAATTTTCCCGTGGCGCATGGAAGCGAAATCGCAGGGAGGGGTTGAATTGTGCAAATGACCCCGCCCTCCGTTTGCTGACAAATGGTTGCGGTGAACAATGTCCCGGCGAGAGGGGGCGAGCAAAAAGGAGCACGCGGCATGCTGGGAAACTAAACACGAAGACGAGGCAGCGAGGCATTCGCATCTCATTCCAGTTCGCCATTCGCGTCTCATTCCTGTGTTCGTAGCTCATTCCGGTTCACCGTTCGCATCTCATTCCTGTATTGGGAAGGCCTCGTGTTATTGGTAAGCATGCTTTTGTTTGCACTCATCAACTGTTCCACCTAACCTTCACGGTTTGACCTAGACCGGGTGTACAGTGACGTACATAACTATTTGTACACCAGCAGAAAAGTCTGTCAGAATGAAGGGCAACCCTTCTTTATTGTAACACTATTCAGCCTTGAAAACTCACCCTGAATCCGAAATTATGCAAAATAACCTTCCATTAAGTGCCGACCCGGAACTGCCGACATGCAATGTGCCTATGTCGGACAGAGCTGCAGACAGGCTAGCGGAGAATATTGTTATGTTTGTGGGTTAGATGAAGGGATTCCATAAGAAAGATAGCATTGTGTAGAGTTGCTTCGCCCATGGACGTTCAGAAGACATATCGATGTAAGTAGGGAACTTGTGAGCTTAAGTGTTACGTGCCACCACACGGGGGGGTGGTGAGGTGTTAATTTGATAGGGATTAAGGATAATTTCCCCAGTATGTAATCACCCTCTGTGGCTTATCCCTGTTTTTTTATATTTGAAGATCAGCAATAAAGGTGGGGGACACGTCCCTAAAACAACTACAAGCGGGCAAAAAACCCCACCTTTAAAAGGGTGACAACAGGCGAAGTCACGCCCCCGAGGGACGATTGATGGGTGTGACGCGAGATGCAAAAAGAGGAAGAGGGCGGAGGAGGCGAGTAGTTGAGGAGGGAGGCACTCGAACGGAGGATCTCGCTTTTGCTCTCGGCACGACGAAGGCTGCACGATTCTCGTATCCGTGCTGGTGAATTTGGCTCGCGTGCTGAGCAGGACGTTGGCCGTTGACAGTTTGGTTGAGTCGTGAAGTGTGTACGATTCTGAGGAGGGAAGGAGAGCGTGCCTCGTGGCCTCCTCACGGGGCCTCAGAGATTGTCTCGTCGGGTGGACCATTGTTGTGAACAGACCGAGTGTGGGAGAGGAGCGTCGGCGATATTCACTCTGGAGAATAAACTACAGCGCGGTTCGTGAGCCGTGACATCGAGTGCCATCTCCACGCTGCCTGACGAACGGCTTGGCGCCATTTTGTTGGGCGCGTCTACGAAGCGCCTCGATCTCCACGTTCCATAGAGACAATCTCGCCTAGACCCGAAGCTAAGTGCCGAAATAAAGAAGGAATTATTTTGATTTAATACCTGCCCCCCATTGTCTGTAGTCAAGTCTGTGTGGAGGTACCTCAACTAGAATTAGATTTAGGTTATCTTATGTTTTTCTTTGATTATAATCATTTGAATTGTTGTTATTGTACATATTTGATTATTGTTATTAAATTATTATTTAGTCAATTTGATTTGCTTGTGTCCGTGTGTTTGTGCCATTCTGGTACATCGTTTGGGCTGTTTTCCCGCGCGCGCATTAATCTCCGAGTCTCGGCTGTAGGCCTTCAAGGGAGAAGCTTGGCCATCCGTCCAGGATGGCCACTTGGCGACTCTAGGCTCAGTAATCCAGCTATCCTCTCCATTGAGTGTGAACCAGCCGAATCAATTGGCTTTGAAGCTGTGATAGACGAGTTTGCTCCACTGAAGGCGAGGAAGATATGAACCACACGGTCACAACAACAACTGAACGCTTAATAGGACAATGATGATTTAGAAAGGCGGAAAACAAAGGTGTAACTGTTTACTTGCAAATGCACTGCACTTAATTCGATTTGTAACGAAGTTATTTCATTAGGCTTTGTGTTTAATTCAGCATGTGAGTTCATATGAGGGGACGGCAATTTGACATCTCGCTACGCCATTGGGTATTAAAATAGTTATGCCCACATGGGGGCACGAGAAAAGGTTGCCTCCATGGGGGCAGAGGAGCATTTATTAGAAGAGGGGATTAGCACTAGATGGGGGTGTTAAAGACAGAGTGATAGAGACGACGGTTGACATTTGTGGAGACATAGCTCGCTTAGCAATGTAGCATTGAAAGGAACGTGCGTAGTGTGAGGGATGACGGGGTGAGCACGAGTGAGTCATTGGGAATTAGTTAGATCGATGGTGCCAGTGTGAATGGAGGTGTGTAAATGTGAACGAGAATGTATGGAATGAATGCGGGTCAGCGGCCCAAGAGTGAATGTGAGTGCAGCATGTATGGTGCGAAGGAATGATTGGGAGGGAATGACCCCTGCCCAAGGGAAACCGGGGCTCGTTAAGAGATTACTTAGGGGGATGTAGTCAAATTTATAATGGAGGTCGTTTTGCAGTTGGTGCCATGTGTTGGAATGTTTTTGTTTTGCAGGTGTACGAGTATTGACAGGCTGGGAGTGTGGCTCACGAGAGGTGAGTATTGTTTAAAAAGTCACCCCATGCGCTGGAGGGTCTGTCGGCCAGGGTAGGCCGTGAGCTCGTGGTGGGAATGCTAAATTTGTGTATGGACCCAGGTACCCACGGAGAAGGGACCCAGAGCCTCAATTGCCAGTGAGAGCACTGGGGGGGGGGGGGGGGGGATTCGGGAGAGCTCCCCCCATAATTCGGAGTTGAGCAGGTAATCTCGGAGGTGGCCTCAGTGTGCCGAGGGTGCCATTGTGTGAGTACGCAGGTGTGCAGACCTGCTAATGGAGCCACACTGCCCAGCCGGGAAATTGTGCGGAGGCACGGATGAAAAACAGAGAGTGAGGCCCGAACTAGTGTGAGCACCAACACGTGGAGCGACAGGTGAATTATGTTGTTAAAAGCACATAATTGAAAGACACATTGGTAAGTCTCGGGGAAGCTTAATTTTTGATATGATAATGGATAGAGTAGTTAGGAGTGCTGTATTTGCCCCTTCGCACCATCCACCACTCAGATAACCACCGGCCGCTGGATTCACTCACCTGGAGAAGCCGTGGGACCTGCAGACATATCTCAAACTTTCACTAAGATTCCCACAGATCCACCTTTTCTTCCTAAGGGATCCTTACGGGATCAGAGGGATTGCATTAGGAATTTGGCACCGACTGAGGGAACTCCAGAGACAGACATTCTAGTTAAGAGACATAGCGCCAATTTAAAGTGAGGCGAGGGTAGAACAGGCACAGATAGTGACTGGGAGGGGGGGGGGAAGGGCATGGACCATGACAGGATAGGCCCATGAGATTGGGGGGGCGGTTAGGTTAGGGCTGAGCCATTCTCAGGGTAGTAGTCTACCCCTATGATGGCCCTGCGATGATGCCTTCCAGGCCAAAGAAGATCTTTGTGCAACATGGGCCACATGGGTCATGAAGACTGCCACCAACAAATGGCCATGTGGTCCCACCTGCGTTTCATTTCCCCCCCCCCTCCCATAACCTCCCCCTAAGGACTGTTTTCAAGAGGAAGGACCATTTGATGGCCACCTGTTGCCCAGAATAGGCTGAAGATGTTTTTTTTATTTTCATTTGTGTACCAAGGACCGAACCAGTGTGAAGTGTGTAAATAGTTGGTGTCGAATTGCATTTAGAACTGTCTTGCGTGAATGTGTTAGAGTAAAGGAACCCAACGCATTAGTTTTCATTATTCTCAAAGGTGGGACATGTATGCATTGTAGCACTCAGGGGATCAATTTGTTCTCGTCACACACATAACCTGTCCACCAAATTTCATGCGAATCCATACACAACTTATTGAGATAATCTGCACACAAACAGACAAACAAACAAACAGACAGGGTTGAAAACAACCTCCTTCCACCTTCGCTGGCAGAGGTAATAACCACTTTTAGCGCATTTTCGATGAGGGCTCTCTTCTCCAGGAACGGATCCTGAACGCTAAGTGAAGTATTACTGTATACCAACTATCCGACAAACATCTGCAGACAAGTTATAATCAGTTCCAGATTCATCTTCCCGTCAAGAGGAAGGGGGCACAAACGATCCGATATCTTGATTCACCAAATACCGACTTAATGGCTCTTCTTAGTTGGACGAAGGTAATGACAAATTAATGTCTCATTGAAAATTCAATATTTTGCTCGGGTAATCTAGTTCTGGACTTGCTATGTGAATAACAACCGTTGAAAAGTTCTAGCTTCACCTCGAGGTCACTGTAAACAGCTGTATTAGACATGATGACATTACAAAAGTATGGGGATAAAAAGGAAATTTATTTGCATATATGGAGCAATTTGTTGAATTTCCAAATTGAGCGTTCCTTCACTTTCGTTGGCAGAGACATTTCGGACCCTGTCTTGACCAAAATTACAACAGACATAATATTTCGCCATTCTTTCTTTGAAGTTTCTTTTGGCAAGATCTGTCAATAATTTTGGAACGCCTGACTTATTTTGAAACTCAACACAACGTGTTCTCTTACACATCCTTCATAATTTAGCCAGAGTTGACTTGGGAAGCCCATTGTGATGGAAATGTTGTGAATGTCTAGCCACAAATAACCATTTGATGTTGAGATCAGTCAGTTCTTTACCGCTTGGAATCATCAATAAAAAATGAGATTCATTAACGGAGGCATTTGGGAAGGAAAAGCAAGGATTGGCCGACGGCCACTCGCCAGGTGGCGTGGCAGGATTAGCTGGCAAAGGACCGCCACGGGTATTGTGGACTCTGAAAGGCAAAAGGGAGCTCCACTCAGAGCCTAGCCCCCACAAAAGTCAATAGAGTGAGTGACGACGCCATCATGCCAACGAGAAGCAATCTCTCTCAAACTACCTTGTACTTGTGTCCAGGACACTGCCTCTGGCTCTGCACCCTCAGGTCACTTTACTCACAGCAGGCTCCCACTACAACTCAAGCTACGTACGAGTTTGTCCTGCCATCGAACCGTCCCCTCATCTGCTAGTGTCCTACAACATCGTATCTCAGCTAACTGGTTCTTTGTTCGTGCGAATGTTGAGCAACTGTGGCACCTTACAATACTAAGTGAAACTGTTATTGCTTTAAAAATACACCTCTACCAGTATCGTAAGGTTACTGTGTTTTATTTGATTGTCATACTTGCTGGCATTTGTAGTGGTTTTGTTCATTTCATCCTGGTCTCTCATTTATGCAATAACTTATTTATTACCTTAAGCAGTGCGTCTGTGCCGCTTCCTTTTCTCGCCATTTAATCGTATCAAGTTTGGTTTTTTCACTTCCGTTTCTGTTTGTTTGTTTGTTTGTTTGTAGGCACGATAACTCGAGAACGGAAGAAGCTACCAATGTCAAATTACATCACGTGATTCAGGAGGGTGATGGCTAGCGCTGATTAGATTTTGGTCAAAATCGGTCAAAGGTCAAGGTCACAGTGAGGTCAAACATCCAAAACATTCGATTTTTGATGGTTTGGTAGATCATCGTAGAAACTTCTGGTTTGCCTCGCTACCTTCTCTAGAGACAGCTTTTATTAGACGAGGTCAGAGGTCAAGTTGACGATTTCGTAAGTACCAGTCTATGACTGCTTGTTTATTTTTTTATTTTTTTACCGATGCGGTTCAATCTTATATATTATTTCCGAGTTTGTGGTTTCGTGTCGCGCTATCTTCGACTTTGTTCTGCGCTCGAGTAACGTGATATTCGGCTTACATTATCTCAAAGACCATATGAGGTGCATGGTACAAAAAAAAAGTAAATAAAATGGTTCTGAAACAGTGAAATCGTATTCCACTTACTGCATTAAAGTAAAATTACTACTGATACTCTGCATCAGTTCCTTTCTCAAACACACCCACCCCAACATGTCGCGCAGAGCGCGGGTTATGCTAGTAAAGGATAAACTCAGAGTTGGAAGTTCATATCAAAGGCTAAAAGCTTCCACTATGCTGTCCGAAAACCTTTGGTAACATTTCGGAAAGCGAGTCAAGGAAGGGAAACGATATAAAAGGCCAAAAGTTAACTTTGTGGAATTCAAACTCAATAACTCACAACACAAGTACCATCATCAAGTATCATTTCCTTCAATATGAATATTATTATTTTAGATTCTTACCTTGTGAGGGAGAACCATTTGTCGTCGGTTCAGGTTCCACCTTCACCACCACAATAGAAGATTCTGCCAAGAAACAAGACATGCTTTAAACAAAGCAAAGATAAATAAAATAAAGATTATGAACAAACACATGACATTAAAGAGTAAAAACATCTACTTCTGTGCAGCTTCATCCACATATAAGGGGAAAAGCGAAACATATTAACACGTTGGTACTCAAACGGACATGGACCTAATAATAGATATTCCTGATATTTCATTTATTCCTGTATAATAGTTATTGTGCTATCGTTTCCACTCTGAATAAACCGTCACACCAGACAGGATTGTTAAGTTTTTTTTCTGTCACACGTGAAGACAGCATACTTCATGGTGCACAACCCTTCGTCCTGGCGGAAACACACAACAGGCTGAAGTCGTATTTGACTCTCTAGAGTCTAGATAATAAAATCCAGGACCAGACAGCATGGAGGAAGGGAAGCTACAGAGAGAGGGGGATCCAGTGAGGGGCATTTTGCTGGGTGTTTAAGAACAATACAAGAGTAGAATGTTATTTTTTTTACAAAGACACTTGGTGTGCAGTTTTCCCAGGTTGGAGAAATATACACCTGGACGAGAGAACCACGTACCTGGTCCCAGGTACGTACCGTCCTCTCCAATAGGAAGGTTCTGAACGTCCAGGATCTTGAACCCACAGATATCATTAACCCCTCCTGGACCTCCTCCTGGACCCCCTCTGATTCCTCCATCGGAGCTCGACTTGGAGTCCGAGGATCTCGGATCGTGGGCGCAGCTCGGAGGGTCTTGGTTCATGACCCTCAACACGGACTCCATAATGGGGGAACAAATCCAAACCACGACGATCTCTCCCTATTGGTCGAGCCAACTCTCAATAGAACAAACTGTCCCAAGATCCAAATCGCGAGCACACGTGGATATACACCGGAAGTAAGATAACATACCAAGGTGACCAATTCCTCATTACCTTCTCATCTATTTACACAATCACTCTCTATACACATACCTCATGGATCTCACATCAATGTTCTTCTTATTCTCCACGTATTTTAATACTTTTCTTCCCTTCGTCAAGTAAATGTTTCTTTTTCAGCTCCACACCGATTCTTGTACGTCACAATCCTATTTATCTATGACGTACACAGTTTGGCGGGAGTTTGTACCCCTGCCCTGAACGAACCCTTTTCCCTTCCAGGTTAATTATTATGACCTTGTTTTAAAATTTAAAACCAAGTACACGTTCGCACCTTGTCTCCCGTTGGTTGCTATCTCCATTTGCGGGTTTCAGGAGGTAGGAGGAAGTTCTCCCCACAACTCAAAATCTCCATCACCTTTTTGGGGAAAGGATCCTGATTCATGAACCAAACTGTGAAACTTCGTTCGATCGAAGCCTCGTTCCAAAGGCTTTTTTCAGAATCTTCACTGAACCTCTGAAAGCCTCAACTTGTAACTCGTTTGTCATGATATTCCCTGGAATGGTTTTTAAATACTCAGGAAGGGTAGTCTTTATCATTCCTGTAGCTCCGACTATCACTGGTATAATTTCTTCAATTTCCAAGTCCTCTTGACCTCATTTTTCAGATCCTCGTATTTGGTCATTTTCCTGATTTCTGTAACATTTAGTCCAAAGTCATTGGGAACTGAAACCTCAATCAACAATGCTGACTTTTCCTTTTTGTGTTTGAGCACTATGTCCAGACACGATGCTTTGTCTGCAATATCCACACTTGATGGGATCATCTTGTCATGTGTCAGCATTATATGTTCATTTTCAAGGATTGGATTTGGTTTGTGTTTCCATGATTGTCTGGAACTGGGATGTTGAAATGTTCATACATGTGCCTCATTTTTCATTGAAATGTTTACCGAAGTTTACATTGACATGTTTACAGATGTGCCTGCCTCATTGTCTGCAAAATGAAGGAACCCATTACCAAGGTACATCTGTAATTGGTTGTAAATGTGTATTAAAGGTAAATCCATATTGTATCAAACCCTTATTGTATTATCATCGAACAGATAGATTCCCTTTGGTACTAAACGATTGTCTATAAGGACAGCATCAGGTCGATGGAACACAAAAACACGAACGATTAAAACTAAAACGATTTGGGAGCACATGTGATGGGTCTTGTATCATCTTGGGAACTTTCAGGACATTCTTGTGAGGCTCTAGGGCGTATGTAGAATCAGAAAAATTATCAGGGAGGTCTAGCTTGATGTACTCACTGGGCCATACAGTTGTAGTTTGTGGAGGGGCACGTAGCAAATGGGCATGGCGAACGATATGGTGGGTGGGAGAGAGGTCAGATGAACCGTATTGATACATGCACCAATCAACGGGCATTCCATTGGCAACCTCGGACTCCTGACCTGGGTGGCCTAGCCGCACGTGGTTAACCGCTGGGTCGTTGCGTGCTAGACGCTGCCGGCCCGGCAATCTCAGTGATCACCATGCCCTGCACTCTTCCGGGCAGACGGGCTTGCCCGCCATGCCAGTAGTGCAGATCCAATGGACTGGATCTGGGTGCTGGGTCGACATTCATCGCAGGGGACCACAAGTGAACCAATATTGAGATGGTTCACAGTACTAAACTGCTACAGACGTCCACTCCGGTGGTCTGGAGCTTCGGTCAATCACCTTTGTGCCGTGGTGGTCAACACCTGATATGCGGTGGAGTGCATCGGAGGAGAAAGAGGGGAGGACAATGGGCCAGGGTGGTTAAACCCTGGTAGGGGAAGCGTCGAGCCAGCGCCGACCCCTCCCCATGGCTCCACCTTGCGTATTGAGGTTCATGGAGGAGCTAGAACATTTTTTTGTAGACAGTGTCAAGGCTCGTGCAGCAGTTAGAACATAAAATGGATGAGGAGGGGGTTGAGAGACAAAATAGAGGGAGACTTGGACAAATAAGGGACATGGGGAAGAATGACAGCAAGGGGAGGACACAGTGGGTGAACAAGATCCAGACATGAGCAAAGTCTCAATGACATAAGTGGAAGGAAAACTGGAAACCTGGAAAGAGTTGGCATTAGAGAAGGTTAACTAGGGTAGAATATATCATGGTTGTGGATGGGGATGACCTGAGATGGTGGTGAAAATATGTCTTAAAGACCTGGAGGGAAGAATGAGATTGAAGATGATGTGGAAGTTGGTTCCACAGGCAGAAAAAAAGAGGAACAATTGAGTGGAGGTGTTTTGCACCTGAGAAGGTTCTTTCAACCCTCGACTCTGACTGCTACTGGACCAGACGGAATCAGCTCACGTGTCCTAACAACCTGATATTGCACATCCTCTCTCTGCTATCGTCACCCTATCATTTGCACCAGGTCATCCTCCATCTGCTTGGAAATCCGCCAACATTACTGAATTACATTAAAAAGGTGCAAAAACTTATCCCATTAACTACAGTCCAATCAGCTTACTTCTATTCATCAGCAAGGTCATGAAATCCAACATTGCAGTTGATATGAAAACCTTCCTTTTCTCCAACAACCTCATCTCAGATCACCAATTTGGTTTCAGACCAGATCACTCCACCTTGGACATGCTGCTTCTACTCACCCAACAATGGATGGAGGCTCTCAATGTCAGACATGAAATCGGTGCCATCTCTCTGAACATATCACAGGCTTTTGATCCAGTCTGGCATCCTACCTTACTCTCCAAACTCTCTCGCTGTGGCATCCAAGATCAACTCAGTCCTATGAGCCCAATCCTATTCCTGATCTTCATAAATCATCTCTCCATCTGGAAAATCCTCTTTAAAAAGGAAACTGGAAAATTGCTTTGTCCTCTCCCACCCTCCCACATTTATGTAGGGGAGAAACAACCCACCATCAACCCCCTTCTGGTGAAACTAACCTATATCCAGGATCACTGCTCACCTCCACTCATCTCTAACTCATCCCCCATGCAGCGGGGATGGGGTTTTACAATCACTTGTGTGTGTGTGTGTGTGTCTGTCTGTGTAGTTTGTGGAGGGGCTACGGCTGTATGGACATGTCTGTCCAGGCCGTAATTTCTTACCATTTGAGTTTTTGTCATCAAATCTTTATGAGAATATGGAAAAGACAAAATAAGAATTTGGTCAAAAGGTCAAAGGTCAGCATCACATACAATTGTCAATTTTCATCCAACTGACCTGAAATTTTAGGAATTTGCATTTTGGGTCACTGAATTGGTTCATCAATCAAAGCGAGAAGCAAATTGCTTCTCAAGGTGAACATCTCTCTTTTGCTTGTCAAAGTAGACATCTCTGGCTGTTATTAGAGAACCACCTCAGTATCGTTGAGTCAAGCATTTCACTCAGCCCGACTGGCAAGGTCTTCAAGCAGCCATCAAACTACAAGACTTGCATCCCAGCTCTACTTTCTCCGACATCAACTCATCCTGGGAATTCTTTCAGAGAAATTTGCTCTCTCTCATGCACAGATTTATCCCACAGGATGTCGGAGCGCTGAAGTTCTGGCGGTGCAATCGTTTGGGAATGTCAAGATCTCTGACTTTGATTTCGCAGATGATGCAGTCATCTTTGCAGAGACTTTAGAGATCCTTTTGGGGCCCCTCGAGGTGCTGAATGAGGAGTTGGAGCCGCTGGAATTACGGGTTTCCTGGTCAAAACTAAGATCCAGGCTTTCAATGACATCTTGGATGCTGCTGTCCTGTCTGTGCCTGTTTGTGGTGAGGATGTTGAGGTCGTGGAGAGATTCATTTCCTTGGCAGTGATATTCATGTCTCTGCTGGCTGTGAGCCAGAGGCCAATAGACGTCTGGGTCGGGCCTGGGAGTCATGGATTCACTGGATAATGGGTGTGGCGCTGCCGGTACCTGTGCAGGAGGACAAAAGTCCGAGTCTTCAAGTCCTTGGTGCTTCCAGTCTTGCTCTATGGATGTGAGACTTGGACTCTGACCAAGGATCTGAGACAGAGACTTGATTCCTTTGGTACCAGGTCTCTTCGGAGAATCCTTGGCTATCGCTGGAGAGACTTTGTGTCCAACGAGCGGTTGCTGAGAGAGACTCGGATGAGATTTGTTACCTGCATGGTCCGTGAGCATCAGCTGCGGCTGTATGGACATGTGGCTCGTTTTCCTGACGCTGATCCTGCTCACCAGATTCTCTCAGCGAGGGAGTCTCGTGAGTGAGGAGGCCAATGGGCCGACCACGTCCCTCGTGATTGCAGCAGGTGATCGGCATCTCAAGGAGATTGGGATGGGCCAGGCAATTTGCCTGGGGGATGGCCAGATGGAGGCCCTGGCGTACCGGCGGAAAGTGGACGCAGCGACGCGCTGCTCTGGCGCATGCTCCCATACCTGACCTGACCTGAATTTGAATTCAGACCAGGTCACTCTACCCTGGACTTGCTGCAACTGCTTTCCCAACAATTTTGCCTCAATACCAGACATGAGATCAGAGTCATCTTCATTGACATATCGCGTGCTTTCGATACAGTCTGGCACCCCGCCCTGATCACCAAACTTTCTTCTTATGGTTATCCAAGGCAATCTCCACTCTTGGCTCACAGACTTCCTCTCCTA
>CM068968.1:38959584-38969806 GCA_035128595.1 Eptatretus atami
AGAAGAGATTGAAGGGAGGCAAGATATGAACACAACGGTCACAACAACAACTGACACTGCGAGAACGCTTAATAGGACAATGATGATTTAGAAGGCGGAAAACAAAGGTGTAAACTGTTTTCAGTTGCACAAATGCACTGCACTAATTCGATTTGTAACGAAGTTATTTCATTAGCTTTGTGTTTAATTCAGCATGTGAGTTCATATGAGGGGACGGCATTTGACATCTCGCATACGCCATTGGTATTAAAATAGTTAGGCCCACATGGGGGCACGAAGAAAAAGTTGCCTCCATGGGGGCAGCAGGAGCATTTATTAGAAGAGGGGATTAGCACTATATGGGGTGTTAAGAAGAGTGAATAGAGACACGGTTGACATTTGGTGGAGACATAGCTCGCTTAGCAATGTAGCATTGAAAGGAACGTGCCGTGTGTGAGGGATGACGGGGTGAGCACGAGTGAGTCATTGGGAATTAGTTTAGATCGATGGTGCCAGTGTGAATGGAAGGTTGTGTTTTTAAATGTGAAGCGAGAATGTATGGAATGAATGGCGGGTCAGCGGCCCAAAGTGAATGTGAGTGCAGCCATGTATGGTGCGAAGGAAATGTTGGGAGGGAATGACCCCTGCCAACAGGGAAAACCGGGGTCGTTAAAGGAGATACTTAGGGGATGTAGTCAATATTTATAAATGGAGGTCGTTTTGCAGTTGTGCCATGTGTTCGGAAAATGTTGTTTTTTCAGGTGTCGAGTATTGACAGGCTGGGAGTGTGGCTCACGAGAGGTCGAGTATTGTTTAAAAGTCACCCCATGCGCTGGAGGGTCTGTCGGCCAGGGTAGGCTCGTGAGCGCTCGTGGTGGGAATGCTAAATTGTGTATGGACCCAGGTACCCACGGAGAAGGGACCCAGAGCCCAATTGCCTAAGTGAGAGCACTGGGGGGGGGGGGGGGATTCCGGAAGAGAGCCTCCCCCATAATTCGGAGTTGAAGCAGGTAATCTCGAGGTGGCTCTCAGTGTGCCGAAGGGTGCACATTGTGTGAGTACGCAGGGTGTGGCAGACCATGCTAATGGAAGCCCACACTGCCCAGCCGGGAAATTGTGGCGGAGGCACGGATGAAAAACAGAGAGTGAGGCCGCCGAACTAGTGTGAGCACAACACGTGAGCGACAGGTGAATTATGTTGTTAAAGCCATAATGAAAGACACATTGGTAAGTCTCGGGGAAGCTTAATTTTTGATATGAAGTAATGGATAGAGAGTTAGGAGTGCTGTATTTGCCCCTTTCGCACCAATCCACCACTCAGTAACCACGGCCGCTGGATTCACTCACACTGGAGAAAGCCCGTGGGACCTGCAGACATATCTCAAATTTCACTTAAGATTCCCAAGTACACCTTTTTCTTCCTAGGGATCCTTCAACGGGATCCAGAGGGATTGCATTAGGAATTTGGCACCGACTGAGGGAACTCCAGAGACAGGACATTCTAGTTAAGAGACCATAGCGTCAATTTAAAGTGAGGCGAGGGTAGAACGGCACAGATAGTGACTGGGGGGGGGGGGGAAAAAGAGAGGGGGATGGGACCATGACAAGGATAGGCCCATGAGATTGGGGGGGCGGTTTAGGTTATGGGCTGAGCCCATTCTCAGGGTAGTAGTCTAGTATGGTTGCCGCCTATGATGGCCCTGCGATGATGCCTTCCAGGCCAAAGAAGACTTTGTGGCAACATGGGCACAATGGGTCATGAAGACTGCCACCAACAATAGGCCATGTGGTCCCACCTGCGTTTCATTTCCCCCCCCCTCCCATAAACCTCCCCCTAAGGACTGTTTTCAAGAGGGAAGGACCATTTGATGGCCACCTGTTGCCCAGAATAGGGCTGAAGAGTGTTTTTTTAATTTCATTTGTGTACCAAGGACCGAACCAGTGTGAAGTGTGTAAATAGTTGGTGTCGAATTGCATTTGAACTGTCTTGCGTGAATGTGTTAGAGTTAAAGGAACCCACCGCATTAGTTTTCATTTTTCTCAAAGGTGGGACATGTATGATTTGGTAGCACTCAGGGGATCAATTTGTTCTCGTCACACACATAACCTGTCCACCAATTTCATGCGAATCATACACAACTTATTGAGATATCTGCACACAAACAGACAACAAACAAACAGACAGGGTTGAAAACAACCTCCTTCCACCTTCGCTGGCAGAGGTAATAACCACTTTTGAGCGCATTTTCGATGAGGGCTCTCTTCTCCAGGAACGATCCTGAACGCTAAGTGAAGTATTACTGTATACCAACTAATCCGACAAACATCTGCAGACAAGTTATAATCAGTTCCAGATTCATCTTCCCGTCAAGAGGAAGGGGGACAAACCGATCCGATATCTTGATTCACCAAATACGACTTAATGGCTCTTCTTAGTTGGACGAAGGTATGACAAATTAATGTCTCATTGAAAATTCAATATTTTTGCTCGGGTAATCTAGTTCTGGACTTGCTATGTGAATAACAACCGTTGAAAAGTTTAGCTTCACTCGAGGTCACTGTAAACAGCTGTATTAAGACATGATGACAATTACAAAGTATGGGGATAAAAGAGGAAATTTATTTGCATATATGGAGCAATTTGTTGAATTTCCAAATTGAGCGTTCCTTCACTTCGTTGGCAGAGACATTTCGGACCCTGTCTTGACCAAAATTACAACAGACATAATATTTCGCCATTCTTTCTTTGAAGTTTCTTTTGGCAAGATCTGTCAATAATTTTGGAACGCCTGACTATTTTGAAACTCACACAACGTGTTCTCTTACACATCCTTCATAATTAGCCAGAGTTGACTTGGGAAGCCCATTGTGATGGAAATGTTGTGAATGTCTAGCCACAAATAACCATTTGATGTTGAGATCAGTCAGTTCTTTACCGCTTGGAATCATCAATAAAAAATGAGATTCATTAACGGAGGCATTTGGGAAGGAAAGCAAGGATTGGCCGACGGCCACTCGGCCAGGTGGCGTGGCAGGATTAGCTGGCAAAGGACGCCACGGGTATTGTGGACCTGAAAGGCAAACAGGACTCCCTCAGAGCCTAGCCCCACAAAAGTCAATAGAGTGAAGTGACGACGCCATCATGCCAACGAGAAGCAATCTCTCTCAAACTACCTTGTACTTGTGTCCAGGAACACTGCCATCTGGCTCTGCACCCTCAGGTCACTTTACTCACAGCAGGTCCCACTACAACTCAAGCTAGCGTACGAGTTTGTCCTGCCATCGAACCGTCCCCTCATCTGTAGTGTCCTACAACATCGTATCTCAGCTAACTGGTTCTTTGTTCGTCGAATGTTGAGCAACTGTGGCACCTTACAATACTAAGTGAAACTGTTATTGCTTTAAAAATACACCTCTACCCAGTATCGTAAGGTTACTGTGTTTTATTTGATTGTCATACTTGCTGGCATTTGTAGTGGTTTTTGTTCATTTCATCCTGGTCTCTCATTATGCAATAACTTATTTATTACCTTAAGCAGTGCGTCTGTGCCGCTTCCTTTTTCTCGCCATTTAATCGTAATCAAGTTTGGTTTTTTACTTCCGTTTCTGTTTGTTTTGTTTGTTTGTTTGTAGGCACGATAACTCGAGAACGGAAGAAGCTACCAATGTCAAATACATCACGTGATTCAGGAGGGTGATGGCTAGCGCTGATTAGATTTTGGTCAAAATCGGTCAAAGGTCAAGGTCACAGTGAGGTCAAACATCCAAAACATTCGATTTTTGATGGTTTGGTAGATCAAATCGTAGAAACTTCTGGTTGCTCGCTACCTTCTCAGAGACAGCTTTTATTAGACGAGGTCAGAGGTCAAGTTGACGATTTCGTAAAGTACCAGTCTATGACTGCTTGTTTATTTTTTTATTTTTTTAACCGATGCGGTTCAATCTTTTATAATATATTTCCGAGTTTGTTGGTTTCGTGTCGCGCTATCTTCGACTTTGTTCTGCGCTCGAGTAACGTGATATTCGGCTTACATTAATCTCAAGACCATATGAGGTGCGATGTACAAAAAAAAAGTAAATAAAATGGTTCTGAAACAGTGAAATCGTATTCCACTTACTGCATTAAAGTAAAATTAACTACTGATACTCTGCATCAGTTCCTTTCTCAACACACCCACCCACCACATGTCGCGCAGAGCGCGGGTTATGCTAGTAAAGGATAAACTCAGAGTTGAAAGTTCATATCAAAGGCTAAAAGCTTCCACTATGCTGTCCGAAAACCTTTGGTAACATTTCGGAAAAGCGAGTCAAGGAAGGGAAACGATATAAAGGCAAAAGTTAACTTTTGTGGAATTCCAAACTCAATAACTCACAACACAAGTACCATCATCAAGTATCATTTCCTTCAATATGAATATTATTATTTTAGATTCTTACCTTGTGAGGAGAACATTTGTCGTCGTTCAGGTTCCACCTTCCCACCACAATAGAAGATTCTGCCAAGAAACAAGACATGCTTTAAACAAGCAAAGTAAATAAAATAAAGATTATGAACAAACACATACATTAAAGAGTAAAAACATCTACTTCTGTGCAGCTTCATCCACATATAAGGGGAAAAGCGAAACATATTAAACACGTTGGTACTCAAACGGACATGGACCTAATAATAGAATATTCCTGATATTTCATTTATTCCTGTATAATAGTTATTGTGCTATCGTTTCCACCTGAAGTAAGCCGTCACACAGAACAGGATTGTTAAGTTTTTTTTCTGTCACACGTGAAGACAGCATACTTCATGGTGCACAACCCTTCGTCCTGGCGAAACACACAACAGGCTGAAGTCGTATTTGACTTCTAGAGTCTAGATAATAAAATCCCAGGACCAGACAGCATGGAGGAAGGGAAGCTACAGAGAGAGGGGATCAGTGAGGGGCATTTTGCTGGGTGTTTAAGAACAATTACAAGAGTAGAATGTTATTTTTTTTACAAAGACACTTGGTGTGCAGTTTTCCAGGTTGGAGAAATATACACCTGGACGAGAAGAACCACGTACCTGGTCCCAGGTACGTACCGTCCCTTCTCCAATAGGAAGGTTCTGAACGTCCAGGATCTTGAACCACAGATTCATTAACCCCTCCTGAACCTCCTCCTGGACCCCCTCTGATTCCTCCATCGGAGCTCGACTTGGAGTCGCGAGGATCTCGGATCGTGGGCGCAGTCGGAGGGTCCTTGGTTCATGACCCTCAACACGGACTCCATAATGGGGGAACAAATCCAAACCACGACGATCTCTCCCTTTGGTCGAGCCAACTCTCATAGAAACAAACTGTCCCAAGATCCATCGCGAGCACAACGTGGATATACACCGGAAGTAAGATAAACCTACCAAGGTGACCATTCCTATTACTTTTACATCTATTTACACAATCACTCTCTATACACAAACCTCATGGATCTCACATCAATGTTTTCTTTTCTCCACGTATTTAAATACTTTTCTCTCCTTCGTCAAGTAAATGTTTCTTTTCCAGCCCACACCGATTCTTGTACGTCCCAATCCTATTTATCTATGACGTACACAAAGTTTGGCGGGAGTTTGTACCCCTGCCCTGAACGAACCCTTTTCCCTTCCAGGTTAATTATTATGACCTTGTTTTAAATTTAAAAACACAAGTACACGTTCGCCCTTGTCTCCCGTTGGTTGCTATCTCCATTTGCGGGTTTCAGGAGGTAGGAGGAAGTTCTCCCCACAACTCAAATCTCCATCACCTTTTTGGGGAAAGGATCTCTGATTCATGAACCAAACTGTGAAACTTCGTTTCGATCGAAGGCCTCGTTCCAAGGCTTTTTTCAGAATCTTCACTGAACCTCTGAAAGCCTCAACTTGTACTCGTTTGTCATGATATTCCCTGGAATGGTTTTAAATACTCAGAAGGGTAGTCTTTATCATTCTGTAGCTCCGACTATCACTGGTATATTTCTCAATTTTCCAAGTCCTCTTGACCTCATTTTTTCAGATCCTCGTATTTGGTCATTTTCCTGATTTCTGTATCATTTAGTCCAAAGTCTATTGGGAACTGAAACCTCAATCAACAATGCTGGACTTTTTCGCTTTTTTGTGTTTGAGCACTATGTTGCCCAGACACCGATGCTTTGTCTGCAATATCCCACACTTGATGGGATCATCTTGTCATGTGTTCACAGCATATATATATGTTCATTTTCAAGGTTGGATTTGGTTTTGGTGTTTCCATGATTGTTCTGGAACTGGGATGTTGAAATGTTCATACATGTGCCTCATTTTTCATTGAAAATGTTTACCGAAGTTTACATTGACATGTTAGCAATGTGCCTGCCTCATTGTCTCTGCAAAATGAAGGAACCCATTACCAAGGTACATCTGTAATTGGTTGTAAATGTGTATTATAAGGTAAATCCATATTGTATCAAACCCTTATTGTATTATCATCGAACATAATTCCCTTGGTACTAAACGATTGTCTATAAGGGACACATCAGGTCGATGGAACACAAAAACACGAACGATTAAAACTAAAACGATTTGGGAGCACATGTGATGGGTCTTGTATCATCTTGGGAACTTTCAGGACATTCTTGTGAGGCTCTAGGGCGTAATGTAGAATCAAGAAATTATCAGGGAGGTCTAGCTTGATGTACTCACTGGGCCATACAGTTGTAAGTTTTGTGGAGGGGACGTAGCAAATGGGCATGGCGAACGATATGGTGGGTGGGAGAGAGGTCAGATGAACCGTATTGATACATGCACCATCAACGGGCATTCCTTGGCAACCTCGGACTCCTGACCTGGGTGGCCTAGCCGCACGTGGTTAACCGCTGGGTCGTTGCGTGCTAGACGCTGCCGGCCCGGCAATCTCAGTGATCACCTGCCTGCACTCTTCGGGCAAACGGGCTGCCCGCCATGCAGTAGTGCAGATCCAATGGACTGGATCTGGGTGCTGGTCGACATTCATCGCAGGGACCACAAGTGAACCAATATTGAGATGTTCACAGTACTAAACTGCTACAGACGTCCACTCCGGTGGTCTGGAGCTTCGGGTCAATCACCTTTGTGCCGTGGTGGTCAACACCTGATATGCGGTGGAGTGCATCGGAGGAGAAAGAGGGGAGGACAATGGGCCAGGGTGGTTAAACCCTGGTAGGGGAAGCGTCGAGCCAGCGCCGACCCCTCCCATGGCTCACCTTGCGTATTGAGGTTCATGGAGGAGCTAGAACATTTTTTTGTAGACAGTGTCAAGGCTCGTGCAGCAGTTAAGACATAAAATGGATGAGGAGGGGGTTGAAGACAAAATAGAGGGAGACTTGGACAAATAAGGGACATGGGGAAGAATGACAGCAAAGGGAGGACACAGTGGGTAACAAGTATCCAGACATGAGGCAAAGTCCTCAATGACATAAGTGGAAGGAAAACACTGGAAACCTGGAAAGAGTTGGCATTAGAGAAGGTTAACTAGGGTAGAATATATCATGTTGTGGATGGGGATGACCTGAGATGGTGGTGAAAATATGTCTTAAAGACCTGGGGGAAGATTGAGATTGAAGATGATGTGGAAGTTGGTTCACAAGGCAGAGAAAAAAGAGGAACAATTGAGTGGAGGTGTTTTGCACCTGAGAAAGTTCTTTCAACCCTCGACTCTGACTGCTACTGGACCAGACGGAATCAGCTCACGTGTCCTAACAACCTGATATTGCACATCCTCTCTCTGCTATCGTCACCCTTCATTTGCACCAGGTCATCCTCCATCTGCTTGGAAATCCGCCAACATTACTGAATTACATTAAAAAGGTGCAAAAACTTATCCCATTAACTACAGTCCAATCAGCTTACTGTCTATTCATCAGCAAGGTCATGAAATCCAACATTGCAGTTGATATGAAAACCTTCCTTTTCTCCAACAACCCATCTCAGATCAACCAATTTGGTTTCAGACCAGATCACTCCACCTTGGACATGCTGCTTTCTACTCACCCAACATGGATGGAGGCTCTTCAATGTCAGACATGAAATCGTGCCATCTCTCTGAACATATCACAGGCTTTTGATCCAGTCCTGGCATCCTACCTTACTCTCACTCTCTCGCTGTGGCATCCAAGATCAACTCAGTCCTATGAGCCCAATCCTATTCCTGATCTTCATAAATCATCTCCATCTGGAAAATCCTCTTTAAAAAGGAAAACTGGAAAATTGCTTTGTCCTCTCCCCCCTCCCAATTTATGTAGGGGAGAAACAACCACCATCACCCCCTTCTGGTGAAACTAACCTATATCCAGGATCACCTGCTCACTCCACTCATCTCTAACTCATCCCCCATGCAGCGGGGATGGGGTTACCAATCACTTGTGTGTGTGTGTGTGTGTCTGTCTGTGTAGTTTGTGGAGGGGCTACGGCTGTATGGATGTCTGTCAGGCCGTAATTTCTTACCATTTTGAGTTTTTGTCATCAAATCTTTATGCAGAATATGGAAAAGACAAATAAGAATTGAGTCAAAAGGCAAAGGTCAGCATCACATACATTGTCAATTTTCATCCAATGACCTGAAATTTTAGGAATTTGCATTTTGGGTCACTGAATTGGTTTCATCAATCAAAGCGAGAAGCAAATTGCTTCTCAAGGTGAACATCTCTCTTTTGCTTGTCAAAAGTAGACATCTCTGGCTGTTATTAGAGAACCACCCTAGTATCGTTGAGTCAAGCATTTCACTCAGCCCGACGGGCAAGGTCTTCAAGCAGCCATCAAACTACAAGACTTGATTCCCAGCTCTACTTTCTCCGACATCAACTCATCCTGGGAATTCTTTCAGAGAAATTTGCTCTCTCTCATGCACAGATTTATCCCACAGGATGTCGGAGCGCTAAGCTGCGGTGCATCGTTTGGGAATGTCAAGATCTCTGACTTTGATTTCGCAGATGATGCAGTCATCTTTGAGAGACTTTAGAGATCCTTTTGGGGGCCCTCGAGGTGCTGAATGAGGAGTTGGAGCCGCTGGATTACGGGTTTTCCTGGGTCAAAAACTAAGATCAGGCTTTCAATGACATCTTGGATGCTGCTGTCGCTGTCTGTGCCTGTTTGTGGTGAGGATGTTGAGGTCGTGGAGAGATTCATTTCCTGGCAGTGATATTCATGTCTCTGCTGGCTGTGAGCCAGAGGCCAATAGACGTCTGGGTCGGGCCTGGGGAGTCATGGATTCACTGGATAATGGGGTGTGGCGCTGCCGGTACCTGTGCAGGAGGAGCAAAAGTCCGAGTCTTCAAGTCCTTGGTGCTTCCAGTCCTTGCTCTATGGATGTGAGACTTGGACTCTGACCAAAGGATCTGAGAACAGAACTTGATTCCTTTGGTACCAGGTCCTCTTCGGAGAATCCTTGGCTATCGCTGGAGGACTTTTGTGTCCAACGAGCGGTTGCTGAGAGAGACTCATGAGATTTGTTACCTGCATGGTCCGTGAGCATCAGCTGCGGCTGTATGGACATGGTGGCTCGTTTTCCTGACGCTGATCCTGCTCACGACAGATTCTCTCAGCGAGGGAAGTCTCGTGAGTGAGGAGGCCACATGGGCCGAACCACGTCCCTCGTGATTGCAGCAGGTGATCGGCATCTCAAGGAGATTGGGATGGGCCAGGCAGGCATTTGCCTGGGGGATGGCCAGATGGAGGCCCCTGGCAGTACCGGCGGAAAGTGGACGCAGCGACGCGCTGCTCTGGCGCATGCTCCATACCTGAACTGACCTGAATTGAATTCAGACCAGGTCACTCTACCCTGGACTTGCTGCAACTGCTTTCCCAACAATTTTGCCTCAATACCAGACATGAGATCAGAGTCATCTTCATTGACATATCGCGTGCTTTCGATACAGTCTGGCACCCCGCCCTGATCACCAAACTTTCTTCTTATGGTTATCCAAGGCAATCTCCACTCTTGGCTCACAGACTTCCTCTCCTATGCAGCCCAATGTGTGGCCCTTAATGAAGTTCTCTCATCCCCTCTTCCTGTCCAGGCTGGAGTTCCTCAAGGCAGCGTTCTGGGCCCTGTGCTTTTCCTAGTTTTCATCAATGATCTCTCCGACTCTCTGGAAGGTCCTCTTTATCTCTTTGCTGATGACTACACCCTCTGTCATCGCTCAGGTCGGCAACAGCAGCCTCTTCACTCTCTGCAGATCTGGATAAAATCACAAGCTGGTCCAACACATGGAACATGTCTTT
>CM068968.1:39001462-39014288 GCA_035128595.1 Eptatretus atami
CTCGTTCCTGGAGGAGGCTATCCGGCTGCTTGCACCGGGTCACGATACATTCCCCGAGCTCCCCCTCACTGTCCTTCACTACCTCCATGTGTGTGTGCTCGTCTTTCACCCCGACTTTATCGTGTAGTCTCTCCTCTACTTTTTCTATCTCCCGCGTCTCTGGCAATACTTCTATTTCCTTCCTTGTCTCTGTTATTTCCCTCGTCTCCATTTTCAGGGTTTGCCCTTCTGGACAAATATATGAACAGAAAAAATTAGTATAAATCACCAATACCAAGATCTGAAAATTGAGGTCGAGGATGGGAAATTGGAAAGAAGAAGACAAAGCTTAAATTATACCAGTGATAGTCAACTACAGGAATGATAAAGAAAATCCTACTGAAGTAGTACTAAAAAGCATTCCTGGAATATCACTCCAAATGAGCTACAAGTGGAGGCTGTCAGAAGGTTCAGTGAGATTCTGAGAAAAGTGCCCTTGGAACGAGGCTACGAGAACGAAGTTTCACAATTTGGTTCATGAGTCATGATTCTTTACTAAAATAGGAGATGGAGATTTTGAGTTCTGGGAAGACTTCCTGCACCTCCTGAAACCACAAATGGAGATAACAACCAACGGGAGAAGCCGTATAAGTTGCAGTTCCCATGATAAATCATCCATGACACGTCAGCCTGCCGTGCGTGTGTTGAGGACCTCCCCTAAATGACCTCATTAACGAGCAAAAACATTGATATACCCTTATAGCCGACAGAAGAATGTCCAAGGAACAGGAAAGGTACACATCTACTGTACATGGATAATTTAAAGCTCTTCTCACTGAATAACGAAAAGTTGGCAGAACAACTGAAACTAGTAAAACGTACTCTGATGACATTCAATTGTAATTGTGAGTGCACATTCGTAGCAGGTAGACCAACAAAAACGGCCAACTATAAAATGGATGTAAGGACAACTACATGAGCTTGAAAAAGAAGCATCATACAAATACCTCTGAAGTAGAAGGGAACCAACAAATATATCACAAAGAAATGCACAAAGTACTTTCCAAGGAATACCTAACAGAACGAGCTGATGCAAACAACATATCTCTCCCCAAGAAAGAAAATGAAAGTCATAAACCAACCTGCAGTACGATTGTTCCAATACAGTTGTGGAATAGAAGCTCGCCACAATCGGAAAAAAAAGAAACATGCTGATACCAATTCAAGAAGCTCCTGACGATCCACAAAATGTTCCACAAAAACCAGTGCACCCGAGAATGTATGTGCTGAGATGAAAAAAGGAAGTGGTGGTCTGATGGAGCTCAACCAATTTCACGAAAACTACGATGTGTAGGATATGCTAAGTACATGAAAAGGTCAACAAACTACGAATCCATTTGTAAATAAACATGAAAGCAAAATGTGAAGACAAGCCAGAAAAAAGGAATCACTAACTCACCTTGAAAATATTTCCAGGAACTGGTGTGAATAGAATATGATACGTATGAAAGTGAAACAGCATTGAATGCAGCGCCTAATGATTCAAAGAAGGTGAAAGAAAGTTGATACCAAAATGTAAACAAATGGACAAAACATTGGAAGAACGAGCATTGTCACTTCCGCTCTCTGGGTGAGATTGCCCATCTCTGCCCATTCATTTATGACATTCTTAAAACCAGTGCAGTTTCCTGGTTGGAATGATTTCAATTTTGCCAGGCATAGTAAAAAGTTACCGCACTCCTCTTTACGCATGTGATCGGGGAAGAATTCAGAGCCAAAGTACTGCTAACTACAGGTTCGTTTTCCGATTCTTGTTCCAATTCATGTTCAAATATAACATTCAATTGAAATTAAATTATTTCTTCGATCATAAATTGACGTTGTGATGGATGGATGGACGGACAGACAGAAGCGAACCATATTGCTTAACCCAAAACTAGACAAATTGAACAATTTCACAAGGGAAATTTAAGCTCCAAACAAGAAAGAATGGAAAAATTAAATGGAAATCATAAAATGGGACAAAGATGCAATAATAGTGTAATGGATTGCTGCTAAGAAAAACCTCAAACTACAAATGTTGCAGGACCAATGATACACTGATGAAATAAACATCGGAATAAAGCAGAAAACAAAGCCATTGTGGTTGAGGTGAAGTATAACGGCATTTTGATTATCATTGCCTGGTGGTGAGAGCATAATTGGGTCGGAGAATGAGTTGCAGTCAAAGCCCAAGAAGCAGGACATTGTGCAAGTGATGGAAGAAGATCACAGGACTGAGTCCATAGACAACAGCAGGTTCCACAAAATCAAAAAAAACACATGTCACCTCTTTTTGGAATGTTAAAACACTCATTTTGAAGAAACTGTTCACACAAAGGTCTCACATGTGTTTTTCTTTCTGCAAAATCTTCAACACACAATCCCAGAATTGTGGAAGCACGTCATAGGAATGATGAATATTTCTGACATGAAATAGACCATACCATCTTATGTTGTATGAACAATAAAACAATGCCAGTACTTTCACGAATAAACGATGAAAAAGAAGACCTCAAAGACTAATTGATAAAGAAGAAACGATAGCGATGTAAACGGAAAGTATCGACGTATTGTGAGTTTCTCAATGCATCATAAATTACTCGAGTGAATACTATCAGGACAGCATTTACCTGATTCACCATTGATCGTAAGAGTACACTGGATGGATAAAATAAACAAACATGGTGGGTATCTCAGAGATAACCAGGAAATATTACAGTAATCGAGTAATGACAGGAAAGTATATCTCCTCCATGTGGAAAACATCTCAACTTCGTCTTCAAAATGACAACTTAAGAAACAAGAGCGGATGCTCGGGTTTCTCGGAATGTCCCAATTCTATATTCTGAAACCCACCTTTTGATATTGCTAACAAATACAAGGAACCTGAGAAGTGTTCTGTTGTGAGTGAATCATTTATAGCTGTTTGAAACTGTTTTGGAACTGCGGTCAACGCATCAGTGCTGTCTTTTCTTATTTATTTTTATTATTCTGCATTTTTGTTCTCATTTGAACTGAGAATCTTGGACAGATGGGGAAAATGAAAAATAAAACATCACAATTTGTCAAAAACCTCTGTGGTTTCAATGAATTTGAAGATGTATTATAAATGAGTGTGTTATGAAGCGGTTTTTCTTTGTAAGTGTGCTGTTTACAATGATATTAAACTCCTTTGAAATCAAATAACCTGATGGAAATCGAATCAAACAGAAGGGATACATATGGTCTTGTTCAGAAGTACGTTACAGTCTCTGAAATTGACTACAAAGCTAAGTTATAAACGTTTAATTTATTTATGCTCTGTTTATAAACGTTTAAGGCTTTCATGTATCAAAAGAATTGAAGAAATTGAATATGATTATTTGAAGAGATTGTATCTGAATTAATACATTAAAACAAAATAGAAACACTCGTGCAAGACAAGACTGGGAACGATGCTCAATATGTAACGTTGCACCGACTACCCAATCGTTTCAGCTGGCAATGACCTCAGTCATTTGGCGACTCCTAAATTCGATGCTCTGGTTGTTGTTTCATATGTAGTCTGTGGCGCTGGTGCATCATGTTCTGGAAGTGTGGCTGTGCCACTGATGATTACCAATAAGCTGATACTCATTTTGCCAAATCTCAGAAAAATTACAGGCTGAGTCAACCCACCTGTGTTACTTAAATGGACAAAAAACAAGGGCTCAAACTCAAGACCCTAACATCTTAAGCCAGCCACCTTAACCATTGAGCTTAACACCCGCTTAGTCTGTGCTGTGCGGGAGTATCACTTTAACGAATGACGGTGGTGAAGATCATGTATTAGTGCTTCTTGGTGTCACGTGACCCTATTCCCATTATAAATGATGAGGAACCTCCCTGATGCCCATTCCACGCATAGGATAAATTACAGTGGAGAACCTCCCTTATTGCTGAGTGTCGATGTCTGCACATTTTCCCAAATTAGTTTCTATTTTTTAATTTTGTTAACAAAATGTGCACCAAGTTTAAGTTATCTGTAAACAGTTTATATGTATGGTTTAACAGAGTTGTGGAAGTCCTGGATAATAGGATTAGTTTTTTTAGTGTCAGGGCTTGCTTTCACTGGCGTCGGTCTAAAACCAGTGTTGAACAAGCCAAGTGTTCGTAAAGACATTCGGGATCTCCATAACAGCTACGTATCAGCTCCAGCGTACAAGGCTGCTAACTATTTTTTTGTGGTTTGTGAAAAGTTTTATGTAGAGGTTTTTTAAGAGCGTTAAGCATTGACAAGGTTACTTTCACTCTATAGGAAATCGTACATATGTTCCTTGTCATAAGTCGCTCCAAGTTATTTCTGGGCATCAGGAAGTTTAAGTTAATAAAAGAGGTAAATCTTTGTATTCCTCGACTTTTCTGGATCCTTAAGCTTCATAAGAACCTGTACAAGTATAGTTATAGCGGGTGCCAGGCAGTGTTCTACCAAACAGTTATCAATTATAGTTACTCAGGCTTACAAGTTGTTAAGGAACAGTTCAGGAAATATTGTTTAGCAATTGAAAGAATTCTAGAATTAACACTTTCTGGAGATTTAATTCTTCTTTAGAGTTCTTAGATAGGATTTGAGATGCCTCAATATCGAATCGGTTTAAGTTTTGATTTTATAACTTTATATACAAATTGGAATTTGTACTAGTGAGGGATTCACTCTTCAAAGTAATTGACAAAGTTTTAAAATCTTTTAATAAGATTTTAATGTGTCAGTTTGATGGAGCATTCTTTTACAAAAAAATAAAAATAAAAGTTTTCATTGTTTGATAAGCAGAAGCTTCAGGATGTTGTTAATTTTATTTAATTTAATACTTTTGTGTCTTTTTTGTAGATAATGTTTCAACAGGTTAAGGGTATTCCCATGGGTGAGAATTGCAACCCCCAACTAGCAGACATTTTCTTACTTTCTGTGAATTTTCATTTATGCAGAAACTGTTGAAGGAGAAATAATTAGGATTAGCTAAATATTATGTCATACATGTCATGAATATAGATGATATTTGTGTGGGTAACATTAATTTTTTTGATAGGCAGCTTCACAAGATTTATCCAGATAACCTGTATTGCAAACAGGAGTGGTAAATGATTGTACAGTTGCTGCATATCTGGATATGTTGTTAGAGTTGGACAGAAATGGTTTTGGTGCAAGTGTATATCATAAAGTTGATGATTTCAGTTTCCCTGTAGTCTTGTACACCTTTCCAGGTGTACACAATGTACCAATTAAAATGGGTTACAATGTCTTTTCATCTCAGGTACTTAGTTTGCAAGAATTTGTTCAGTAAAGGATGATTTTGTGGAACGTGCTGAGAAGGTTTTTTCCATCATGTTAAAACAGAGGATATTTGGCTGATTGTTTGATCAGGTCTTGTGAGAATGTCCTTAGACTCCATCGTCACCTTTTATTTACGTTTGAATTAGTTTTCGTGAAAACAAGTTCCTATTGCATTGCATTTGATATAATAATAAAAAATTATTTTAGTGAGGTAATTCTTTAATTAATATTACTGAATTAAACATATATATATATATATATATATATTGTATATAATAAATGGAGATATGTTGATAAAAATACAATAATAATATTATTTATAAAATACATTATTAATAAGCATTAATATAATTTATTGGTGGTTGCTAAGATATGAAGTGCAGCATGTTAAAATCGGTTATTGATGACAATTTGAATGACAGACTTTTGAGTCTATGGTTAGATGGAGGTGCTGGTGTGATGAACATGCCTACAAGGTCAAGTGTTTATTGCTTAATTTATTATCATATAAAGTGATGTATGATTAAAGTTATTCATATATAGTCATACTTTAAATAACAGTAGTAATTAAATAAGTTTGAAAAAGGATATTGCATTGTTGTGTGATTGACTGTCTGGACAAAACTTTGGGTTGTGGGTCCATTGATGTTGAGTAATCTACTGATGTGGACCTGTGACCGGGGTTGTGATCTGCCGTTTGGAGAGTTCTGGGCTGAAAGGATTGAAAACCTCAATGAAAACGGTGCCCAGTTTGATGATCCGGGCAGTTGGGAAATCAGTCAATTGCTTATAAGTTAAGGTTATAACTTCAAACAAAATCGCTTTTGTAAGTACTTACCAGTACATAGTGTGTGTGTGTGTGTGTGGTGTGTGTGTGTGTGTGTGTGTGTGGTTGTGTGGTGTGGTGTGTGTGTGTGTGTGTGTGTGTGTGTGGTTGTGTTTATGTCTGGCTTTCTTCTTGGGACTACGATGCAGTAATTGGTCTTTATTTTGATTTCCTTTGCTTCACACTTAAACCAACTTGCTTTCTCTGCTCAGTATCACTAATTCCTTGGTGTTAAGATTGCCCATGGCATGTAGATGAGAATACACAGCTGAATCCAGAATATATTATTCAGGGCTCTTCCAACGTTTTCATGGACTGTTGCAACTCCTGATCTAATGTCCTGCAGTTTCAGCTGATCGCAACTACCACGATACGCCACATCGCATTTCTCTTCCTTGTGGAGGGGGCAAATGGTTCGGGTCTGATCTTTAACATGCACCAGTGTTGTCCCAGGGTGGTTTGGGCTTGATAGGATGGAGATCCCAAATCATGAAGGATCGTTTGCCTTATCCGTCCTTCTGGCAGCACATGGCATCTTGACCAAAGTTATTTTACTGATGGACACAAATTCTTATCAAGTTATTTTACCGATATAAGAGGTTTGCATTGAACCCGTTTCTTAGGTTAGAGATGTAACTTACATGTTTTGAAATGGAAGAAGTGAAAGGAAAGTCACGATTCAAAACTTTTAAAATCAGCGGCAGGAAAGGCTACATACCTTAAATAACGGAGCATGTTGTGACAGCGATGGCTTATTGGTGAGCACACAGGACTGCGTATCTTTGAGGTTGGCAGCCAGTTCAAATCCAGCTGATGACAGCAGTAGAGGGAGTCGAATTGTAAAAGTTACAGGAAAATCGAGTGAGTTCAGTCACTGTCGCCCATCACTGTTGAATTGTCGAAAAAAGCCCAGGTGGCTCATGAACGACCTTCTATGTGGGATAACCTGCCTACCCCCATCTTATCTGATCTACTTGTGATGCTTATAGTTTACTACTCCTTTCCTTGTTCGCAGTATTTAATTCTTAACGACTGTGGCTTTCCTCTTCTGGTTTTTACTTTGACCAGAAGAGGAAAAAGAAAAATAGGAACCACTGGACCTGTAGCTTATCTGGGCCCTGGCCTAATGTTGTAACCCAAAACTTTGTAGCATTCTGACTGGTGGGTCTGGACAAATTGTTTTTAAAAGGAATTACGTGATTTTCCCAAAAATTTATGAAGTCCGCCATTTGACACTTCTGTGTCATGTGATCGGTTATGACTTCAACAATTTAACATCCCAATCCTACTCTAATGTTGTAACCTAAATTTCGTAGCATTCTGACTGGTGGGTCTGGAGAAGAAGATATTTGAAGGAATTTAATGCGACCGCCATTTTGACACTTCTGGTCATGTGATCGGTATGACTTCAACAATTTAACATCCCAATCCTACTCTAATGTTGTAACACAAATTTGGTAGCATTCTAACTGGTGGGTCTGGAGAAGATTTTTGAAGGAATTTGCATGACTACCATTTTGACATACTCTCTAGTGATATGATTGGCATGGCCTCCCGCAATTTAACATCAAGGACCGCTGTCCTAATGTTGTGACCCAATTTGGTAGCATTCTGACTGGTGGTCTGGAGAAGAAGATTTTTAAGGAATTGACGCAATTTTCCCCAAAATTGACCAGCAGGCATTTTCACACAATTTCGATCACCTGATCATCTTTGACCTGTGCAATTTAACATCCCTACCCTGGCCTAATTTGTAACCCAAATTTCGGTCGCATTCTGACTGGTGGGTCTGGAGAAGAAGATTTTTGAAGGAATTTAGCAAGTCCACCTTTTGACCTATTTAAAGTCACGTGACCAGAACAAGCTTTGCAATCCCCATTATCAGTCAGGAGCAGAACGTTGCTGCCAAATTTCAGTCGGATCGGCCCAGCAGTTTGCTGGAGAAGTCGAAATAGGAGACGACGGATGGAACAAATGGATGGACAGTGCACGATGACAATACCTTCTCTGGAATTCCAAATCCAGAAAAGCTAAAAATGTTTTTAAGAATCCTTAATCTTCAGGAGAATTGAAGAGAAGGTGAAACGTCAAAACCTGTAAATCCTCGTATTAGTCCCCCTACCGGCTTTACCAGAGGGACAAGGTTTGCTCTCCGTCTGTCCGTCCGTCTGTCCATCCCGCCTGTGGTTTTTTCAGACCTTTTCCCATATCCTTTAATATATTCAACTGAAACTTATTACATGCTTTATGATGGATGATAAGTTACAGAACAAGTTTGAGTTTCAGGGCGTTTCGTCAATTTTTCAGTTAGCCCTTTTTGGAAAATATCTCAATTATGCATGGGTCAGTTTTCAGCTGCCTTTATCTTTCTTTTCTTCCTTCTTCTTTCTTCTTCTTCTTCTTTTCTTCTTGCGTATGGCAGCTTAGCTGCCGGGGTAGCTATCATTTATTGGAAGCGCGACTGTGTCGCTGATGCAGATGCCGCCTCTACCAGGGCACACTGGTACTCATTTCGCTGACCTCGGAAGGATGACAGGCCTGAGTCAACCCCTTGGTGTATTAATTCAGCGGCCAACGGGGCTTGAACTCAGGACCCAAGGATCCCAAGCCGCCACCCTAACCTGAGCCAACACCAGGCTCTTCAGCTGCCCTGACTCCATCCCACTGCTTTGTACCCATTGGCTGGACAGATGGCCTGACTCCACCCCATTAAAATGATGTCGCCATTCCATGAAGTAACATGGATCGGCAGGCCTTTAGGCCTCGGTGTTAGCTCAATGTCCCAGTGCAATGGGAATGATCTAGGTATATCACCAGGATGCATTAATACAGTAGACGTACATAAACCGTACCCAGTTTCTGCTTCATGCACGTACATCGGGGTATTAGCCAGCGATGGCGAAAAGTTTGCTTAGCAACCAAGTCCACACGTACGTGTCTGCATTTTGTTAATGGCGTACATCGAAAATCGTTCAAAGGAGAAATTGAAACCCTTACCACATGTTGCATGACCATTTGATACAGCGCATATTGAGCGTAACGTCGAAACCGTTTGTAAGTGGATCATCGTTTCATCGCTCAGCCTTCATTTATGCGGCTCTGCTCGTGAGACGGGCGAAGAAGAAGAGACGTTCAGAATGGCGTTTTAACGATCGATCTGGGCGTCTTTATCAGCCTTGTGAGTTGTGAAAACACTCGAGAACGAGAATAAAAGCGACTTTCTAAAGGCTTATGAATTTATTCTATAGCAGACTTTTCAAAAGTATAATTTCTTCACATTTACCTCAGAAGTGTAGATGGATGCAATTACAAATTTGGCCGCCAGAGAGTCGGCTCACACAGAGTCCTTCTCAAGACTGTGCGTGGTGAGTATTCCATAAATACTGTTACGGCTGTGAAATTCACAGAACACCATAAAAGTCCCAGATCAGTTATGCCGGTAAGTGTGTTGTTCAGTAGATTTCCCCACGGTTGTTTAAGGAAACTATTATGTTAACCGGGCTGTCATCTTTAGATAGCCGTTTCTTTCACTATCGTTATTTTGGATCAACCGCCTTCCACCACCACAACCACACGCGCCTCTCAACAAACCATGCCATCCTCACCACTTTACCACAGCCACAACAACCACAACCAACATCTCCACAAACCACATCTCAACAACCACGCCATCCACACCAGCCGCGCCACAACTACAAACAACCACACACAAATCCCACCCCCCAACGAATAACATCTGCGACAGCCAGCGCAGCAGGAGGAGAAAAGAAGAAGGTATTCCAATAACGCCATGGGAAATAAGGAGTTCCGATGGCACGCGGACTTTCCCTCCTGCTTTTCCCGCGCTGTGGTATGGGGGAGGTGCCGATTTGAGCCGGAGGATCAAAGGTGAAAAAGGTGGGGGCCTGATTTTGCGTGAAAGATGGGCCCGGCGCCCCAACCCCTTGGGCCAGGGCAGCGATTCTTCTTCCCCGCGGCACGCGGGGGAGGGGGAGGCGCCGTGGAAATATAACGCGCGCGGCGCGCCGCCGCCGAGAGTGAAGTTCTTGGTCCGTTGCAGTCGATGGAGTCTGGACTTGTGTGTGTCTCTCGCGCGCTGGTCGGTCAGGTGGAAGTCTGTCTGTCTTGGTGGTGGTTTCTTTTGTTGGCTTCTTCTTCCTGGTCGGGATCTTCGGCTCATGGTGGCCTGGTCTGTGGAGAACTGTCCGTGGAACGACCGTTCGTCGGAGCTCGCGGCGGTGGGAGAGTCCGGGCGTGGCACCAGGGAACGCGACTGGAGGCGCTGCTCTGCCAGCTCTGTGGCGCAAAACCTGCGCATCCGAGTGTAGAGCGCCGGAGAGAGAGCTCGCCGGCCCCGTGGAAGGCCTGAGTCACCCGCGGCTATCCTAGCTGCCGTGTGGGACAGACGTCGCGACTCGCCCATCAAGGCACCACGGGGTGCAGTAAACCTGCAACGGTCTCGTGGCGCCCGTTCGGTCAGCAAGGCTCCACGGTATAAAAGTCTACGGACCCTGTCTGACTCCCTTGTCTTTGAGGGTAGTCTTTTCTTTTCTTTGAATGAATGTGGTGGCGCCGTCTATAAGTAGAACTGTGTAAGTGCTGTACATTGATAATCTCTTATAGTCGGTTGTAGTGCTTTCGTTGCCTGTATACGTGTTTGCTGCTTACTGCATGCGTGTTTGTATTCCCTGTATACGTGTGTCGTAGTAAATAAATGTGCTTGGTTAAATGTACCCCGTTCGTTGCGTCCTCTTTCCCCTATGGAATACCATCTTGCACTGCGGAATAGTAGTTGGTTTTAAAACACCGGTAAATAGAATCGGATCCGGCGAGGTCGGGCGATAATACCCGCTCGGTTATCACTGAAGAACGGAACGGACCGCTTGAGCGGTTCGTGTCAAAGCCGACCTGCGTCGAGGTACGGTCTCCCGGTAGGCTACCCGCGCGAGTACTTAGGTATATCGATATTCGGCGATTGACCCTATTTTGCGCGGTAGAAAAATCGTCTAGGCCGTGGTGGAATTGAGAACCCACCCGTGACAGGGTTCCGGCGTTGTTTCCGGAAGGTCACGACTGAATTGTCCGTCCGGTGGGCGACGCGACTGCTATTAGAAAACGCGGTCGATCGCACGCCGGTGGCGCGAATTCGTAGCACTGGTGTCCAGGAGTGGGATTCAAATCTATCCCGCCTCCAAACTAAATTAACGGGAATCGGATCAGGGTGTGGGAGCGACCTCAATTCCCACCAAAATACGAGCATTTAAAAATTTATTTCCGAGAAGCAAAATGGCGTTTCAAGGCGAACGGGTGCAGGGTGGATTAGAAATGTGTTTGAATGTGGGATCCATGGCCCGGACGGTTCTTCTTTTTATAAAGCCCACCGCTAATTTTATCAGTGGGGGCGCTCACCCTCATACACTGAGCACGAGACTTTGCCGGCAAACGGAGTCACAACATAGCGCGCGATCGCACCTCACCGCAACACGGAGCGGGCTGCTATGAATGGCACAGCGAACGCACGATACGAGGCTGTGGGCTCCCAACAACGATTTCAAACCACGTGATCATGGGCAGGGCGAGGCTGGCGGACATTGCGGGCTTCGGGCACAAACAGAGAAATATCTGGAAAAACTAAAAGAAAACGGGATGAGGAGAACGAATGAAAGGAGAGAGCAAGCATGCAAAAGAAGTGCGGAAATGAGAAAGGAATAGAAAAAAAAAACTTCTGAGTTACGGAAACACCAAAACAAAAGAGACGGGACTCAAAACGAGCTGAGGATGTTAAGAGAGGGAAGAAAGAGAACGGAGAATGGAAACGTTAAGGAAACCACATGTGCAGATCGAACAGTTAAAGCCAAGGCGCAGATTAAGGAGAGGAAAGCGAGGTTTGAGTACGAGAAGAAAGTGAAAGAAACAACGAGATTGCAGAATGGAGAAACAAAAGAACAGCGAATGAAACAAAAAGGGAGATTAACCAAATGAAGGAAACCACGAGATTGGAGAAGGAAGGACATGAGAGAGGAACAAGAAAGGGTAGTGAAAGAACAGCGAATGAAACACAAAAAGGGAGATTAACCAAATGAAGAGAACGACGAGATTGGAGAAGAAGGACACTGAGAGAAACAAGAAAGAGTAGTGAAAGAACAGAGAATGAAACCAAAAGGGAATTAACCAAATGAAGGAAACCATGAGATTGGAGAAGGAAGAACAGGAGAGGAAAAGGAAGAGTAGTGAAAGAGCAACGAATGAAACAAAAGAGGGAGATTAGCCAATTGAAGAGAAACAACGAGATTGGGAGAGGAAGAACAGAAGAGGAAACAAGAAAGAGTAGTGAAAGAACAAGGAATGAAGCAGAGAAAAGGAACTAAGCCAATTGAAAGAAACGATGAGATTGGAGACTGAAAAGCATGAGAGACAGTGGGAGAGAAAACAAAGACGATATGAATTTGAAATTAACCAACTCGAGGAGAGAGCAAAATTTGAGGCCACAGAGATTGAAAAACTCCGGAAAGATAACGAAGAACTCAAAAAGTTCGGAGAGAAAGAACGACTCCAATGGGAAAGAAAATGGAGCCAGGAAGTAGAACAGCACAATAATAGGGATGGGTGACATCACCACAGGGAGGAACGTTAGTGTGCGGGACTGATTGACATCACTCGTCGGAGTGAAACAACGATTAGGGCAACCT
>CM068968.1:39014313-39026706 GCA_035128595.1 Eptatretus atami
TTCTTTCCCATTGGAGTCGTTCTTTCTCTCCGAACTTTTTGAGTTCTTCGTTATCTTTCCGGAGTTTTTCAATCTCTGTGGCCTCAAATTTTGCTCTCTCCTCGAGTTGGTTAATTTCAAATTCATATCGTCTTTGTTTTCTCTCCCACTGTCTCTCATGCTTTTCAGTCTCCAATCTCATCGTTTCTTTCAATTGGCTTAGTTCCTTTTCCTGCTTCATTCCCTTCTGGACAAATATATGAACAGAAAAAATTAGTATAAATCACCAATACCAAGATCTGAAAATTGAGGTCGAGGATGGGAAATTGGAAAGAAGAAGACAAAGCTTAAATTATACCAGTGATAGTCAACTACAGGAATGATAAAGAAAATCCTACTGAGAGTACTAAAAAGCATTCCGGAATATCACTCCAAATGAGCTACAAGTGGAGGCTGTCAGAGGTTCAGTGAAGATTCTGAAAAGTGCCCTTGGAACGAGGCTACGAGAACGAAGTTTCACAATTTGGTTCATGAGTCATGATTCTTTACTAAAATAGGAGATGGAGATTTTGAGTTCTGGGAGACTTCCTGCACCTCCTGAAACCAGCAAATGGAGATAACAACAACGGGAGAAGCCGTATAAGTGCAGTTCCCATGATAAATCATTCCATGACACGTCAGCCTGCCGTGCGTGTGTGAGGACCTCCCCTAAATGACCTCATTAACGAGCAAAAACATTGATATACCCTTATAGCCGACAGAAGAATGTCCAAAGGAACAGGAAAGGTGACACATCTACTGTACATGGATAATTTAAAGCTCTTCTCACTGAATAACGAAAAGTTGGCAGAACAACTGAAACTAGTAAAACGGTACTCTGATGACATTCAATTGTAATTGTGAGTGCACATTCGTAGCAGGTAGACAACAAAAACGGCCAACTAAAATGGATGTAAGGACAACTACATGAGCTTGAAAAAGAAGCATCATACAAATACCTCTGAGTAGAAGGGAACCAACAAATATATCACAAAGAAATGCACAAAGTACTTTCCAAGGAATACCTAACAGAACGAGCTGATGCAAACAACATATCTCTCCCCAAGAAAGAAAATGAAAGTCATAAACCAACCTGCAGACGATTGTCCAATACAGTTGTGGAATAGAAGCTCGCCACAATCGGAAAAAAAAGAAACATGCTGATACCAATTCAAGGAAGCTCCTGACGATCCACAAAATGTTCCACAAAAACCAGTGCATCCCGAGAATGTATGTGCTGAGATGAAAAGGAAGTGGTGGTCTGATGGAGCTCAACCAATTTCACGAAAACTACGATTGTAGGATTGGCTAAGTACATGAAAAGGTCAACAAACTACCGAATCCATTTTGTAACATAAACATGAAAGCAAAATGTGAAGACAAGCCAGAAAAAGGAATCACTAACTCACCTTGAAAATATTTCCGGAACTGGTGTGAATAGAATATGATACGTATGAAAGTGAAACAGCATTGAATGCAGGCCTAATGATTTCAAAGAAGGTGAAAGGAAAGTGTGATACCAAATGTAAACAAATGGACACAAACAATTGGAAGAACGAGCATTGTCACTTCCGCTCTCTGGGTGAGATTGCCCATCTCTGCCCATTCATTTATGACATTCTTAAAACCAGTCAGTTTCCTGGTTGGAATGATTTCAATTTTGCCAGGCATAGTAAAAAAGTTACCGCACTCCTCTTTACGCATGTGATCGGGAAGAATTCAGAGCCAAAGTACTGCCTAACTACAGGTTCGTTTTCCGATTCTTGTTCCAATTCATGTTCAAATATAACATTCAATTGAAATTAAATTATTTCTTCGATCATAAATTGACGTTTGTGGATGGATGGACGGACAGACAGAAGCGAACCAATTGCTTAACCCAAAACTAGACAAATTGAACAATTTCACAAGGGAAATTTAAGCTCCAAACAAGAAAGAATGGAAAAATTAAATGGAAATCATAAAATGGGACAAAGATGCAATAATAGTGTAATGGATTGCTGCTAAGAAAAACCTCAAACTACAAATGTTGCAGGACACATGATACACTGATGAAATAAACATCGGAATAAAGCAGAAAACAAAGCCATTGTGGTTGGAGGTGAAGTATAACGGCATTTTGATTATCATTGCCTGGTGGTGAGAGCATAATTGGGTCGGAGAATGAGTTGCAGTCAAAGCCCAAGAAGCAGGACATTGTGCAAGTGATGTGAAGAAGATCACAGGACTGAGTCCATAGACAACAGCAGGTTCCACAAAACAAAAAAACACATGTCACCTCTTTTTGGAATGTAAAACACTCATTTTGAAGAAACTGTTCACACAAAGGTCTCACATGTGTTTTTCTTTCTGCAAAATCTTCAACACACAATCCCAGAATTGTGGAAGCACGTCATAGGAATGATGAATATTTCTGACATGAAATAGACCATACCATCTTATGTTGTATGAACAATAAAACAATGCAGTACTTTCACGAATTAAACGATGAAAAGAAGACCTCAAAGACTAATTGATAAAGAAGAAACGATAGCGATGTAAACGAAAGTATCGACGTATTGTGAGTTTCTCAATGCATCATAAATTACTCGAGTGAATACTATCAGGACAGCATTTACCTGATTCACCATTGATCGTAAGAGTACACTGGATGGATAAAATAAACAAACATGGTGGGTATCTCAGAGATACCAGGAAATATTACAGTAATCGAGTAATGACAGGAAAGTATATCTCCTCCATGTGGAAAACATCTCAACTTCGTCTTCAAAATGACAACTTAAGAAACAAGAGCGGATGCTCGGGTTTCTCGGAATGTCCCAATTCTATATTCTGAAACCCACCTTTTGATATGTAACAAATACAAGGAACCTGAGAAGTGTTCTGTTGTGAGTGAATCATTTATAGCTGTTGAAACGTTTTGGAACATGCGGTCAACGCATCAGTGCTGTCTTTCTTATTTATTTTTTATTATTCTGCATTTTTGTTCTTCATTGAACTGAGAATCTTGGACAGATGGGGAAAATGAAAAATAAAACATCACAATTTGTCAAAAACCTCTGTGGTTTCAATGAATTTGAAGATGTATTATAAATGAGTGTGTTATGAAGCGGTTTTTCTTTGTAAGTGTCTGTTTACAATGATATTAAACTCCTTTTGAATCAAATAACTGATGGAAATCGAATCAAACAGAAGGGATACATATGGTCTTGTTCAGAAGTACGTTACAGTCTCTGAAATTGACTACAAAGCTAAGTTATAAACGTTTAATTTATTTATGCTCTGTTTATAAACGTTTAAGGCTTTCATGTGATCAAAAGAATTGAAGAAATTGAATATGATTATTTGAAGAGATTGTATCTGAATTAATACATTAAAACAAATAGAAACATCGTGCAAGACAAGACTGGGAACATGCTCAATATGTAACGTGCACCGACTACCCAATCGGTTTCAGCTGGCAATGACCTCAGTCATTTGGCGACTCCTAAATTCGATGCTCTGGTTGTTGTTTCATATGTAGTCTGTGGCTGCTGGTTGCATCATGTTCTGGAAGTGTGGCTGTGCCACTGATGATTACCAATAAGCTGATACTCATTTTGCCAAATCTCAGAAAAATTACAGGCTGAGTCAACCCACCTGTGTTACTTAAATGGACAAAAAACAAGGGCTCAAACTCAAGACCCTAACATCTTAAGCCAGCCACCTTAACCATTGAGCTTAACACCCGGCTTAGTCTGTGCTGTGCGGGAGTATCACTTTACGAATGACGGTGGTGAAGATCATGTGATTAGTGCTCTTGGTGTCACGTGACCCTATTCCCATTATAAATGATGAGGAACCTCCCTGAGTGCCCATTCCTACGCATAGGATAAATTACAGTGGAGACCTCCCTTATTGCTGAGTGTCGATGTCTGCACATTTTCCCAAATAGTTTTCTATTTTTTAATTTTGTTAACAAAATGTGCACCAAGTTTAAGTTATCTGTAAACAGTTTAATGTATGGTTTAACAGAGTTGTGGAAGTCCTGGATAATAGGATTAAGTTTTTTAGTGTCAGGGCTTGCTTTCAACTGGCGTCGGTCTAAAACCAGTGTTGAACAAGCCAAGTGTTCGTAAAGACATTCGGATCTCCATAACAGCTACGTATAGCTCCAGCGTACAAGGCTGCTAACTATTTTTTTGTGGTTTGTGAAAAGTTTTATGTAGAGGTTTTATTAAGAGCGTTAAGCATTGACAAGGTTACTTTCACTCATATAGGAAATCGTACATATGTTCCTTGTCATAAGTCGCTCCAAGTTATTTCTGAGGCATCAGGAAGTTTAAGTTAATAAAAGAGGTAAATCTTTGTATTCCTCGACTTTTTGGATCCTTAAGCTTCATAAGAACCGTACAAGTATAGGTTTATAGCGGGTGCCAGGCAGTGTTCTACCAAACAGTTATCAATTATAGTTACTCAGGCTTACAAGTTGTTAAGGAACAGTTCAGGAAATATTGTTTAGCAATTGGAAAGAATTCTAGAATTAACACTTTCTGGAGATTTAATTCTTCTTTAGAGTTCTTAGATAGGATTTGAGATGCCTCAATATCGAATCGGTTTAAGTTTTGATTTTATAACTTTATATACAAATTGGATTTGTACTAGTGAGGGATTCACTCTTCAAAGTAATTGACAAAGTTTTAAAATCTTTTAATAAGATTTTAATGTTCAGTTGTGATGGAGCATTCTTTTACAAAAAAATAAAAATAAAGTTTTCATTGTTTTGATAAGCAGAAGCTTCAGGATGTTGTTAATTTTATTTAATTTAATACTTTTGTGTCTTTTTTGTAGATAATGTTTCAACAGGTTAAGGGTATTCCCATGGGTGAGAATTGCAACCCCCAACTAGCAGACAATTTTCTTACTTTCTGTGAATTTTCATTTATGCAGAAACTGTTGAAGGAGAAATAATTAGGATTAGCTAAATATTATGTCATACATGTCATAATATAGTGATATTTGTGTGGGTAACATTAATTTTTTTGATAGGCAGCTTCACAAGATTTATCCAGATAACCTGATTGCAACAGGAGTGGTAATGATTGTACAGTTGCTGCATATCTGGATATGTTGTTAGAGTTGGACAGAATGGTTTTGGTGCAAGTGTATATCATAAAGTTGATGATTTCAGTTTCCCTGTAGTCTTGTACACCTTTCCAGGTGTACACAATGTACCAATTAAAATGGGTTACAATGTCTTTTCATCTCAGGTACTTAGTTTGCAAGAATTTGTTCAGTAAAGGATGATTTTGTGGAACGTGCTGAGAAGGTTTTTTCCATCATGTTAAACAGAGGATATTTGGCTGATTGTTTGATCAGGTCTTGTGAGAATGTCCTTAGACTCCATCGTCACCTTTTATTTACGTTTGAATTAGTTTTGTGAAAACAAGTTCCTATTGCATTGCATTTGATATAATAATAAAAAATTATTTTAGTGAGGTAAATTCTTTAATTAATATTACTGATTAAACATATATATATATATATATATATATTGTATTAATAATGGAGATATGTTGATAAAAATACAATAATAATATTATTTATAAAATACATTATAATAAGCATTAATATAATTTATTGGTGGTTGCTAAGATATGAAGTGCAGCATGTTAAAATCGGTTATTGATGACAATTTGAATGACAGACTTTTGAGTCTATGGTTAGATGGAGGTGCTGTGTGATGAACATGCCTACAAGTCAAGTGTTTATTGCTTAATTTATTATCATATAAAGTGATGTATGATTAAAGTTATTCATATATAGTCATACTTTAAATAACAGTAGTAATTAAATAAGTTTGAAAAAGGATATTGCATTGTTGTGTTGATTGACTTCTGGACAAAACTTTGGGTTGTGGGTCATTGATGTTGAGTAATCTACTGATGTGGACCTGTGACCGGGGTTGTGGATCTGCCGTTTGGAGAGGTTCTGGGCTGAAAGGATTGAAAACCTCAATGAAAACGGTGCCCAGTTGATGATCCGGGCAGTTGGGAAATCAGTCAATTGCTTATAAGTTAAGGTTATAACTTCAAACAAAATCGCTTTTGTAAGTACTTACCAGTACATAGTGTGTGTGTGTGTTGTGGTGTGTGTGTGTGTGTGTGTGTGTGTTGTGTGGTGTGTGTGTGTGTGTGTGTGTGTGTGTTGTGTGGTTGTGTTTATGTCTGGCTTTCTTCTTGGGACTACGATGCAGTAATTGGTCTTTATTTTGATTTCCTTTGCTTCACACTTAAACACTTGCTTTCTCTGCTCAGTATCACTAATTCCTTGGTGTTAAGATTTTGCCCATGGCATGTAGATGAGAATACACAGCTGAATCCAGAATATATTATTCAGGGCTCTTCCAACGTTTTCATGGACTGTTGCAACTCCTGATCTAATGGTCCTTGCAGTTCAGCTGATCGCAACTACCACGATACGCCACATCGCATTTCTCTTCCTTGTGGAGGGGGGCAATGGTTCGGGTCTGATCTTTAACATGCACCAGTTGTTGTCCCAGGGTGGTTTGGGCTTGATAGGATGGAGATCCCAAATCATGAAGGATCGTTTGCCTTATCCGTCCTTCTGCAGCACATGGCATCTTGACCAAAGTTATTTTACTGATGGACACAAATTCTTATCAAGTTATTTTACCGATATAAGAGGTTTGCATTGAACCCGTTTCTTAGGTTAGAGATGTAACTTACATGTTTTGAAATGGAAGAAGTGAAGGAAAGTCACGATTCAAAACTTTTAAAATCGCGGCAGGAAAGGCTACATACCTTAAATAACTGGAGCATGTTGTGTACAGCGATGGCTTATTGGTGAGCACACAGGACTGGTATCTTTGGGTTGGCAGCCAGTTCAAATCCAGCTGATGACAGCAGTAAGAGGGAGTCGAATTGTAAAAAGTTACAGGAAATCGAGTGAGTTCAGTCACTGTCGCCCATCACTGTTGAATTGTCGAAAAAGCCCAGGTGGCTCATGAACGACCTTCTATGTGGGATAACCTGCCTACCCCCATCTGATCTGATCTACTTGTGATGCTTATAGTTTACTACTCCTTTCCTTGTTCGCAGTATTTAATTCTTAACGACTGTGGCTTTCCTCTTCTGGTTTTTTACTTTGACCAGAAGAGGAAAAGAAAAATAGGAACCACTGGACCTGTAGCTTATCTGGGCCCTGGCCTAATGTTGTAACCCAAAACTTGTAGCATTCTGACTGGTGGGTCTGGACAAATTGTTTTTAAAAGGAATTTACGTGATTTTCCCAAAAATTTATGAAGTCCGCCATTTTGACACTTCTGGTATGTGATCGGTATGACTTCAACAATTTAACATCCCAATCCTACTCTAATGTTGTAACCTAAATTTCGTAGCATTCTGACTGGTGGGTCTGGAGAAGAAGATATTTGAAGGAATTTATGCGACCGCCATTTTGACACTTCTGGTCATGTGATCGGTATGACTTCAACAATTTAACATCCCAATCCTACTCTAATGTTGTAACACAAATTTGGTAGCATTCTAACTGGTGGGTCTGGAGAAGATTTTTGAAGGAATTTGCATGACTACCATTTTGACATACTTCTAGTGATATGATTGGCATGGCCTCCGCAATTTAACATCAGGACCCTGTCCTAATGTTGTGACCAAATTTGTAGCATTCTGACTGGTGGTCTGGAGAAGAAGATTTTAAGGAATTGACGCAATTTTCCCCAAAATTGACCAGCAGGCATTTCACACAATTTCGATCACCTGATCATCTTGACCTGTGCAATTTAACATCCCTACCCTGGCCTAATGTTGTAACCCAAATTTGGTCGCATTCTGACTGGTGGGTCTGGAGAAGAAGATTTTTGAAGGAATTTAGCAAGTCCACCATTTTGACCTATTTAAAGTCACGTGACCAGAACAAGCTTTGCAATCCCCATTATCAGTCAGAGCAGAACGTTGCTGCCAAATTTCAGTCGGATCGGCCCAGCAGTTTGGCTGGAGAAGTCGAAATAGGAGACGACGGATGGACAAATGGATGGACAGTGCACGATGACAATACCTTCTCTGGAATTCCAATCCAGAAAGCTAAAAATGTTTTTAAGAATCCTTAATCTTCAGGAGAATTGAAGAGAAGGTGAAACGTCAAAACCCTGTAAATCCTCGTATTAGTCCCCCTACCGGCTTTACCAGAGGGACAAGGTTTGCTCTCCGTCTGTCCGTCCGTCTGTCCATCCCGCCTGTGGTTTTTCAGACCTTTTCCCATATCCTTTAATATATTCAACTGAAACTTATTACATGGCTTTATGATGGATGATAAGTTACAGAACAAGTTTGAGTTTCAGGGCGTTTCGTCAATTTTTCAGTTATGCCCTTTTTGGAAATATCTCAATTATGCATGGGTCAGTTTTCAGCTGCCTTTATCTTTCTTTTCTCTTCTTCTTCTTCTTCTTCTTCTTTCTTCTTGCGTATGGCAGCTTAGCTGCCGGGTAGCTATCATTTATTGGAACGCGACTGTGTCGCTGATGCAGTGCCCCTCTACCAGGGCACACTGGTACTCATTTCGCTGACCTCGGAAGGATGACAGGCTGAGTCAACCCCTTGGTGTATTAATTCAGCGGCCAACGGGGCTTGAACTCAGGACCCAAGGATCCCAAGCCGCCACCGCTAACCACTGAGCCAACACCAGGCTCTTCAGCTGCCCTGACTCCATCCCACTGCTTTGTACCCATTGGCTGGACAGATGGCCTGACTCCACCCCATTAAAATGATGTCGCCATTCCATGAAGTAACATGGATCGGCAGGCCTTTAGGCCTCGGTGTTAGCTCATGTCCCAGTGCAATGGGAATGATCTAGGTATATCACCAGGATGCATTATACAGTAGACGTACATAAACCGTACCCAGTTTCTGCTTCATGCACGTACATCGGGGTATTAGCAGCGATGCGAAAAGTTTGCTTAGACAACCAGTCCACACGTACGTGTCTGCATTTTGTTAATGGCGTACATCGAAAATCGTTCAAAGGAGAAATTGAAACCTTACCACATGTTGCATGACCATTTGATACAGCGCATATTGAGCGTAACGTCGAAACCGTTTGTAAGTGGAATCATCGTTTCATCGCTCAGCCTTCATTTATTGCGCTCTGCTCGTGAGACGGCGAAGAAGAAGAGACGTTCAGAATGGCGTTTTAACGATCGATTCTGGCGTCTTTATCAGCCTTGTGAGTTGTAAAACACTCGAGACGAGAATAAAAGCGACTTTCTAAAGGCTTATGAATTATTCTATAGCAGACTTTTCAAAAGTATAATTTCTTCACATTTACCTCAGAAGTGTAGATGGATGCAATTACAAATTTGCCGCAGAAGAGTCGGCTCACACAGAGTCCTTCTCAAGACTGTGCGTGGTGAGTATTCCATAAATACTGTTACGGCTGTGAAATTCACAGAACACCATAAAGGTCCCTAGATCAGTTATGCCGGTAAGTGTGTGTGTTCAGTAGATTTCCCCACGGTTGTTTAAGGAACTATTCATGTTAACCGGGCTGTCATCTTTAGATAGCCGTTTCTTTCACTATCGTTATTTTGGATCAACCGCCTTCCACCACCACAACCACACGCGCCTCTCACAAACCATGCCATCCTCACCACTTTACCCACAGCCACAACAACCACAACCAACATCTCCACAAACCACATCTCAACAACCACGCCATCCACACCAGCCGCGCCACAACTACAAACAACCACACACACAATCCCACCCCCCAACGAATAACATCTGCGACAGCCAGCGCAGCAGGAGGAGAAAAGAGAAGGTATTCCAATAACGCCATGGGAAATAAGGAGTTCCGATGGCACGCGGACTTTCCCTCCTGCTTTTCCCGCGCTGTGGTATGGGGGAGGTGCGATTTAGCCGGAGGTCAAAGGTGAAAAAGGTGGGGGCCTGATTTTGCGTGAAAGATGGCCGGCGCCCCAACCCCTTGGGCCAGGGCAGCGAATTCTTCTTCCCCCGGCACGCGGGGGAGGGGGAGGCGCCGTGGAAATAAACGCGCGCGGCGCGCCGCCGCCGAGAGTGAAGTTCTTGGTCCGTTGCAGTCGATGGAGTCTGGACTTGTGTGTGTCTCTCGCGCGCTGGTCGGTCAGGTGGAAGTCTGTCTGTCTTGGTGGTGGTTTCTTTTGGTGGCTTCTTCTTCCTGGTCGGGATCTTCGGCTCATGGTGGCCTGTCTGTGGAGAAGCGTCCGTGGAACGACCCGTTCGTCGGAGCTCGCGGTCGGTGGGGAGTCCGGGCGTGGCACCAGGGACGCGACTGGAGGCGCTGCTCTGCCAGCTCTGTGGCGCAAACCTGCGCATCCGAGTGTAGAGCGCCGGAGAGAGAGCTCGCCGGCCCCGTGGAAGGCCTGAGTCACCCGCGGCTATCCTAGCTGCCGTTGGGACAGACGTCGCGACTCGCCCATCAAGGCACCACGGGGTGCAGGTAACCTGCAACGGTCTCGTGGCGCCCGTTCGGTCAGCAAGGCTCCACGGTATAAAGGTCTACGGACCCTGTCTGACTCCCTTGTCTTTGAGGGTAGTCTTTTCTTTTCTTTGAATGAATGTGGTGGCGCCGTCTATAAGTAGAACTGTGTAAGTGCTGTACATTGATAATTGCTTATAGTCGGTTGTAGTGCTTTCGTTGCCTGTATACGTGTTTGCGCTTACTGCATGCGTGTTTAGTATTCCCTGTATACGTGTGTCGTAGTAAATAAATGTGCTTGGTTAAATGTACCCCGTTCGTTGCGTCCTCTTTCCCCTATTGGAATACCATCTTGCACTGCGGAATAGTAGTTGGTTTTAAACACCCGGTAAATAGAATCGGATCCGGCGAGGTCGGGCGATAATACCCGCTCGGTTATCACTGAAGAACGGAACGGACCGCTTGAGCGGTTCGTGTCAAAGCCGACCTGCGTCGAGGTACGGTCTCCCGTAGGCTACCCGCGCGAGTACTTAGGTATATCGATATTCGGCGATTGACCCTATTTTGCGCGGTAGAAAATCGTCTAGGCCGTGGTGGAATTGAGAACCCACCCGTGACAGGGTTCCGGCGTTGTTTCCGGAAGGTCACGACTGAATTGTCCGTCCGGTGGGCGACGCGACTGCTATTAGAAAACGCGGTCGATCGCACGCCGGTGGCGCGAATTCGTAGCACTGGTGTCCAGGAGTGGGATTCAAATCTATCCCGCCTCCAAACTAAATTAACGGGAATCGGATCAGGGTGTGGGAGCGACTCAGATTCCCACCAAAATACGAGCATTTAAAAATTTATTTCCGAGAAGCAAAATGGCGTTTCAAGGCGAACGGGTGCAGGTTGGATTAGAAATGTGTTTGAATGTGGGATCCATGGCCCGGGACGGTTCTTCTTTTTATAAGCCCACCGCTAATTTTATCATGTGGGGGCGCTCACCCTCATACACTGAGCACGAGACTTTGCCGGCAAACGGAGTCACAACATAGCGCGCGATCGCACCTCACGCACACGGAGCGGGCTGCTATGAATGGCACAGCGAACGGCACGATACGAGGCGGGGCTCCCAACAACGATTTCAAACCACGTGATCATGGCAGGCGAGGCTGGCGGACATTGCGGGCTTCGGGCACAAAACAGAGAAATATCTGGAAAAACTAAAAGAAAACGGGTGAGAGAACGAATGAAAGGAGAGAGCAAGCATGCAAAAGAAGTGCGGAAATGAGAAAGGAATTAGAAAAAAAAAACTTCTGAGTTACGGAAACACCAAAACAAAGAGACGGACTACAAAACGAGCTGAGGATGTTAAGAGAGGGAAGAAAGAGAACGGAGAATGAAACGTTAAGGAACCACATGTGCAGATCGAACAGTTAAAGCCAAGGCCAGATTAAGGAGAGGAAAGCGAGGTTTGAGTACGAGAAAGAAGTGAAAGAAACAACGAGATTGCAGAATGGAGAAACAAAAAGAACAGCGAATGAACACAAAAAGGGAGATTAACCAAATGAAGGAAACCACGAGATTGGAGAGGAAGGACATGAGAGAAACAAGAAGGGTAGTGAAAGAACAGCGAATGAAACACAAAAGGGAGATTAACCAAATGAAGAGAACGACGAGATTGGAGAAGAAGGACATGAGAGAAACAAGAAAGAGTAGTGAAAGAACAGAGAATGAACCAAAAGGGAGATTAACAAATGAAGGAAACCATGAGATTGGAGAAGGAAGAACAGGAGAGGAAAAAGGAAGAGTAGTGAAAGAGCAACGAATGAAAACAAAGAGGAGATTAGCCATTGAAGGGAACACGAGATTGGGAGAAGGAAGAACAGAAGAGGAAACAAAAAGAGTATGAAAGAACAA
>CM068968.1:39031502-39051760 GCA_035128595.1 Eptatretus atami
TACCGATCACATGACCAGAAGTGTCAAAATGGCGGTCGCATAAATTCCTTCAAATATCTTCTTCTCCAGACCCACCAGTCAGAATGCTACGAAATTTAGGTTACAACATTAGAGTAGGATTGGGATGTTAAATTGTTGAAGTCATACCGATCACATGACCAGAAGTGTCAAAATGGCGGACTTCATAAATTTTTGGGAAAATCACGTAAATTCCTTTTAAAAAACAATTTGTCCAGACCCACCAGTCAGAATGCTACCAAGTTTGGGTTACAACATTAGGCCAGGGCCCAGATAAGCTACAGGTCCAGTGGTCCTATTTTTCTTTTCCTCTTCTGGTCAAAGTAAAAATACCAGAAGAGGAAAGCCCACAGTCGTTAAGAATTAAATACTGCGAACAAGGGAAAGGAGTAGTAAACTATAAGCATCACAAGTAGATCAGATCAGATGGGGGTAGGCAGGTTATCCCCACATAGAAGGTCGTTCATGAGCCACCTGGGCTTTTTTCCGACAATTCAACAGTGATGGGCGACAGTGACTGAACTCACTCGATTTCCTGTAACTTTTTACAATTCGACTCCCTCTTACTGCTGTCATCAGCTGGATTTGAACTGGCTGCCAACCTCAAAGATACCAGTCCTGTGTGCTCACCAATAAGCCATCGCTGTACACAACATGCTCCAGTATTTAAGGTATGTAGCCTTTCCTGCCGCCGATTTTAAAAGTTTTGAATCGTGACTTTCCCTTCACTTCTTCCATTTCAAAACATGTAAGTTACATCTCTAACCTAAGAAACGGGTTCAATGCAAACCTCTTATATCGGTAAAATAACTTGATAAGAATTTGTGTCCATCAGTAAAATAACTTTGGTCAAGATGCCATGTGCTGCAGAAGGACGGATAAGGCAAAACGATCCTTCATGATTTGGGATCTCCACTCCTATCAAGCCCCAAACCACCCTGGGACAACAACTGGTGCATGTTAAAGATCAGACCCCGAACCATTGCCCCCCTCCACAAGGAAGAGAAATGCGATGTGGCGTATCGTGGTAGTTGCGATCAGCTGAACTGCAAGGACCATTAGATCAGGAGTTGCAACAGTCCATGAAAACGTTGGAAGAGCCCTGAATAATATATTCTGGATTCAGCTGTGTATTCTCATCTACATGCCATGGGCAAAATCTTTAACACCAAGGAATTAGTGATACTGAGCAGAGAAAGCAAGTGGTTTAAGTGTGAAGCAAAGGAAATCAAAATAAAGACCAATTACTGCATCGTAGTCCCAAGAAGAAAGCCAGACATAAAACAACACATCAGCACACACACAACACACACACACACACACACACACACACACACACCACACACACACACACACCACACACACACACACACACACACACACAACACACACTATGTACTGGTAAGTACTTACAAAAGCGATTTTGTTTGAAGTTATAACCTTAACTTATAAGCAATTGACTGATTTCCCAACTGCCCGGATCATCAACTGGGCACCGTTTTTCATTGAGGTTTCAATCCTTTCAGCCCAGAACCTCTCCAAACGGCAGATCCACAACCCCGGTCACAGGTCCACATCAGTAGATTACTCAACATCAATGGACCCACAACCCAAAGTTTTGTCCAGACAGTCAATCAACACAACAATGCAATATCCTTTTTCAAACTTATTTAATTACTACTGTTATTTAAAGTATGACTATATATGAATAACTTTAATCATACATCACTTTATATGATAATAAATTAAGCAATAAACACTTGACCTTGTAGGCATGTTCATCACACAGCACCTCCATCTAACCATAGACTCAAAAGTCTGTCATTCAAATTGTCATCAATAACCGATTTTAACATGCTGCACTTCATATCTTAGCAACCACCAATAAATTATATTAATGCTTATTTATAATGTATTTTATAAATAATATTTATTTATTGTATTTTTATCAACATATCTCCATTATTTAATACAATATATATATATATATATATATTATGTTTAATCAGTAATATTAATAAAGAATTTACCTCACTAAATAATTTTTATTATTATATCAAATGCAATGCAATAGGAACTTGTTTTCACGAAAACTAATCAAACGTAAATAAAAGGTGACGATGGAGTCTAAGGACATCTCACAAGACCTGATCAAACAATCAGCCAAATATCCTCTGTTTAACATGATGGAAAAAAAACCTTCTCAGCACGTTCCACAAAATCATCCTTTACTGAACAAATTCTTGCAAATCTAAGTACCTGAGATGAAAAGACATTGTAACCCATTTTAATTGGTACATTGTGTACACCTGGAAAGGTGTACAAGACTACAGGGAAACTGAAATCATCAACTTTATGATATACACTTGCACCAAAACCATTCTGTCCAACTCTAACCAACATATCCAGATATGCAGCAACTGTACAATCATTACCACTCCTGTTGGCAATCAGGTTATCTGGATAAATCTTGTGAAGCTGCCTATCAAAAAAATTAATGTTACCCACACAAATATCATCTATATTATGACATGTATGACATAATATTTTAGCTAATCCTAATTATTTCTCCTTCAACAGTTTCTGCATAAATGAAAATTCACAGAAAGTAAGAAAATTGTCTGCTAGTTGGGGGTTGCAATTCTCACCCATGGGAATACCCTTAAGCTGTTGAAACATTATCTCACAAAACGACACAAAAGTATTAAATTAAATAAAATTAACAACATCCTGAAGCTTCTGCTTATCAAAACAATGAAAACTTTATTTTTTATTTTTTGTAAAAGAATGCTCCATCACACCTGACACATTAAAATCTTATTAAAAGATTTTAAAACCTTGTCAATTACTTTGAAGAGTGAATCCCTCACTAGTACCAAATCCAAATTTGTATATAAAGTTATAAAATCAAAAACTTAAACCGATTCGATATTGAGGCATCTAATCCTATCTAAGAACTCTAAAGAAGAATTAATACTCCAGAAAGTGTTAATTCTAGAATTCTTTCCAATTGCTAAACAATATTTCCTGAACTGTTCCTTAACAACTTGTAAGCCTGAGTAACTATAATTGATAACTGTTTGGTAGAACACTGCCTGGCACCCGCTATAAACCTATACTTGTACAGGTTCTTATGAAGCTTAAGGATCCATAAAAGTCGAGGAATACAAAGATTTACCTCTTTTATTAACTTAAACTTCCTGATGCTCAGAAATAACTTGGAGCGACTTATGACAAGGAACATATGTACGATTTCCTATACGAGTGAAAGTAACCTTGTCAATGCTTAACGCTCTTAATAAAACCTCTACATAAAACTTTTCACAAACCACAAAAAAATAGTTAGCAGCCTTGTACGCTGGAGCGATTACGTAGCTGTTATGGAGATCCCGAATGTCTTTACGAACACTTGGCTTGTTCAACACTGGTTTAGACCGACCCAGTGAAAGCAAGCCCTGACACTAAAAAAACTTAATCCTATTATCCAGGACTTCCACAACTCTGTTAAACCATACATTAAAACTGTTTACAGATAACTTAAACTTGGTGCACATTTTGTTAACAAAATTAAAAAATGAAACTATTTGGGAAAATGTGCAGACATCGACACTCAGCAATAAGGGAGGTCTCCACTGTAATTTATCCTATGCGTAGGAATGGGCACTCAGGGAGGTTCCTCATCATTTATAATGGGAACTAGGGTCACGTGACACCAAGAGCACTAATCACATGATCTTCACCACCGTCATTCGTAAAGTGATACTCCCGCACAGCACAGACTAAGCCGGGTGTTAAGCTCAATGGTTAAGGTGGCTGGCTTAAGATGTTAGGGTCTTGAGTTTGAGCCCTTGTTTTTTGTCCATTTAAGTAACACCAGGTGGGTTGACTCAGCCTGTAATTTTTCTGAGATTTGGCAAAATGAGTATCAGCTTATTGGTAATCATCAGTGGCACAGCCACACTTCCAGAACATGATGCAACCAGCAGCCACAGACTACATATGAAACAACAACCAGAGCATCGAATTTAGGAGTCGCCAAATGAGCTGAGGTCATTGCCAGCTGAAACCGATTGGGTAGTCGGTGCGACGTTACATATTGAGCATGTTCCCAGTCTTGTCTTGCACGAGTGTTTCTATTTGTTTTAATGTATTAATTCAGATACAATCTCTTCAAATAATCATATTCAATTTCTTCAATTCTTTTGATCACATGAAAGCCTTAAACGTTTATAAACAGAGCATAAATAAATTAAACGTTTATAACTTAGCTTTGTAGTCAATTTCAGAGACTGTAAACGTACTTCTGAACAAGACCATATGTATCCCTTCTGTTTGATTCGATTTCCATCATGTTATTTTGATTCAAAAGGAGTTTAAATATCATTGTAAACAGCACACTTACAAAGAAAACCGCTTCATAACACACTCATTTATAATACATCTTCAAATTCATTGAAACCACAGAGGTTTTTGACAAATTGTGATGTTTTATTTTTCATTTTCCCCATCTGTCCAAGATCTCAGTTCAATGAAGAACAAAAATGCAGAATAATAAAAAATAAATAAGAAAGACAGCACTGATGCGTTGACCGCATGTTCCCAAAACGTTTCAACAGCTATAAATGATTCACTACAAACAGAACACTTCTCAGGTTCCTTGTATTTGTTACAATATCAAAAGGTGGGTTTCAGAATATAGAATTGGGACATTCCGAGAAACCCGAGCATCCGCTCTTGTTTCTTAAGTTGTCATTTTGAAGACGAAGTTGAGATGTTTTCCACATGGAGGAGATATACTTTCCTGTCATTACTCGATTACTGTAATATTTCCTGGTATCTCTGAGATACCCACCATGTTTGTTTATTTTATCCATCCAGTGTACTCTTACGATCAATGGTGAATCAGGTAAATGCTGTCCTGATAGTCATTCACTCGAGTAATTTATGATGCATTGAGAAACTCACAATACGTCGATACTTTCGTTTACATCGCTATCGTTTCTTCTTTATCAATTAGTCTTTGAGGTCTTCTTTTCATCGCTTTAATTCGTGAAAGTACTGCATTGTTTTATTGTTCATACAACATAAGATGGTATGGTCTATTTCATGTCAGAAATATTCATCATTCTATGACGTGCTTCCACAATTCTGGGATTGTGTGTTGAAGATTTTGCAGAAAGAAAAACACATGTGAGACCTTTGTGTGAACAGTTTCTTCAAAATGAGTGTTTTACATTCCAAAAGAAGGTGACATGTGTTTTTTTGGATTTGTGGAACCTGCTGTTGTCTATGGACTCAGTCCTGTGATCTTCTTCACATCACTTGCACAATGTCCTGCTTCTTGGGCTTTGACTGCAACTCATTCTCCGACCCAATTATGCTCTCACCACCAGGACAATGATAATCAAAATGCCGTTATACTTCACCTCCAACCACAATGGCTTTGTTTTCTGCTTTATTCCGATGTTTATTTCATCAGTGTATCAATTGGTCCTGCCAACATTTGTAGTTTGAGGTTTTTCTTCAGCAGCAATCCATTACACTATTATTGCATCTTTGTCCCATTTTATGATTTCCATTTAATTTTTTCCATTCTTTCTTGTTTGGAGCTTAAATTTCCCTTGTGAAATTGTTCAATTTGTCTAGTTTTGGGTTAAGCAATTGGTTCGCTTCTGTCTGTCCGTCCATCCATCCATCCACAAACGTCAATTTATGATCGAAGAATAATTTAATTTCAATTGAATGTTATATTTTGAACATGAATTGGAACAAGAATCGGAAAACGAACCTGTAGTTAGGCAGTACTTTGGCTCTGAATTCTTCCCGATCACATGCGTAAAGAGGAGTGCGGTAACTTTTTACTATGCCTGGCAAAATTGAAAATCATTCCAACCAGGAAACTGACTGGTTTTAAGAATGTCATAAATGAATGGGCAGAGATGGGCAATCTCACCCAGAGAGCGGAAGTGACAATGCTCGTTCTTCCAATTGTTTGTGTCCATTTGTTTACATTTTGTATCACACTTTCCTTTCACCTTCTTTGAAATCATTAGGGCTGCATTCAATGCTGTTTCACTTTCATACGTATCATATTCTATTCACACCAGTTCCTGGAAATATTTTCCAAGGTGAGTTAGTGATTCCTTTTTCTGGCTTGTCTTCACATTTTGCTTTCATGTTTATGTACAAAATGGATTCGGTAGTTTGTTGACCTTTTCATGTACTTAGCCAATCCTACAATCGTAGTTTTCGTGAAATTGGTTGAGCTCCATCAGACCACCACTTCCTTTTCATCTCAGCACATACATTCTCGGGATGCACTGGTTTTTGTGGAACATTTTGTGGATCGTCAGGAGCTTCCTTGAATTGGTATCCAGCATGTTTCTTTTTTTTCCGATTGTGGCGAGCTTCTATTCCACAACTGTATTGGAACAATCGTACTGCAGGTTGGTTTATGACTTTCATTTTCTTTCTTGGGGAGAGATATGTTGTTTGCATCAGCCTCGTTCTGTGTAGGTATTCCTTGGAAAGTACTTTGTGCATTTCTTTGTGATATATTTGTTGGTTCCCTTCTACTCAGAGGTATTTGTATGATGCTTCTTTTTCAAGCTCATGTAGTTGTCCTTACATCCATATTTATGTTGGCCGTTTTTGTTGGTCTACCTGCTACGAATGTGCACTCACAATTACAATTGAATGTCATCAGAGTACCGTTTTACTAGTTTCAGTTGTTCTGCCAACTTTTCGTTATTCAGTGAGAAGAGCTTTAAATTATCCATGTACAGTAGATGTGTCACCTTTCCTGTTCCTTTGGACATTCTTCTGTCGGCTATAAGGGTATATCAATGTTTTTGCTCGTTAATGAGGTCATTTAGGGGAGGTCCTCACACACGCACGGCAGGCTGACGTGTCATGGAATGATTTATCATGGGAACTGCACTTATACGGCTTCTCCCGTTGGTTGTTATCTCCATTTGCTGGTTTCAGGAGGTGGCAGGAAGTTCTCCCAGAACTCAAAATCTCCATCTCCTATTTTAGTAAAGAATCATGACTCATGAACCAAATTGTGAAACTTCGTTCTCGTAGCCTCGTTCCAAGGGCACTTTTCAGAATCTTCACTGAACCTCTGACAGCCTCCACTTGTAGCTCATTTGGAGTGATATTCCCGGAATGCTTTTTAAGTACTCAGTAAGGATTTTCTTTATCATTCCTGTAGTTCTGACTATCACTGGTATAATTTAAGCTTTCTTCAATTTCCACATCCTCGACCTCAATTTTCAGATCTTGGTATTTGGTGATTTTACTAATTCCTGTATCATTTAGTCCAAAGTCATTGGGAACTGAAACTTCAATAAACAACACTCACTTTTCTATTTTGTGTTTGAGCACTCTGTCCAGATGCAATGTTTTGTTTGCAATGTCCACACTTGACGGAATCGTCTTGTCATGCGTGAGCACGAAATGTTCATTTTCAAGGATTGGATTTGGTTTGTGTTTCCATGATTGTCCTGGCACTATCATGTTGAAATGTTTACAGATGTGCCAGTGGATTACTCTTCAGACGCTGCCATGTCTTTCTGTGTACAGCTGTTCTGACATGAGTTTTTTTCCATCCCGAAAGGAGATGACTGGTACTTTCTGTTTCTACCCCACAAAGCCTGCATTTGTCTGATTGGCAAAATCCTGCTATTTTCTTAAAAGCATTAGTGTAGTGTCCTTGGTCTTGAGCATTGATAATGACTCGTTCTCCATCCCAACTAATTTGACCTCCGCTTAACCATTACAATGAGCCTTCCTTGTCGATCCCTGTCCTGTCAAGCTCTTTTTTAAATCTTCCTGCTCTTTTGTCATTCTCCCATTTGTCAGAGTATACAGTATCTGCTGATGTTTCTTTTTGTGGTTTTCCTTTTTTTCTTTTTCTTTGCAATAATAAGGGCTCCACTTGTTTCTGTTTCGTTTCCTGTGTAGTATCCATCATTTGCACCTGTTTTGGAAGTTTATTGCTAAATGGATTAAGGATCACTTTTCTGGTATGTTGTTTTCTTGCTCGTTTACAAATCTCATCCGATAGTCTGTTAAGCTTTTCATATACTCCGCTAGTCCGACACAAGTTGTTCTGTGAACTTGGTTGAGCTCCATTAGACTGCCTCCATCTCGTCTCAGCAATTCTCGGTAAGTACAGCCTCAATATGCATTGGTTTTTGTAGAACATCTTGTGAATAGTTAGAAGTTTCTTTGTTTTGGTGTCTATATTGTTGATCTCCAATTGTGGCCAGTTTATAACTGCACAGCTATACTGGCATACCAGCACTGCATGTTGGTTTATAACTTTGGTTTGGTTTCTTGGAGAGAGGGGTGACTTCAGAATTAGTATTATTCTGCATAGGTACTATTTTCCGATTGTTTTACACATTTTTTTGTGTTGTACCTGGGGGGCCTTCTTCTATTCTGAGGTATTTGTAGGATCCTTTGTTTTCTAGTTCCTGTATTGTTGTACTTTGAGCGATTGAGATGTTTGTTCTTTTTGTTTTCCTTGTACAGATGTGCATTTGACACTTTTGTCAAGACCAAACTCCACTCAAATGTCCCTCGAGCACTGCTTTACTAATTTTAGTTGATCTGACAATTTCTCATCAATCGGTGTGAAGAGTTTTAGATCATCCATGCACAGTAGGTGTGTCACCTTTCTTGTTTCTTTGGTCATTTTTCTGTTGCATGTCAAACTGTATCCATGTCCTTATTCATTGATGAGGTTACTCAGTGCATCCAGAACCAGACAAAACAGGAGGGGGGAAAGACTGTCACCTTGTAAGATACCACGTCACATCTTTACTCCTGGGATTTCAATCTTTCCTTCCAAGTGAGGTAGTATCAGTGTTGTGTTTCAGAGCATCATTGCTTTCTCCATCAATGTGACTACTTGGGGGTCAATTTTGTACACTTGTATGAATTTTATAATGCTTGAATGTGGGACACTATCAAAGGCTTTTTTGTAATCTATCCAGGCTGTGAATAAGTTGGTTTGTCGGAGCTCGCAGTTTTCGAGTATGGTTTTGTTCAACAACAAATGGTCCATTTTTCCATCGCATCCTCTCTTACATTCGTTCTGCTCTGTCTCTGAAGCTCCTTGTTGAGTGAGGTGGTCATAAATTGCAATGGTGATTATACCTGTTTAAAGTGTGTAAGTTGTTGGTGGGCATGTTCTTGGTCTATATTTGTGGGGTAAATGGGTTTCTTCAAATTTTGGGATTAAAAGAGTTGCCTTCTGTGAACCATTTTTCCATTGGCTATTCCCCTTGGATGAGTTCATTAAATGCTCGAGTGTAGTGAGTGCAGAGAGCATGTAGTTGCTTTGGCCAGAAGGTTGAAATCCCATCCAGGCCTGGGCATTTGAAGTTCAGCGCTTCATGAGATGTTTTCTAATTTTTTCATCATCAATTATCATTGACTACATTTCCTGGAGATGTTGCTTTTGTCTTTTCCAAGTGTCGTATCCAATCTGCTTCCTTGTTGTTTTCTTTTTTGTCTTCAAATATACTTTTACAGAATTTTTCTTGGTCCGCTTTTTTGAGGGGAGTTGTCATATTTTGTTTGTTTCCCTCGCTCTCGGTAGAACTTTTTCGGGTTGTTTTCAAAATGTTGATGTTGATTTCTTCTGTTGTTGGCCTCATCATAGTTCTCCCCCCCCTGCTATCTGTTGTACTTGGAGCTTATTATGAGCAGCTTCATTGTATTTCTTTTGTATTTATCTAATTATCTTCTTGAGCTTTGGACTTCTGTTTCCCTTCTTGAATTGTTCTATTTGTCCCATTTCTGCCCTCAGGCAGTCTCTCTGCTTCTGAAGTCTCTGTTTCCATGGTGGTGGTTTGCTTCTGGTCAGATTATCAGATCTATATTTCTGTGTCATTGTTTGCCTGTTATTTTCTCTTGGACATACAGTGCTGCTGCAGAATTTCCTTTTGTCATTCTTTGGTCTTGTTGTGGAGTTTTCATTTTTTTTTCTTGATTCAATTCTCTAATCTGTTTCCCAATTTCCGTTTCTGTTATTCTGACTAAAGTTGAAATCTCATCCGTTTCTGTTTTCCTCTCTTGTTCTATTTTCTGTGTAACCCCAGTAAGTTCTGATGGTTGTTCCTTTTCTTTGGGTGTTTGTACTCTGGGAATCTCATCCCAAATGCATGTCCCATTATTCCATTGTGGCATTGGTGGTAGGTTCATTTCTTATTGCCTCGTCAATTTTTTTCATTTCTTATTTTTAGTTCCTTTTCTGTGAATATTTTCTGTTTGAGGATATTGTTTTTCTTTTTTCTTTGTGTTTAGTGCTGCCTGTTCCCAGGTATTCCCACTTTCTTTTATCATGCCTTTTCGTCTGATATATTCCATTGCCAATAATAATGTCTATTTTTCCTTCTTTGTCCAGATTTTCTTTTTCATGCTCTCTCCTTGGGTCATCTGATTTATGTCTTCAATTTCTTGCTGTGTTGCTTTGCCAGTTGTTTCCTTTATTCTTTCCTGGTTAGGAAGAGAGATGAAACAAATCATTTTATTTAGTCTCTCTTCCTGGGTCAAGCATCTTTGCAACATTGATGCTAATGCAGTGAATTTGTTAATGGAACTCTTATGGCCTTGGCTGCCAGCTTTGTTCGTTTCAATTGGTTCACGAATCTTTCTCTTTTACCAATAGTCCCCCATGCTTCATGTGCAGAATATGATTTGCATTGGAGGATTTTTTTCCTTCTCCTCTGAGCTCCAGCTCTGTTAATTTAATCTTCTGCGATTCGTCTGTAACCTAGTAGTTGTTGGTTGTATAACAGGCGACACATTTTTTGCTTCTCCTCAATGTGTGTACGCGTGTGCAACTGGCAGTTTGATTTCTGACTGAACGATTTATCGCACAAAGTGCACTTATACGGCTTCTCCCCAGTGTGAACCCTCATGTGTTCACGACAGTGTGCAGTCTTTCGGAATGACTTGTTGCACACAGAGCAATTATATGGCCTCTCCCCAGTATGGGTCCTCATGTGTAACTGGCAGTGATCACGTTTGCTGAATGATTTATTGCACACTGTACACTTATATGGTTTCTCCCCAGTGTGGCCTCTCGTATGTACTAGGCGGGATGAATAGTCAATGAATGATTTATGACAATAAGTGCACGGATATGGCCTTTCCCCAGTGTGGATCCTCATATGTCTGTTGTGACTCGAACGATTGCCGTATGATTTATTGCACAAACAGCACACGTACGGCTTCTCACCCGTATGGGTTCTCATGTGACTCTGACAGTGCGCCTTGGTACGGAATGGTTTATGACAGATGCTGCACTTGAACAACTTCGCTTCAGTATGAATCTTCATGTGTACCGTGCAGTTTCCGTTAAGACGAAACGAATGGCTGCACATAGTACACTTATATGGCTTTTCTGTTGGCTGTAATCCCCATTTGCGAGATTGAGAAGGTGGAGTGGAGCCCTGACAGGACTCTTTCCCACCTCTATTTCCGTAAGCAGCATGGGTCATCATGTGTTCCTTGCAAGCTGAATACTGAATAAATGATTCATTGCACACAGTGCACCTGTGCGGTTTCTCAACAATATGGGTCTTCGTGTGCATCTTCCAGTTTGAACGATTAATAAACGATTTGCTGCACACTGTGCACTGAAACGGCTTCTCCCCAGTGTGGCTCCTCATGTGCGATTGCAGGTTGGCCGACTGAATAAATGATTTATTGCACACACTGCACTTGTATGGCTTCTCCCCAGTGTGTGTACGCATGTGCATGTAGCAGTTTGATTTCTGACTGAATGATTTATTGCACAAAGTGCACTTAAACGGTTTCTCTCCGGTATGCATCCTCATGTGTTCCTGGAATATTGACCTGCATTTTAATGATTTATTACAGATAATGCACTTGTACGGCTTTTCCCCAGGATGTGTCATCATGTGTGCCCGGTAGAATGAGTTCTGAACAAATGGCTCGTTGCAAACATGACACGTGTACGGTATTTCACCACGATGTGCCATCATGTGATTCTGATATGTTGAGATATCAGAGAAGAATTTGAAACATACACAGCACTTTAACTGATTCTCTGGAGCGTGGATGCTCGTGTGTACCTGATCTGTTGAAAGAGAACAGAATGATTCATTGCATCTGTATTTCTTCTCAGAATTGGGAATCTTCAGCTGTGCTTCTTGATGAGTACGTTTCTGTTTATAATCCATAGACTTCACACCGTTACTCTTCTTTTGTTGCTGCAAATCATTTTCCGTGAACGTGAGACTATTATTGGTGAAGGATAACATTCTGAATAGCTTTGTTTGTCTCTCTGAATATTGGTCAGAAAAAAAAAAAGGATATTTGTCAAAGGGATGCAAAACAGCATCAACACATCAAGTTACAATCATGACGAAACAGCAATGGATCAGGACACTTGCACATTCATGAATATTTCACCTGGAAGCCAATCAACATATTTTGGAGTAATTTATTTTTGCAAAAACTATAACCATGCCAGTGGGGAGAGAGGTATAAAAGTGCAACTTAATTGAAAGTTCCAGTTATAAAACGTGTTACTGAGACTTTAAGGACAAAGACCGATTGGTCGAGCGACCATTTGAGAGGGAACCTTCATGATCACATTGGAAAATCACGTGCTTATTTCTTGCTCTCCACTGAAGTGTGGGTAAAATATCAAGTGCTGTATAATCAGTCCTAAAGAAAAACATTACATCATTCCTTGACCGATGATAGCAGTGTTCGAGTCATATGGAGTCAGGTAGGTAGACAGACAGTTTAGCAAAACAGTGAGTCTTTGGAGAAGTCTCACTTACAAAACAGCCCTGGAGATGAATGGATTGACTGCACCTTCTTCCACCATGGATTTGGTTGGTAAGTAAGCAAGCAAGCAAATAACTAAGCAAATAAGTAAGTCAATAAACAAATAAATAAATGAATGAATAAATGTGCCTCAACTGTTTCCCATGGCAATCAAATTTCAGTTTGCGTTTCTCATTTCGATTTTGCTCCAACTCAGTTGAATCGAGCACTTACCTGTATATGCACCTGGTTTGGTTGTATGTTATACTACAAATTATTGTGATTCACAAGACAGTGTGCCCAAATTTAACAAATCACCTGCTGCTGGAACTTGGGTCAAAGAAAATAATTTGTTGAACAAATGCCAGAAAAATAGTTTATACCATTTCGATTTCTGGTGTTGTATTCACGAGATGCATTTGCAACAATATCTGTGTTACAAGAATCACCACTGAAGGATGACCAATGTCTTAACACAAATGACACAGCCATAAAGCAGCCACTGAGAAGACGTTTGGATTGTTTTCCTTCCGAAATCCCCATTCATACACCTTGCAGCAAATCGATCTCGCAACACAAAACTGCTCTCATCAAATCAATCACATATTTTTAATGTCAAGTTTTGACGTTCGAAACAAAATCCTTTTGAAAGCAAACTTCATTGTTTTTCAAAACAGAAATTATTTTGATATGTTCTGGACTTAATAAATGTGAACCAGAAGGAATTAGGAACAGGAAATCCAAGGTAAAATCGTTGTATACTTAACAAGCCTTTCAGCTCACCATTTGCACTGCAAGAATCTGGACTCGGCTCTTCCTTCACAAGGATGGTGTTTGAAGTTGAAGGAGAGATATCGTGGAGAAACATCCCCTCAACTTGGCCAATTTCATCTGCACAAAATCCAACGTTAGAGCGTCACAGCATTATAATTCTTGGATATATGTTCTGTCCAGCATTAATGATGGTTTTTAAAAAATTTTGTAAATATTAATATTCAAAAAAAACTCAGCTCATGCAAGAGCAAGGAGAGAAAGAGGAATAGAGCAATGTACTGACATTGGGGCAGGAGGTGGATGCAACAAGCACAGGAATGAAGAGGAAATTGTGGAGGAAACCTGGAAGCAAGAGCAATGAGTCACGTCAAATTAATGGAGGAGGGATGAGGGGGGGGAGAGAGACTTTGGGTAGGAATGGGAGATTACATAAGATAGTGGTGTATCGCCAACTTTAATCCCCGGATGGAAGGTTGGAATTGATCAGCTTCAAGAAGGCGGTTCCACAAATTGGAGAAAAAAAAAAGTGAAGGTTGTGGTGTTCGCATGGATTTGGTGAATTTTTCCAGATGACGTTTACTGGAAGAATGCATGCATCCTGGAGCTGGAGAGGGTTTGGGGATGAAAGTACAGAGGGAGCCTATCAGACCGGAGGAGAGGCGGTAAAATATATTGTTGTGGAAATGTCTTCTCAGGAGTAACTTTGCAGAGTATAGCGGTAGTTATTTCCCAAATTGCATATTTAGCGTCAAGCGTGAGGTATTTTTAATTGCCATGTAGAATATGCATCATATTATGTGTAGAAAGATACTGTCTTCCGTGTGTGTGTGTGTGTGTGTGTGTGTGTGTGTGTGTGTGTGTGTGTGTGTGTGTGTGTGTGTGTGTGTGTGTGTCTAAAACCACTTTCCCTTCATTCCATTTTTAATGTTCCGACATTTGGAATCTGTTTTTCTTGTCCTTGTAAAGCATCCGACAGGCCGGCAGCACGAGAGGTGGAAAAGCCACCATGACACCAAAGCGCGCCGAGCGCTGAGTGATGGGTCGGAATGGAGGGGAGGGGAGGAGCTCAGCCCCACCTACGAACTGGGCGTAACAACAACAGCGCCGAACGGGAACGGGTTAAGTGCATCACAAATTGGGTGTGAGCCTACTCTATAAAAGGCAAGACCAGGTTCCACAGGATGTGACTTGAGAAGGAAGCTTAGCAGCGGAGCCTGCGTTAGTGCATTGTTCGTTGAGTCAAGAGCGTGAAAGAGTTTGGGTTATGAATGAATTGTTGCACGGTATTGCCAAAACATTTGAAAACCACGTGGTATCCGGATGCATTATAGTGGCTCTGATATATATACACGCCTGTTACATGGCCCGTTATTTATTGTCAGATCAGGCCAGAGCAGATCTGTGACTTGCTACAAGTATCATGTAAACCTGTACTAACCTGTTCTCTGTCGGGTTGTTGGCGACTAAACTGTCTCCCCAACCAGGTTTTCTGATGAGGAGGGTATATGAATATGGACACCCAGCAGGATTAAAAACAAAACCTGTCAAAGGGCAGAGGAGCTCCTTGTGAGCCAACGGCCATCCATATCTAGTGCCCAAAGTCTGTGTCTGTGAACGTCCTCCTGCAGTTCGGTTACTTTTTTATTCGGAGGTTGGTGGCAGGATTTGCACTCCAGCCACCGTAAAACATACCAAAAGCAAAAATAAATCTGAAAACCCACTCCGTGGAAGTACCTGCTGTGCAGCTGCCCTCTGCAGGGCAGCTCACAGGATGACAGGATTGGGGCAAAGCCTTCGGGACCCCCACTCCTTGATGATAGGAGGAAAACCATGGGGTAACCTTCCTGGGTCAGATTGTGGTAATCTGTGTCGGGGTGGTGCGAGTGTCGTCCACCAGACGGTGGTCTCCTTGGGTTAACCTGAGGCGGTCCCTTTGGGTGGGTGCCTGGAATGTCCTATCCCTAAGAGAGGATGATCACCTGTCTGTTATCATCTGAGCTCAAGCGTTTGGACATCGGTATTGCAGTAGTCTCTGGGGTTCGGAGACCAGATTGTGGCAAGATCATGGCGGGTGTTCCACCGACTATTGGTCTGGTCACTCTGATGTTTACCATGCCCAAGGAGTTGCTTAGCTGTGTCCAATAAGCTGACTCCAATGATAATTGAGGCAACACCGGTCAACGAGCGTATTATGAGATGAAGCATTCATCACTCCTTGGGTGTCATTTCCTTGGTCTCTGTTTATGCTCCGACTGAGGCGAGTGATCTCACCGTGAAGGACAACATTCTTATGCATGTCGAGTCTGTGGTTGATCATTACCCCAGGCAAGATACTCTTCTAGCCTTGGGGGATTTCAATGCATCAAAGGAACTGATAGGGATGGTTATGAGACATGTGTTGGTCCCCATAGGTCTGGAACTGTGAACCAGAATAGCACTAAGTTCCTTGACTTTGCAAGAAGTCATGGACTTAGGGTGGCTGGTTCATGGTTTCAGCGCCCACAAGCTCATCGCTGGGCTTGGTATTCCAACGCTCGGGGTGTGGCAAAGGAGATTGACCATGTGCTCATTGATAGTCACTGAGGATGAGGCACAAGGAGGCCTATGTGTGAGGAATCTGTGAGGGGGTCGAGCATCACCTGTGGTCAAGTGATTCTCGTCTGCTTACAGGGGACTTCACGCATTGCGTTCCTCCAAGCCCGTCCCTCGGTGTACTGCAGTTATATGCGGTGGGTGCGGCTCTTGACTGAGGAGTGCGAAGTGAAGGCTCGCAGGGCCGGCTACTTTGAGCGGCTGTATCAGGCTGATCCACCAGCTGTCGAGTTGGATGTCAAGAGTGTTACTATTCCTATTGCTGACCCTCCAATCAACTGTGATCCACCTTCGTTTGTGGAAACACAGGCTGCGTTGAACTGGTTGAAATGGGGTAAAGCTCCTGGGATCTGTGGCATCCATGTTGAACTTCTCAAGGCTGGTGGAATGTTGAACTTCTCAAGGCTGGTGGAATCCATGTTGAACTTGAACCTGTACTCGTGTCATTTCATGCAGTTCTGTGCTCTGCCTGGAACACAGGCATATCCCAACTGACTGGATGAGGGGCATTGTTGTCCCTCTCTGGAAAGGGAATGGTGATCGCCAGGACTGCAACAACGACTGAGGGGTGATGCTGCTCTCAGTGCTGGGCAAGGTCTTCACTTGGATAATTCTTGATAGGGTTCGCCACCATCTGCTTGAGCACCAGCGCCGAGAGCAGTCAGGCTTTACACCAAAGAAGTCAATGATTGACTGTATCCTCACCTTGCTCTTCGGGTCCTCATTGAATTCAGATGAGAGTTTCGGCAGGGGCTGCTTGCAGCTGATGTTGATGTCTGGAAAGCATTTGATTCAGTGAATCGGGATGCTCTCTGGAGGATTCTTGGTCTTCGTGGGGTGCCACCAAAACTGATCAATCTGATGTCTGAACGATATTCTGGTACTGAGAGTGCTGTGAGATGTGGTGATACCATCTCTCACTTATTTCCAGTTGTTCCTGGAGTTAGTCAGGGGTGTGTACTGGCCCCCACACTTTTCAGCATTGTATGGGCTGGATTCTGGGGAGGATGTTGGACAGATAAGGCTGCGGTGCATCGTTTGGGAATGTCAAGATCTCTGACCTTGATTTTGCAGATGATGCAGTCCTCTTTGTGGAGACTCTGGATATCCTTTTGGGGGCCCTTGAGGTGCTGAATGAGGAGTCGGAGCCATTGGTATTACGAGATTCCTGGGTTAAAACTAAGTTCCAGGCTTTCAATGACATCTTGGATGCTGCTATCTTGTCTGTACCCGTTTGTGGTGAGGATGTTTTGCTCACGGAGAGATTCACTTCCCTTGGCAGTGATATTCATGTCTCTGCTGGCTGTGAGGTAGAGGTCAATAGATGGCTGGGTTGGGCTTGGGTAGTTATGGATTCACTGGATCATGGGGTGTGGCGCTGCCGGTACCTGTGCAGGAGGACGAAAGTCCGAGTCTTCAGGTCCTTGGTGCTTTCAGTCTTTCTCTATGGATGTGAGACTTGGACTCTGACCAGGGATCTGAGACGGTGACTTCAATCCTTTGGAACCAGGTCTCTTCGGAGAATCCTTGGCTCTCGCTGGTCGGACTTGGTGTCCAACGAGCGGTTGCTGAGACTCAAATGAGATTTGTTACCTGCATAGTCCATGAGCGTCAGCTGTGGCTGTATGGACATGTGACTTGTTTTCCTGATGCTGATCCTGCTCACCAGATTCTCTCAGTGAGGGAGCCTCATGAGTGGAGGAGGCCAATGGGCCGACCACGTGCCTCGTGGTTGCAGCAGGTTGATCAGCATCTCAAGATGGGGATGGGCCAGGCATCTGCCTGGGGGATGGCCAGACGGAGACCCCTGGAGTACCGGCAGAAAGTGGACGCAGCGACGCGTTGCTCCAGTGCATGCTCCCATACCTGACCTACCTGACCTGTTGAAGGGCAGATTGGGTTCGGGTGATTAGCATTAAGGGTGAGACTATGTCGGCATCTGGCAATTACACTATTGGCCACCCAGTGAACAGACAAATGTGACACGTATACTGGCTCTGTGGTTCCCTTGGAGTATGGTATCGTAGTCTGACAAGCCTGTGATCTGACTAGGAACAATCAAATCAATCGGCCGCCACGACCGCTTTGACGTGGTTCATCAGGATTCGGACCGGGCAATTGACCAACCCGGAGGCTGTAAAATATACTTTCAAAACGTAAACCCTGGCAGAGTCCTACCAAAGACCTTAGAATGGCACGTTCTGCTTCCTTGATTGACATTCAGCTTTCAAAGGATAGAGCACAGACAATCCCCATAGTTTGGCATCCATGGGGCGGAGTAAATTCCTCCTTAGGAAATTCCCCGCTGAGTGCGGTGAGAAAGGCAATGTCATTGTTGTGACATCACTAGTACCCAGAGTGCCCCAAGATGTGTTATCACTTCCTCCAAGCTCAGTGGCTGCGTTTGTCTCATCCAACAGTCCTGCATTGTGTCTCGTGCATTTGTCTGTATATCCATGCCCTAGACCCTGTAAACAAACAAACAAACAAACAAACAAATAAATAAATAAATAGAAAAGGGAAAGAAAAACCTATTCCCTGATATGGCGCTGACTATACCAGATCCAAACAGGAGTAGGGAAGTGCAGTAGGAAAGGTAGGTGCTACAATACCGATCCACACAACAAAGGGAGCATTTGGGGACTTTAAGCAGACAAGAGCTGGTCTTGGACTTGTGTCATGCAGGATGGCATGGCACAGTGCAAAGTGCGGCTTGGACGGGAGAATGACAATAAGGAGGCCAGGAGACAAGAGGATGGCAATGAGGAGGGATGTCTCCATGAGTCTCCAAAACAGTCCCTCCATGGGGTGCAATGAAAGAGAGAGAAAGATATGTTATCTCCACAGCTCTAAACGTAATCTACCAGGTGCATGCACATCCGTGGCTTGTGAGCCCCAGTGACCACCCTCTGGTCCCAGCATTGGCCGCCCTCTTCCAGTGGGTGGCACTGCCCTTTTCCACCCTGCCCCTTAGGGAGGAGCCCCTGTAAAATATTTTGATCCTCTCCAGTGCAGCGCAGCTGACTTTGCCACCATGGCTTGCAGGTCTCCAGCCAAACAGCTCATGATGGACGTCCCTTAATAGCGCAAAGCACTTTCTGGGTGCTTTGTGCCTAAATCCTCCACCTTGCCTAGCCTGGACAAGAGGTTTTACAGAACACAGTCATACCCTATTCTGCTCTAAGGTTTACAACCACAGTCTCTTCGGTGCACGTTGTACCTCTTACCTCTGACAGATATCTAAAGCAAGTGTAAATCCAACCTACTCAAACACATGGTCCATACTATTCTTACCACATTCTAGCTATGGATCCCTTCCCTCCCCCTTTCTAAGGCCTAAGTCACATTTGCTCTACGGCTAGGATACGGCGGCCGTACCCCCCCTGAATTGACAGAAACGTGGCGGTGGCCGCAGAGTTTCTGCGGAGGCCTCAGGGTGGCCCTACGCCGTATGGCTATCTTTTACAGGCCGTAGGGGTCGCCGTGGAATTATAGCGCGGAGTTATAACTTTTTTCATTTCTACATTGGCCGTAGCAATTCGACAAGCCAAGCTGTGACGTAGATGTGTTCCACGTCGACCATACGTAGGGCGTATGGTGGGCTTGCGTCATTCGTGCGGCTGCCGTAGGCTCTTATCAATGAAAAATTAATTTTTCCAACCCCCAAAAATTACAAAAATAAAAAAAAATAAAAAAAAAATTACGTTAGCTTAGGGCCCCCTGCGGTCGCCTTGCGGTCTGTGTGACTACCTGCGGGCAACGCAGGGTCGACGCACGGTTCCCCTACGCCCGCCGTGCGTCCTACGTACGGCCTCCGTGGCAGTCTGCGTCGACCGTGCGCTGCCGCTAGAGATCGGAGTATAGGTGTTTGCCTATACTCCGAACTGGTATATTCAGTTATATATTCATAGTTATAGTATATTCAGTTATATATACTGGTATATTCCGAACTGTTATATTTTTATTTCAGTAAAAAAAAAGAACTGGTATATATACCCACTCGTTACCGTCGATCTGGCCGCACGTTCGCCTTAGGGCCCCCCTGCGGTCGCCTT
>CM068968.1:39056956-39073478 GCA_035128595.1 Eptatretus atami
GAAAAAAAAAAGCTTTGCACCTCTATCTCCAAAACCACGCCATGGAAATGAAACTTGGCACATGGCAAGTACTCCTCATGGGGAAATCAGTGTGATTTTTGCATGATGTCGTCGGTGCCTTTGTTATGACGTCATAAGTGCATATGTAGAACGCACATCCGATCAGTATGAAAAAATTTTGAGGACAATCATGGGATAAATTGGTCAACAAAAAAAAAATCCATGACATCATCGGTCACGTGGTTCGGCAGCCATATATATTACTTTTAAAGCCTTCAAAACTCTTCTCTGACATGGCTGAACAGATCAAGGCAAAACATTGCTATGACCGCCTATCTATGAAGAACAAAACGCTCCCACCTATGATGTCATAGGTCACATGGTTTGGCAGCCACATTGGATTTCATCATCCTCTTCAATCACATCCAACTTCCACATCCTCTTCAATCTCTTCCCTCTAGGTCTTAAAGATAGCTGTTCATCACCATTTCAAATTGTCCCCAATTCACAACCATAATCTTTTCTACCCTCGTTAACCCCACACCAATCCATCCTCCTTCCAAATTTCCAGTTTTCCCTTCTTGGAGATTCCTTGTGTCCATCCTGTCCACCCCATGCATGTGTTTTTTGCGTCATGTTTTTTATCTGTTACGTCCTGATCCGTTCAGTGTACTAGCTCTTCTACGAGCCTCGGCTATTTATAAATAAAAAAGAAGAAGTGAATAAAGAGAGATTCCCGGAAATGTAACAGGATAGGATCATTGAAAAATATCCTGTCAAATTGCCAGGCGTCTCTACACCTGGAGACACAACCAAATGCTGAAACAAGTCCAGCTATTATTAGGAGAGGTCCAGAAGGCTAATGTTAATTACAAACAAAAGAGAAGGCAAATTTTGAATCCCTTTGTGAAAGCGAGAAAATATGTATCCAAGGGGAAGAAAACCAAGCCCAAGGCAGTTGAAATCCTTGGTAAAGCTAATAATTGGCAGCTAGCTGTGGACCTACGAGAACAAATGGTCTTTCTGCAGCAGTAGCAAAAACAAACCTGAGACCAGGCATTGTGTTATGGTCAGGGGAAAAAAAATTGGTCATGCTTAATGAGCTGACCGACTCATGGGAAAACAACATCCAAGATGGGAAAGTATTCAGAACTTATAACCAAATGTAAGGAAAGAAGTTGGAATGTGCATTGTATCACGTTTGAAGTCGGTTGCCAAAGGTTTGCACCAACATCATCGATAACTTTTCTGATCAAGCTAGGAGTGGCAAATAAAGAGAGGAAGGGAGTAGTCGAGAAAGTCTTAAATAATACGATAAGAGCCTCAACTTGTACATGGCAGAAATATAGAATTTGACAAGCCAAGACGGTCAATCAATAACTCAAGCAGGTGGAGGTGGTGTTTGTCTTGGCAGACGCTCCTGGCTCGCTCCCTGCCATTCAGGTCATACTGAAGTTAAACAGCCAAAACGACCTAGCACGGGGACTTTGACCAAGGCAGGGGGACTACTTTCACATCGCAAACAGGTCAGTAGTCTCTGTCTTCTTTCGCCTCCTTTCTGCTCTTTCCATGCTTTGTCCCCCCAGGTTTCTGCAGGGTGCACGTGGTCTCCCAGCAACCCTCTTCTGGTGAAACTCCCAAAATCCAGACTCATTCCTCACCTCCACTCAATTGGTCCTCTTTTTTTTCACCCTGTGGAACCAACTTCCTCAGTCCCTTCAATCTCCCTCTTCCCTCCAGGGCTTCAAGACAGCTGTTCATCATCTGATCAGGTCATCCACTATCCATAACCATGACCTTTTATTTCCCCATTAACCCACCCCAAGCCCACCTTGTTAAGTATTTCCACTTCTGTGATTGAGAGTTTGTGGCTCTCCATCTTGTTCAACCACCGTGTCCTCCCCTTGCCCTTCCACACATCCCTTGTGTATCCAATCTCACTCTATTTAACCCTGTTGTTGATATGTTCCACCACCACTTCCCCCCCCCCCCCCAATTCATACTGTTTTTTTTCGTTTGTTTCATCCTGAGATGTAGGTCTTCCACAAGCCTCAACACGCATAACAAAAATAATAATGTTTTAGGATGTCGGAACAGCAATAATGAAACGATAATACTGAACAGGTGCAGATGTTTATTTTTCCATGACTACAATGTTTTATGACATTGATAATAATACACAACGCAAAATAATGAACAAACTAAAAGTGATTTAAAAATAAGAGGTTTTACAGATGTCAACTAACAAAATAATTTCAATCCTTTTGACATTTCACCTTCTCTTCCATTCTCCCCAAGGTGAAGGTTTTTTTTTCAACATTCTTTCCTTTTACAACCTTAATCCAGGTGAACGTGTTTTGAACTTTGTCATTCCACATAGGTGGGAGACCGAGAATGGGTAAGTGGTAAAATGCAATGAGAAATTAAACTGATATGCTCGTTGGAGGAGATGGGAAAGAAGAGGAAAGGAAGGTGAACACATAATTGACAAATACAGTAAAGGTGGGAATAGGTGTGATCAATGGATATGAAAACGGAGACTGGTGTGAAAGTTGTTTTTTGACATTGGATTAACGATTTAATCAGACAATTATTTTTGTTTCATTTCGGGATTGTCTTTATAAACGTTTAACACAAATATTCATCCAAGAATTCCAAAGGAAATAGAACGATGCATTACTGCTGTTGTAGCTCCAAAACACCTTGAAACAATAGCTGGTGCACTTAAAGGATCTTATATATATATATATATATATATATATATATATATATATATATACTTCCATCAATTTATATATATATTTGTCCATGTTGATTGAGTCTTGTACTGCACGAGTGTTTTTATTTGTTTTAACATATCAATTCCAATGCGATCGATTCCAAGTAATCAAATTCAAGGTTTTTCGTTTGACGATAAGTTGTTTTTGGATTCTCCGTCTATGCTTGGAGCTTAAATCTCCCCTCTTGAATTGTTCAATTTGTCACATTTTTTTTTCCTCTTGAGTGTCCGCTTTCACAGCATTGTTCAATTTCCATTTGGGAGGCCTCGCATTTTTTTTGTGTTTCTCACTCTGGGATGACCAGGGTGCGAGCTCTCCCTCGGGTGTCACAACTGTCTTCTGCCCCTTCATTGGTTGTGTAGCGCACGATGGTGTGCTGGGACCTTCTCATTGAAAGGCTGCATTGCGCAGCCATCATTCCAAGTGAAAGTCAAACCCATCCATTGTGGCATTGGTAGCAGTGCTGCTCCTGCTGGTGACTGGTCACTTCTTGCTTCTTTCACCTCATCTTCTATTCATTTGTTTTCTTCATCTGAGAAACGTTTTCTGCTGGGATATTTTTACTCTTATCAAATTTGGGATTGGTCACCAGATGTGGTCTTTACACTGGCAATGTTTTCAAAATAGCTGCTCCCACGTTCGTCTTGAACACTTTTGTCTGGCATTTCCCTCACCCACAGCAACATCCATTTTTCTTCTTTGGACCAGTTTTTCCTTTTTTGTTATATTATTTGGTCTGGGGATATTTCCCACTGGTCTTGTCTGGTTTGCTCAATTATTTCCTTAATTCTATCTTTTGATAGGTATCAGCATACCGTAGGGCGTAGATGCACCCTGTGGTGATCTTTTTGAAGTGAAACTGTCTCCACCAAGATATTTTAGACTTTTTTTTCAGTTGATCCTTGAAACGTTTTCCTTTCCTGAATGTTTCCGTCTCTCCTGTATGCGTGGAATCCACTTTGCATTGGAAGACATTCCCCTTGTCTTATATACTCCATTTACACCACTTCTATTTGTTTCGAGCTTATCCTGTTATTTTGTGGAAGGTGGCACTTATTCAGCTTATGCTTTGATGCAGAGCTCTGTATCATACGAGAATGAGATAATCATCGGAAAAGGTTTTTTTTGTATGCACGATTGAGGCTCCTGGAAGAGCTAGAGCAAAATGGAAAGGGAGAAACACCAACAGCAGAGCAGAAGTGAGAGTGAGATAAAGGGAAGGGTGAGAAGGACACATGGGGTGAACAAGCCGAATGAAACGGTAAGAGGAAGGGCAGGGTGGGGGTTAAACAGAAAAAGAAAAACCCAACCCACAACTAACAAATGAAAAGAGGTGAAGGAAAGGGGGAAATATCACAATCACCTGGAAGAAAGGAGGGCTTGGGAATGGGGTCATTTGAGTTATAAGAGATCATGAGTTGGGGATTGGAGATGACCTGAAGTACTGGGGAACAGCTGTATTGAAGCCCTGCAGGGAAGAATGGGACTGAATAGATTGGGGAAGTTGGTTCAGCAGGTGAGAGAAAAGAGAAACAAATAAGTGGACGTGAGCAGTGCGCCTGGATTTTGGGAGTGTAACAAGAAGAGCATTACTGGCAGACCATGTGCGCCCTGCAGGAACCTGGGAAGGACACAGGCAAGATAGAGTAGAGGGTGAAAGACTAAAAAGGAGACGGTAGAATACAGAAGCCACCAACTGGCCTGCAAAGCAAAAGTAACAGGCCGAGACACTCAGCTTCATCACAGGAGGATTTACAGAGATCGAGAGTGAGAGAAGAACTGAACGATCAAGAGGTGAAGTTGACACATCGATGGTGCAAAGGGAGTTTGCCTAAAGCTGTTAGGGTTGAAGAAATGTATAAGGAATGAACACTGCACACATTTCACCGACATAGCTTCTCCCATTGGTTGTAATATCCATTCGTGGGTTTCAGAATTTGGAATGGAGTCCTCCCATGATTCAAAGCATCCACCTACGTTTCAGGAAAGGATCACGTTTCACAGACCATGTTTGTGAAGTTCTATTCCGATGGTTCTTTTCAGGATCGTCACTGAACCACGGATAGTCTCCAATCGTAGTTTGGAGTAATATTCCCCAGGATCATTTTTAACATCTCAGTGAGGTTCTTATTCATCACTCCCTTTGCGACAACAATCACTGGCACAATGTCGGCACCCTTCAGCTTCCAGGTTTTCTTGACTTCATTTTTCAGATCCTGGTACTTGATCATTTTCTAGTCTCCACATTATTTAGACAAAAGTTTCCGTTACAGATACCTCAATTAGCAATGTCATCTTTTCCTTTTTGTATTTGAGTACCAAGTCCGGTTGCAATGCTTTACATTCTATGTTCACGGTGAGCCTGGTGTGGCTCAGTGGTTAAGGCGGTGGCTTGGGATCCTTGGGGTCCTGAGTTTGAGCCCCGCTAGCTGCTGAGTTAGCATCAGGGGGGTTGACTCAGCCTGTCATCCTTCCGAAGGTCGGCGAAATGAGCACCAGTATACTGGTAATTATCCCTGCAGGGTCAAAGGCGACTAAAAGGTTGGTGTCAGGAAGGGCATCCGTCCGTAAAAACATTTCCACAAGAAAGGGTACCATGATTGGAGCCTGCACAAAGCTAAACTTGCTCAAGGATAAAGGCTTTCAAATGGTGTGACGATGATGATGACATTCTCTGTTCACGCTTAATGGGATGGTCAAGCCGTATGTGAGTATTATGTAAATACGCTTTTGGCATCGTGTAACCATGATTTTTCTGAGACCGGGCCGATATTAAAGCTTTTGCAAATGTGCCAGTGGATTATTCTGCATACTATGTTGTGCCTTTGTTTGGACAGCCGTTCTGATGAGTTGTTTTTACATCCCAAGAGAAGGTGATGGTGCTTTCTGTTGCTACCTTGCAGATGTTACACTTGTCCAATTTACTCAATCCTCCCAAGGACACTACCAATGGTTAAAGCCATTGGTAGTGTCCTTGGTCTTTGGCATTTATTACAACTCGTTCTCCATCGCAGCTGGACTGACCTCTTCTTAACGACGCAAATAAGCCTTTTTTGACCATCACGATTCTGTCCAGCTAATTTTTAAATCTTCCTGCTCTTCTGTCGTTCTCGCATTTGTTGGTGTATATTTGCTGACATTTCCTTTTTGTACTTTTCCTTTGGCTTCTTTGCAATCAATGGTCTGCATTCATTGACGTTTCAATTTTGTGTGTAGTATCTTCTATTCACACTTTTTGGAAATTTTTTGCAAGGTGAGATAGAGATATGCCTGGTGTTGGCTTAATGGTTAGGGTGGTGGGCTTGGGATCCTAGGATCCTGAGTTCAAATCCTGCTTGGCTGCTGAATTAATACCAGGTGGGGTTGACTCTGCCTGTCATCCTTACGAGGTTGGCAAAATGAGTGCCAGCTTACTGGTATCCTGTGTCGGAGTGGTGACCCTTCCAGGATTGTGCCCAATAGCCAAGGAGACTGCTTAGGCAGTACCAACGCTCTGCAGAGTATGGTCCCAATAGATGGATGGAAATAGAGATACTTTTCCTGGCTTCTTGTCTTTGTGTACAAATTCGATTCGGTAATCTGTTGAACTTTTCACTTGCTCAGCCAATCCTACAATCGTCGCTCTGTGCACTTGGCTCGACTTCATCAGGCCACCACCTCCTTATCTTGGCAGGTACGATCTTGGGATGCACTGTTTTTGGTAGATCGTGAGTTTCCTTGTTTTGGTATTGAGCTTGTTGGTTTTTCAATTGTGGCCAGTTTACTATTCTGCAACTGCATTGGAACAATAATACAGCATCGTGGGTATTATTTAATGTATTTGTAGTATTTAATGCAGCATCGTGGGTACATCTAGATTCTAAGATGAAGATGCATGCATGAACTCACAGCTTCACCATACAATCCATTGTCTTTGTTTAGCTCTCGTGGCATGCAGACTATGGCATGTTTTGCGATATCATCACGGTTTGTGAAGTTTATCATGAAATATCTATGATCCTTAAGCATCATGCCTTTTAAGCACGTTTTAAGTGACAAGGATGTATCTGTGGCTCAAAGGCAAAGGTATTAGCTTCGAAGTGAAATTAGATGTTACTTGTTGAATAGATTTTCATGTTGCCGGGTTATTAAGTTTGCCTCAAGCTACAATTATACCATCTATAAAAATGCCGATGTAATTCCTGAAAGTGCAAAACGTGCAACACGATTTTCATCCGAGTATATCTCACACAAAAAAGGGTAATGTTGGACGTAAAAAAGCTAAATATAATACCTGAAGTGGCGACGTTAAGAATACACTCCCACTTATTCCATTAATTCTTATAGAAAAATTGCTTTGATTTCCATGGTTTTGATATTCGTCGCACCTCTCAGGAATGCATCACCGATGAAAACCGGGGTATTACTGTACTGCGAGTTGCGATACAGCTTTGATTTTGTTTCTTGGGGAGAGGTATGTTTTTAGGATTGACCGCGCTCTGTATAGGAATTCCTTCGTAATTGTTTGTGACATATTTGGTGGCCCTCTTCCACTCAGAGGTATTTGTAGGATGCATTGTTTTCTAACTCCTGTATTATTCTTAAGTCGATATTTATGTTGTCCATTTTCGTTGGTTTACCTGCTACGAATCTGTGTTTGGCACATTTGTCGAGGCCAAATCTTTCGAGTACAGTTTTACTCGTTTTAGTTTTTCTTGCAATTCTTCATCATTTGATGTGAAGAGCTTTAAATCACCAATATACAGTAGATGCATCACCTTTCCTGTTCCTTCAGCTGTTATTCCATTGGATGCTCGGGTGTATTCATGTCCTTACTCAATAATGAGGTTGCTCAGTGGTTCCAGTGCCAGACAAAGCAGGAGGAGGGGGGGGAGGCCTATCTCCCTGGAAGATCATAGTATGACGTATGTTCACCCATGGTATTTAGATCTTTCTTCCCTGTGCTGTAATATTAATGTTGTATTTCGGAGGTCCATTGCTTTCTCAATCAGTATGAACGTTTGGAGATCAATTCTGTACACTTGCATGCATTTTACCCTCTACAAATGTGGGACACTATCAAAAAAAATAAAAATTCAGTCCGTCCAGGCTGTGCACCACTTGGTGCTTCACAAGTTGCAGTTTTAGAGTATGGCTTTGTTAAGTAATAGGTGGTCTATCATTCCGTAACATCTTTTCTTACACTTCTTCTGCTCTGCTTCTCGACCCCCATGTTGTATTCGGTGGTGATAAATCTCCTGTGATGATTCCTGTTAAAAGTCTGTCTGTTGTTGGTAGATATGTTATTAGCCTATATTTGTGAGGCATTTGCATTTCTTCAGATTTTGGGATGAGGAAGGTCTTACCATCTGTGAACCGTTCATCCGTTGCCTTTTCTCATCTCATCAAATGGTGTGATTCTCAACTCATCCAAAAAGCTGATAGCTTGCAGTCCATACTGCAAACTTCCAAGGACGTGGACGGGTGAAAGGCCCTAATATTCGGAGACAGGCACGTTCTACACAGACCATCGACCATCGTTACCAGTGAGTGGACTTTGAACCTTACGGGATTACCTTGTGTAAACATGGCAGGATTGGAGATGTATTTTATGGACGTCTCTAATCAGAAAGGCAATGCTGTCATTCCCAACATTCAGGCAGACTTCCCAGAGGGAGACACTGTATCTGGTACGGTTGGTTCTTAACACTGATGGGAAGGTCATATCTGGGGCTTGTCAATGTGCAGGGTAAGTTTAAAATGATATTTAATATTAATCTGCATGTTTAGGAGGAAGGGTGGTGGGTGTAAATGGAAGCTGTATGGGCAGTGAAGGCAGTTATAAATACTTTTTTTTTGTTTGGTTCTAGGGCCGTAAGAGAAATTACACTCGATCTTTTTGCATCTGTTGGTAACAGGAAATGGTAGGAATGCATGTATGTGTGTTATATCCACTGCCACCGTTCACTTGTATGAACAGGAACTGACAGGAACTCGACACCTCTCATCAACTGATATTTCTCACATTTACTACAATGCTGTGTGTCTGGTTGGCATTCATGTTCAGAACAATTATGGTTAACCATTTTGAAATTGATTCTGTTTCGTCAAAATGCTGAAAATAATGGTAAAAAGACTATTTGAATTACACATTTCATACTAGCAACAGAAGGTTAAAAATGCCTGGTGGAGAGAACCAAATCACTGAAAACGCACACACAGCACATGCGCAAAAGGTCTCGTTTAGATTTTCACACGTCATTTCAAAAGTCGTGTACCGACATATTTTGCTTCCCTTTGTGAGTTCTCAGTAGAATCTTTTCGGGTTATTTTGAAACAGATAGTTGTTTGCATTCTATTGTTGGCTTCATTGTAGTTTATTAGTTTTCCCTGCTAGAATTTCTATTGTTGGTGTTAGATAGGGTGGTGTAAAAGACAGTGCATCAACGGCAGTAAACTTCCGGAAAAAAAAAGAGTATTTTTTTTTCTATTTTTCTACAACTTTTAAAACTTCTTTTCTTTCAATTTAATTATATATTTGAACACTGTAGAACACAAATCGCCTTGTTTCCACTTCCAAAAACCTTCAGCTTAGCAGTACTTAGGCAAAAATTTTCCACATGCGCTGAGGGTGGAGTAACAGCAAGATTGACAAAAATGGTGGCGTCAAGCGATGCAACCACACAGCTAACTTCGTCCAAAGATGTTTGCTTAGTGTATCCTTTTCTCAAAGATGCTTCCAGAATAGTCAGTTTCTCCAAGAAAAGTTGGCAGAAGTTTCAGCTATAGACTGTTCCATTTGATAAATCGGCTTCTTTTGGTTGCCTTCGTACCTGGTATTCAACGTTCACAAAAAAATATAAAAGAGATCATGCTCAGAAACGCAAATCAAGAGTGCAAAAGACCCTTCACATGTTCTTTTTCGCAAGACTGCACAGGGTAAGGTGTTCTATGAACTCTCTCCAAAAAATTTCCTTAATGAGCAGTGCTGCTCCAAAACACAGTGTTCATTTCTTTCAAGGGGGATGATTTTGGTATCAGCTTTTTGAGTGCTCGGTTGGTTCCCCTCATGAGTATTTTTGGCCATTTTCTTGTTTTCAATTCAACTATTGTCATGGTCTTTCCCTGAGTGGTATCAATCTCATCTCAAGGTTGTTGGTCAGCTCTTCTTTCAGCCGACGCAGATCATAATCTTGGTCTTCCTCCTCCTCTCAACTCTGCTTACCCTAATCCCTCCAGTCTGTGTACGTGTTATTTGATGTGGGTTAGCCAGCCAACATTGTTCTCTCTCCTGGGGTGGGTCTGCAACATTTCCTTGTGTGGGTCCACATGTGTTTCCGGACGGTCGAGTTCTCACGGAATGATTTATCGCAGAGACTGCACTTATACGGCTTTTCCCCAGTGTGAATCAGCATGTGTGCCTGGCAGTGTGGCTTCCTACTGAACGATTTGCTGCACACAGTGCATTTAAATGGCTTCTCCCCAGTATGGCTCCTCATGTGTACCTGGCGGGACGTACTAGTCCCGAATGATTTGTTGCACACACTGCACTTGTACGGCTTCTCTCCAGTGTGGGTTCTCATATGTACCTGACAGGATGAATAGCCAATGTATGATTTACTACAAAAAATGCACTTGTATGGCTTTTCCCCAGTATGGGTCCTCATATGTATCTTGCGGCCTGAAACGTTGCTGAACGATTTATTGCACATATCACAATTATACGGCTTCTCGCCAGTGTGGGTTCTCATGTGATTCTGACGTTTCCAGTTAGTATGGAATAATTTATTACAGATGCTACACTCGAATGACTTCTCTCCAGAATGAGTCCTTTTGTGATTCTGACAGATCACGCTTGTACGGAATAATTTATTGCAGATGCTGCACTGGAATGACTCGTCTCGTTGGTTGCTATCTCCATTTGCAGGTTTCGTTTGTGGGTTGTCTCCAGAATGAATCTTCATGTGCCCCTTGTAGGTTGAGCAATGAATAAACGATTCGCTGCACATGGTGCACTTGTACAGTTTCTCCCCGGTGTGTGTCCTCATGTGTACCTTGCAGGTCGAGTACTGAATAAATGATTTATGGCACACAGTGCACTTATACGGCTTCTCCCCAGTGTGAATCCTCATGTGTTCCTGGCAGTTTTGTTTCCTCCTGAATGATTTGCTGCACACAGTGCAGTTATACGGCTTCTCCTCGGTGTGAATCCTCATGTGTCCTTGGTGATCTGTAATATTACTGAATGATTTTCTGCACACAGTGCACTTGTACGGCTTCTCCTCAATGTGAATCCTCATGTGTACTTGGCGATCTGTAATATTATTGAACGATTTTCCACACACAGTGCACTTGTACGACTTCTCCTTATCCTCAGTGTGAATCCTCGTGTGTACTTGGCGATCTGTAATATTATTGAATGATTTGCAGCACACGGTGCACTTATACGGCTTATCCTTATCCCCAGCGTGGATCCTCATGTGTACTTGGCGATTTGTAATATTACTGAACGATTTGCTGCACACAGTGCACTTATAAGGCTTCTCGCCCGTGTGAATCCTCATGTATACCTGGCAGTGTGCATTCCTAGTGAACGATTTGCTGCACTCAGTGCACTTATATAGCTTCTCCTCGGCGTGAATCCTCATGTGTACGTTGCGATCTGTAATATTACTAAACGATTCATTGCACATTGTGCAATTGTAGGGCGTTTCTCCAGTATGTGTCTTTAAGTGTTCCTGACATTTGTCCTTCTTTCGAAACAATTTATTGCAGAAAGTGCACTTAAACGGATGTTCTCCGTTATGAATCCTCATGTGAATCTGTAACGTTGGCTTCGATTTTAACGATTTATTGCAGATGATGCACTCGTACGGCTTTTCTCCGGTGTGTGTCCTCAAGTGTGCCTGGCAATTGGCCTTCTTTCGAAATGATTTATTGCAGAAAGTGCACGTAAACGGTTGCTCTCCGTTATGAGTCCTCATGTGCACCTGTAACGTTGGCTTAGATTTTAACAATTTATTGCAGATACTGCACTTGTATGGCTTTTCTCTCGTGTGCGTCTTCACATGAACTTGGCATTTGTCGTCGCTTCGAAATGATTTATTGCAGACATGACATTGGAACGGTTTCTCTCCGGTATGAATCCTCATGTGCACCTGGAATGTAGACTTCCATTTTAATGATGTATTACAGATAGTGCACTTGTATGGCTTTTCCCCAGGATGTGTCCTCATGTGTGCCCGGTAGAAGGAGTTGTAAATGAATGATTTATTGCAAACATGGCATGTGTACGGTGTTTCAACAATATGTGTCCTCATGTGATTCTGATAGGTTGAGATGTCAGGGAGTAATTTTAAACAAACACAGCACTTGAACTGGTTCTCTGAAGCGTGGATCCTCGTGTGTACCTGATAGCTTGAAAAGCAACCGAATGATCGATTGCACACGGTACACGTGCGTTTCATCGCAGAAGGGGGAATCTTCATTTGTTCTTGTCGGTGAATACCTTTCTGTTTACAATCCATAAACTTCACACCATAACTCTTCCTGCATTGCTGAAAGGAATTTTCAGTGAATGTGAGACTAGTCTTGGTAAAGGACAACATCCTGCAGGTCGGTGTCCATCTCTCTGAAGATTGGTCAGGAGAAGAAAAAAAAAAATTCGTCATAGGGATGCAAAAGCAGCATCAACACATGAGGATGCATTTCAAACAACCTCAAATGAGGAAACTTACACCTTCATGAAGACTTCACCCTGAAGCCAATCAACATATTTTTGAGTAAGGAATACTTACTTTTGCAAATACAGCACTTTAACCATGCGAATGAGGAGAGTGGTACAAAAGTGCAACACAAATGAAGTTTCCGTACGAAGAAAAGTTTTGTTTCTTGGTCTGACCATGTTGGGCATCGGTTCATGAAAGCTGAGTTTTCCGGAGCGAATCGTCGTGCCTTTCTGCTCTAGTTTCATCCCCATGCTGTTAAGTTTTCATCGAATGTTCATGCATTACTCTACTTTGTTTGGAAGTGTCTTTGTTGTCTCTGGCTGACCCACCAAGGCCTCAGCCAGTGAGCGTGCCCATTCTGTCACTGATCTGACACGTGCCTCATTCGGCTTTTCTATATCCTAAGAATTCACTTTGACACTGCTAAACTTTGGATTTTGTTTCCCCCTTTCTTTCTTTCAAAAGGAATTTCAATTCCACTTGACCCTCACCCCACACCCCACCCTCCCACCCAAAAAAAAAAAACACAAACAGCCTCATATCAGATCAATTCGGATTCAGACCAGGTCATTCTACCCTGCATATGCTGCTTCCACTCTCCCAACAATTGTTGGAGGCAATCTCAGAAATGAGAGCAGAGTCGTCTCTCTGGACATATTTCAAGCATTCAATAGTCTAGTTCCTAGCCTTGCTCTACAAACTTTCTGCCTATGGAATCAACAATTTCCCAGAAAACGTCTGCTGTGCTTCCTCTACTTTGACAAGCATGTGGTCAGATGAACCGATTGAAGCAAACATATCTCTGGCTGTTATTAGAGAACCACCTCAGCGCCGCAGAGTCTGACATTTCACTCAAGCCGACTGGCAAGGTCTTCAAGCAGCCAACAAACTTCCAGACTGGTCTCCCATCTCTACTTTCTCTGACATCAACTCATCCTGGGAATTCTTTCAAAGAAACTTGCTCTCTCTTATGCACATATTTATCCCCCCTCGTCTTCAGTTGTCCTACCCTTTCTCCCGCCCATGGTAAACTGAAGCTTGTGGCGAGGCAGTTGTCCTGAAACAACTTGCCTTCGCCTCATGGAAGGCAAATCCCACAGAATGCAATCTCAATTCCTTCCACAAAGCTCGGAACAAGTGTGTGTCTGCCCTGAGGCAAGCCAGGAAACTATCTTTCTAATCTCAAGCCTGAACTCTCAAACCTGTCTCCCTCCTCCAAATCCTGGTGGCATCTAGTTAAGTCTGCCTCTGATATATGTTCCTCCTCCAGCCCCTCTCTTGGCCGCACAGCTGACACTGCACCTCAAATGGCCGCACAGCTGACACTGCACATGAAAAGGCTGAATGCCTAAACTCTGTGTTTGCTTCTAAATCTTGTGTAGCAATCCCATCGCTTTCTGTACCCACCTTAGCAAGTCACACCCAGCTGTTCCTGGACCCTGTGTTCTTTTCTACTGACAAGTGGGAGAACTTACTAGCACACGTCGACTCTGATTCTGCAACCGGTCCAGACGGCATCAGCCCACGTGTCCTAAAAACCTGTTCTGATGCTCTTGCTCATCCTCTGTTCTATTCACCCTCTCATTTGTTCAAGGTCATCTGCCTTCTGCTTGGAAATCAGCAAACATTACCGCTCTGCATAAAAAGGTGCAAAAACAGATCCCTGCAACTACAGACCAATCAGCCTTCTCCCAATCATCAGCAAGGTTATGGAATCCATCATCGCATTCCGACATTAAACACTTCCTCTTCTCCAATGGCCTGATTTCCAATTATCAATTTGGATTCAGACCAGGTCACTCTACCCTGGATATGCTGCTTGTGCTCTCCCAACAATGGATGGAGGTCCTCAATGCCAGACATGAGATCAGAACCATCTCCCTCGACATATCGTGTGCTTTCAATATGGCTGACACCATGCCTGCTCACCAAACTCTCTTCCTATGGTATCCAAGACATCTCCACTCTTGGCTTGCAGACTTCCCTCCCGTTGCAGTCAAGTGTGGCCCTTCATGGAATTCTTTCATCCCCTCTTCCTGTCCAGGTTGGAGTTCCTCAAAGCAGTGTTCTGGGCCCTGTTCTTTTCTTGTGTTTTCATCAAATGATCTCTCCGACTCTCTGGAAAATCCTCTTCATCTCTTTGCTGATGACTCCACCCTCTGCCGTCCATCTGTTATCTCTCAGATCGGCAAGCTGCAGCTTCTTCACTCTCTGTAGATCTGGATAAAATCACAAGCTGGTCCAACACGTGGAACATGTCTTTCAATACTGACAAATCTCACACTCTCACAATGTCTCTCCGAAAGGACCGTCTGGAAATCCCCACAACCCGCCCCCATTTACTTTCAACAAATCCACTTAAAGAAGTCCTATCATTCAAACTGGGTCTCACTATCTGCCATGATCTTTCCTGGGAAAGCCACATCTCCAAGCTGCCTCCCAAAGCCAGTCGCTGATTGGGCATCCTCCGTTGTGCAAAGTCCTTCCTTGGCACACCTGACCTCCAGACCATGTACAAAGCTTTCATCCACAGCCTGATGGCGTACTGCTCTCCTGCCTCACTTTTGGCGGCTTCACGCTGTGGAAACCAAGGCATTTAAGATCATTGGTATCTCCCGCGATGAGGCTGAGTCGTTGGGTCTCTCACCGCAGGCAGATCGGTGATCTTTCTGTCTTCCACTGTCTCCTCTCCAGCCTCGCCCCCCTGCTATGTCTGCAATCTGTCCTGCCTATATTTCTACAGAGCGCTCAAGGTCCGCCAGCAACCCCCTTCTGATTAAACTACCAAAAATCAAGAATCACTGCTCACCTTCATTCTTTCATTCCTCATTGTTTTTTTTGTATACATTGTCGAGGCTCAGATGAGAGCTAACACACAACGCACATCAAGGAGGGCATGAGACAAGAGGGGTGGAGTGGGAAGAACAAAACAGTGGGGAACAGAGGCATGAGAAGATCTGTGGAAGGGAGAGGGTGGGGAGTGGGGAACATGGGGTATACAAGATGGACATAACAGGGACTTTCAGGAAGGAAAGCAGGGAATTTGAAGGAGGTGGGTTAGGGGTGGATTAACAGGGGTAGAAAAGATCGAGGATTTGGATGGGGGGGGGGGCGATGAGAGGTGGTGGTGAACAGCTGTTTTGAAGGTCAGGAGGGAAGAATGGGATTGAACAGAGTGAGGAGTTTATGCCAAGGGAGGGAAAAAGAGGAATGAAAGAGTGAAGGTGACAGTGACGCGTGATGGTAGTTTTACCAGAAGGGGGTTGTTGGCGGACCTTGTAAGTGGTCAGGAGCTCAGGTGGGCCGAGGAAGGACTTTGCACGATGAAGGATTCCCAGTCGGCCACTGGCTTTGGAGGCGGGGTTTGAAATGTGGCTTTCCCAGGAAAAATCATGGCAGATCGTGAGACCCAGAAGCTTGAAAGAAAGGACTTCTTCCAGAGGATTGTTAAGAAAGTGGATGGGGGGGAGGGGGGGGTTTCTAAATGATCCTTTTGGAGAGACATAGTGAGAGTGTGAGATTTGTCTGGATTGAAAGACATGTTCCACGTGTTGGACCAGTTTGTATTTTACCCAGATCTGCAGTGAGCGAAGAAGCTGCTGCTTGCCGGTCAGGGGGGGGGGGGGGGGGGGGGGGGGGGGGGGGGGGGGGGGGGGGGGGGGGGGGGGGGGGGGGGGGGGGGGGGGGGGGGGGGGGGGGGGGGGGGGGGGGGGGGGGGGGGGGGGGGGGGGGGGGGGGGGGGGGGGGGGGGGGGGGGGGGGGGGGGGGGGGGGGGGGGGGGGGGGGGGCTGAGAGATGACAGATGGTACCGGCAGAGGTGGAGTTCATCAGCAAAGAGATAAAGAGGATTTTTCAGAGAGTCGGAGAGATCATTGATGAAAACCAGAAAAAGAACAGGGCCCAGAACAATACCTTGATGAACTCCAGCCTGGACAGGAAGAGGGGTTGAAAGAACTCCATTTAGGGCCACACGTTGAATGCTACAGGAAGGGAAATCTGCGAGCCATGAGTGGAGATGGCCTTGGATACCATAGG
>CM068968.1:39088440-39105644 GCA_035128595.1 Eptatretus atami
ACACACACACACACACACACACACACACACACACACACCTTTTTTCGTTACAGTCCTGTGGACAGAAATTCATTTCAGTCTCATCAATTGTTCGATAAGAATATTGAACAGATGAAATTCATCTTCATACATATGTAATTCTTCTTCTTCTTTCGGCTGCTCCCGTGAGGGGTCGCCACAGCGGATCAAACGTCTCCATTTCGCTCTATCCTCCACATCTTCCATTGACACTCCAACCAAGCCGCATGTCCACCCTCATCGCATCCATGAACTCCTCTTTGGCCTTCTCTTCTCCTCCTGCTTGGCGGCTCCATCTTCAGCATCTTCTCCCGATATACTCCGCTTCCCTCCTGTAGCACAGTCCAAACATCTCATCTCGCCTCTCTCACTTTGTCTCCAAACTGTCCTACCTGCGCTGTCCCTCTAATATACTCATTCCTTATCCTGTCCATCCTCGTCACTCCCAACGAGAATCGCAGCATCTTTAACTCTGCACTCCAGCTCCACTTCCTGTCTTTTTGTCAGCGCCACCGCCTCAAACCATACAACATAGCTGGTCTCACTACCGTCTTATATACTTTCCCCTTCACTCTTGCAGCTACCCTTCTGTCCACAAATCACTCCTGCAACTCTTCTCCACCCACTCCATCCTGCCTGCACTCTCTTTTTCACTTCTCTCCCACACTCTCCGTTACTTTGGACAGTTGATCCCAAGTATTTAAACCATCCACCTCCCACCTCAACTCCTTGCAACCGCACCATACCACCACCCCTCCCTCATTTACGCACATGTACTCGTCTTACTCCGACTGACTATCATTCCCCTTCTCTCCAGTGCGTACCTCCACTCTCGAGGCTCGCTCAGCCTGCTCCCTACTCTCCTACAGATCATGATGTCATCCGCGAACATCATAGTCCATGGAGACTCCAGTCTGATCTCGTCCGTCAACCTGTCCATCACATTGCAAACAGGAAAGGCTCAGAGTCGATCCTTGGTGCAATCCCACTTTTACCTTAAACGGGTCCGTCATTCTACCGCACACCTCACGCTGTCACACTGTCGTCATACATATCCTGCACCACCCTCACATACTTCTCCACCACTCCGACTTCCTCATACAATGCACAAACTCCTCTCTTGGCACCCTATCATAAGCTTTCTCTAAATCCACAAACACACAATGTAACTCCTTCTGGCCTTCCCTATACGTCTCCATCAACATTCTCAAAGCAAACATCGCATCTGTGGGCTGCTTTCCTGGCAATAACCCATATTGCTGCTCACAAATCGTCATCTCTCTTTCAACCTAGCTTCACTACTCTTTCCCACACTTCATGGTGTGGCTTAACAACTTTATCCCTCTTAATTTCCACAGCTCTGCACATCACCCTTGTTCTTGAAAATCGGAACCAGTACACTTAATCTCCACTCCTCCGGCATCCTCTCACTTTCCAAGATTTTATTAACAATCTGGTTAACAACCCACTGCCATCTCTCCTAAGCACTTCATGCCTCCACTGGTATACCATCTGGCCAACCGCCTTTCACTTTTCATCCTCTTCATAGCAGTCCTCACTTCATCCTTACTGATCCACCATCTCAACTCTTCCACGCTTCTTCCTCTCTCATCTTCATACATATGTAATTATGATGTCATAACGAAGGCACCTATGACATCATTATTTTTAAAAAGCACACTCATTCCCCATGAGGAGTACTTGCCTTGCGCCAAGTTTCAATTTTTCCTTGGTGCGGTTTCAGATACAGATGTCCAAAGTTTTTCCATTTTGCCAACATGGCTGCCACACCACGTGACCTATGACGTCATAATTATCCTTAAAACATTCCACACGAGTAGTCGCACCAATGGTGAAAATTTATGCTCAATCCGACAAGCGGTTGCATTGGAAAACACGAAGCTTCTGTGCGGGCGGACAAACAAACAAACAAACAAACAAACAAAGACAAACGGACCCAAATGCAATACCCTCTCGTACAGCGAGGGTAAAAATCTTTTGAGTTATGAAATAATGCATCGCCACACCATGGCAGGAAAGCCGAGAGGTACGCATGCTCACTCTGTGTAGCCTGGATTTGAATCCCGACCCAGCTATAAACCATCATCCCGGTGTTTCACAGACAGGGTGAGATTCATCAATGTGTGTGCCGTCTCTCGGATGGACGATAAACTGGACATCACATCTGCCGGAATCAATCACCCCTCTCTCTGACACTGACTCTGTCTCTCTTCCAACCCTCCCCCTGGTCCCTCACCCCTCCCCCTCTGTTGAGGGGAGTAGCATACTTATCAGATTCAGAGTGAGCCGACCGGTGGGGTGCAAAGGTCGCTGCATGTTCGAGCATGCATAGGCAGGCCTTTGCCAGGTAGTTAGCGTGGGTTTTAAATGCTCCCGCAACAGGTCTCAAAGTGTGTGTGTGTGTGTGTGTGTGTGTGTGTGTGTGTGTGTGTGTGTGTGTGTGTCGTTGATTGGTATCTACATATATGGGGTTTCAGAATGTGGAATGGAGTCCTCCCAGGGCGGGCTCAAAGTATCCACCTTCATTTCAGTAAGGGGTCACGATTCATGGACCAAACTGTGAAGTTTTCTGTTCTCAGTTTTGCTCCGAGGGCTCTTTTGAGGATTGTCACTGAGCGCCAGACAGCTTCCAACTGTAGTTTGTTTGTCGTAATATTCCCAGGGATGGTTTTTAATCTCTCTGAGGTTCTTCTCCATCATTCCCGTAGCTCCAACTATCACTGGTACAACTTTGGCATTCTTCAGCTTCCTGGGTCTTCTCACTTCCCTCTTCAGGTCTTGGTATTTGGTCATTTTCTTGATTTCTGCATCATTTAGTCCAAAATCACTGGAATTAACACTTCAATCAGCAATGCCTTCTCTTTTTTGTACCAAACAATGATATCTGGTTGCAATGCTTTGTTTTCGATGTTCATGCTCCATGGGATCATGAGGTCGAACGGGAGCGGTAGGTACTTCCATGTTTTCAGTCAATGCTTTTGGTTCATTTTCCCACAAATTTTCTGGAACTGGGAAATCAAAGTTTTTGCAGATGTGCCAGCTGATTACATCTTAAACTCAGTTGTGTCGTGTGTACAGCTGTTCTGACATGAGTTAATTTTTTCGTGTGCATGTTCAGCCTTTAAACATAACATCATTATCTTTGCCAACGTCACCTCCACATATATATATATATATATATATATATATATTGTTGCAATTTCGCGCCCGGCACGGGTAACGGTTCCTCGAGGGATGTGTGATTACATAGTTAGCGTCGCGCTGACGCTAGGCGCGACACCACGTGACCGAATCGGCCGGTACTCGGCCACTGCGACGGACATATCCGTCGTGACCTTCCCGGACTAATGTCCGGCAATCCATGTCACGGGTGGGCCTTTCGGCCTTCACCCACGATCGGTGCAATCGCACATCCGCGTGGGATAGGTTGTTTCGCCAATACTCGGCCTACCTAACCGTTACCTCACGCGGATGGTAAACCGGCGCGGGACCGGCACCCTCGCCGCAGGTCGACTTCTGGACACGGCCGCTTAACAGCGATCCGTTCCGTACTATCGGGGATAGGACCGATTTGCGGTGTATCGTCGGCCTCATGACGGGGTTTCTAAATTAATACGGCGCGTCCCCTGGCCCACACGTCTACCCTTACGTAAAACAAAGATGGAGACCAACGAAGTGTAAGACTCGCAGCGAAACGGGGGGAACAGAATTCAACAAGTACGTTTTAATTTACACAAATAGCACACATAAGAACAGCAAGTATTCCAAGCAACAATAATAATGTAACAGAAATGCACATACAAAAGAATGATTAAAACCGAATACGATCGACATACGCGGACCACTTACAACAATTCTACTTTATAAACACGGCGCCCCACACACCACGGTCACGAAAACCCAAAGAAAATGACGGAAGTCGCCGACTTCTCCTGCGTTCCAACGTCCTTGGCGACCGTCCCTCGCATTGGTCCGCGATGTGCTCTCCTCGCGCTCTCCCTCCGAGGAGTATCCTCCGGTGTCTTTTTTGCCTTCTGCCTTGCCGTTGCTTTGGCCTCCCTCGAGTCCGACGCGACCGAGCGCACCGACCCAGGCATTACAAGAGAGACACCCGAAACCCTCAGTAGAGAACCAGAGAACCTGGGTAAAACACACAAGATGAGAACCAACGAAGCACGACCCTGGAGAACCCAAGACAGACGGGAGGAGAACGAGCGCCGAACCAGAGAGGAGAACCTCCTGCCGCCCCTGACTCTTATACCCCCGGCCGCCCCCGCCACCGTGCCGCGCCCGTCGTGTGGTCTCACCCTCCTTCGAGAGGGTTTTGGAACAAGTGGCGTTCCCCACCCTTTGACCGCCTCACACTGTCATCCGCATCGGCGGCAGAGCGACCCTCCCCTCGATTCATCCCTCCAAGCGCGAAGGAGAAAAGCCAGAGAGGACGATGGAGCAAGAAAGAAGCCGATTACGGAAATAAAGCCATAACCACCGTTAACTGCGCATCGCAGCGCTGCGGAGATCGTAGCCGTCACGGTACTGATTGTAACGGCGAGGGGGCAAGAACTGTGGCTGCTGGATGGTGGGGGTGGCTAGCGTTTACGTAGAGAAAGCGGCTGTTGTGGTTGGTGTTGTTGTTCAGTATTAAAGAAGGACAGGTAAAAACGGCTATCTCGAAGGATCGGCAGCCCGAAGAATCACGATTAATTCCCTCTAAAAAATGGGTTTGGGCTATTACTACACGCATGTACTTCAGAAAATATTATCTCACCTACGCCGTGACCTGGAATGCGGTTAATGCGAATTCCACAGCGTAACAATATATATCTCGTCTCTCTCTCGTCTCTCCCCCCCCCCTCCCTCCTTCTCTTTCCCCCCCCCCCCCCCCCCTCCTCTTCTCTCTTTCTTTTCTTGCTCGCCTCTTTTCTTCTATTCTCTCCCTCCCTCCTTTCTCTTCTCCTCTCCCTCCTCTTCTCTCCCTTTCCTCCCTCTCTTTCTTTCCCGTCCCTCTCCCTCCCCTCCCTCTTTCTCTTTACCTCCGCTCCCGTCCTCTCTTCTCTTCTTTCTCCTCCTCTTCTTTCTTTCTTTTCTCCCTCCCTCCCTCTTTCTTTCCTTCTCTCTCTTTTTTTCTCTCCCTCCCTCTTCTTCTCTCTTCTCTCCCTCCTCCCTCTTCTCTCCTCTTCTTTTTCTCTCCCTCCTTCTTTCCCTTCCTTTCTCTCCCTCCTCCTCTCTTTCTCTCCCCTCCCTCCTTCTGTTCCCTCCTTTCCTCCCCTCCCTCCCTCTTTCTTTTCTCTCTCCCTCCCTCTTTTTTCCCTCTCCCTCTCCCCTTTCTTCTTTCCTCCCTCCCCCTTCCCCCCCCCTCTTTCTTTCCCTCCCTCCCTCCTCTTCCCCTCTTTCCCTCCCTCCTTCTTTCCCTTCCTCTCCTTTCTCTCCCCCCTCTTCTCTTCTCTTTCTCTCCCTCTCTTTCTTTCCCTTCCTCTTTTCTTTCTTTCTCTCCCTCTCTCTTCTTTCCCTCTTCCTTCTTCTCTTCCCCCCCTCCTTCTCTTCCCCTACCCTCCCCTTTCCTTATCTCTTTCTCTCCCTCCCTCCCCTCTTTCTCCCTCTTCTCCCTTCTCTCTCCCTCCCTCCCTTCTTCTCTCCTACTCCCCTCTTCTCTCCCCTCTCCCTCTATCTTCCCTCCCTTCTCTCTTTCCATTCCCTCCCTCTCTCTTCCCTCCCTCCCTCCTCCTCTCTCCCTCTCTCTTTCCCTCCCTCCCTCCTCCCTCTCTTCTCTTTCCCTCCCTCCCCTCTATCTTTCCTCCCTCCCTCCTCCCTCCCTCTTCCCTCCCCCTCCCTCTCTCTCTCTTTCTTTCCCTCCCTTCTTTCCCTTTCCCTCCGTCCTCTCTCTCTCTCTCTCTTTTTCCTCCTCCCTCTCTCTTCTCTCTTTTCCCTCCTCCCTCTCTCTCTCTTTCCCTCTCCCTCTCTCTCTTTCCCTCCTCCTCTCTCTCTTTCCCTCCTCCCTCCTCTCCCTTCTCCCTCTCTCCCTCTCTTCCTCCTCTTCTTCCCTCCTCCCTGTCTCCCCTTTCCCTCCTCCTTCTCCCTCTCCCCCTCAATCTCCCCCCCTCCTCTCCCCCCCCCCCTTCATCTCCCCTCCCCCCTCTATCTCCCTCCCTCCCCCCTCTCTCCTCCCTCTCCCCTCCCTCCCTCCTCCCCCGTCCCCCTCTCCTCTCCTCTCCCCCCTCCTCTCTCTCCCTCCCCTTCCTCCTCCCTCTCTCTCTTTCCTCCCTCCCCTCTTCCTCCCTCTTTCCCTCCCTCCCTCCTTCCCTCCCTCCCCCTCTATCCTCCCTCTCTTCCCTCCCTCCCTTCCTTCCTCCCTCCCTCTCTCTCTCCCTCCCTCCCTCTCTCTTCCCTCCCTCCCTTCCCTCCCTCCCTTTTCCCTCCCTCCCTTTCCCTCCCTCCCTTCCCTCCCTCCTCCCTCTTCTCTCTCTCTATCTCCCTCCGTCCCTTCTCTCTTCCCTCCTCTTCCCTTCCTCCTTCCCCCCTCCCCTCCCTCTCCCCTCCCTCCTCTCCCCATCCCTCTCCCCTCCCTCCCTCTTCCCCTCCTCCTTCTTCCATCCCCCCCTCCCCCTCACTCCCTCCCTCTTTCTCTAGCTCCCTCCTTCTCTCCCTCCTCCCTCCCTCTTTCTCTCCCTGTTTCTCGTCAAGATAAGTTCGAGTACAATGCGGACCATCTTTGTATTTTGAGATACTTTCTAGTTTAATTTGATTTTAAAAGGTCATGACCCTCGACCCTCCCCACCACATGGGTGCCTTCCCCCCCCCCCCAAATCCGTCCGCTCCGTGGGTGTGTAATAAATAGATTCCGCTGAGAGGGTGACTCGTCTGTACAAGACCCCGTACCTGGTTCCAAATCCGTGCCGTCCCTCTATCACGAAGTTTCTGAACGTCGAGGATCTTGAATCCGCAGATCCCAGCATCCCAGACGGCCTCCGTTCCCTCCATCATCACCCGACTCGGAGTCCCAGGACGTGGGATCGTTGGCGCAGCTCGGACTCGGAGACCTTTCAGTTGATGACCATCAGCACGAACCAAGAGCACGTTCGGTTCCAACTCCCGACTTTCATGGACCCTCTCTCGGACACGAACTTTGATACCGAATATCTTGAGTCACCGAACCACGTGGATCGATCGATTCCGGGAATACAAAAGGAATTGAACGTTCCTCTGATTTGTCCGGAATCACTCAAATTCCCATCCGAACCTCTTTCTTCTTCTTCTTCTTCTTCTTCTTCTTTTTCATTTGAGGTTTAAATGGCATTTTTCAGAGACCTGAGACTCTATATACGCCACGCACGAAAAAAAAACATCAGCAATAACGGGACCATCCGGTTCGGGTAAACCTTTTATCGTTTCCTCATTTTCTTTTAACGAATTTTAAAAACGCTTTGCAGAGTCGAGGGTGCTTATGGTTCCGCCAGACTAATCGAACTGATCCCCATCTCTCTCTTCCGGTGGATGAGGCACCATGTGGGTTCCCGTGCAGAGGGCATTGCATAGAGAGATGTTTCCAAGTCTTCAGGTACATTACACTGGTCGCAGCACCGGGTGAGGACGGGTGACTCACTACCCGATATAAACACGAGTTGAGACCACGATGTCCGAGTCTGAGCCTGCAGGTGATTATACCTGGTCTCTTCGCGCTTATGGGATAGCGGGTCTGGTGCGTGTAATGAGGTCACCGGACGCCATCTTGAAGCTCCCGTAAAACCTGCAATCCACAGACGATGTTCTAATGTTGTGTTCGCAAACATTCGTTAGTAAAATGCGGTTGAGCAGTGTCCGTGAGTGAGTCAACATTTCAGTCGTTATCGCTTGAACCAAACATACGATTTTGATGAAAACTTTGACCCACAACCTTCATATTTGATGTTCTAATGAAGGTGTATTGACCGCATCAAAACCTGCACTCATTAAAGGGTCTCCAGGGGGAGGGGGTTGACCCCTAAAAATGGTATTTGCTCTTCTACTCCAAAACACACACACAATTCAATGTAAACTTACCACAACCTTCATCACCCATGATGTACTAAAGTTTGTTCATGGCATTAAAATAAAAAACCATCAGGGTGTGTGGGGTCTCCGGGGGTTTGAGCCCCTCCAAATAGGTATTTGTTCTCTTCTCAAACCACACACCGATTTCAATGAAACTTGACCACAACCTTCATCACCCGTGATGTACTAAAGTTTGTTCATGGCATTAAAAATAAAAACCATCAGGTGTAGTGGGGTCTGCGGGGGTTTGAGCCCTCCAAATAGTATTTTGTTCTCTTCTCCAAAACCACACATCCGATTTCAATGAAACTTGACCACAACCTTCATCACCCGTGGTGTACTAAAGTTTGTTCATGGCATTAAAAATAAAAACCATCAGGGTCTAGTGGGGTCTGCGGGGGGTTTGAGCCCCTCCAAATAGGTATTTGTTCTCTTCTCCGAAACCACACACCCGATTTCAATGAAACTTGACCACAACCTTCATCACCCGTGATGTACTAAAGTTTGTTCACGGAATTAAAAATTTTAAAAATCAGGGTCTAAGCCTCTGAGTGGATCTGCGGGTGGTTTCAGTGACTGTTGCTCCTTGCTGATCCAGGTGAGCGTCAGGACACGCGGTCCTATTTTTTTTTTTAACCGATTCTTCACCATTGAGAGATTGGACCAAACACAATATGCAGAATGATATTTCGAAACGTTGTGGATGGATTATGACAAAAGTTGGTGGACAGGTTGGTTTTGTGACGAGAACAAACCGATTCGATTTTGGTTCACGTCCAGATCAAGATCCAGCCTATCATCAGTGGAATACAAGCTGTAAACTGTTCAGCCTGGCGGAGGCATGCACTCTACGGAGTGCTGTTCTAGTTACCTCCATAACCGAAAGTAGAAGGAGATTATGTTTTCATTCCTGTCTGTCTGTTACTTGCGAAAATTGAAGATTTTGCAAATATGTTGGTTGGTCACGGGTGTTATTACTTGGCAAAAACAACACAAAACATTTTTTGACAAGTATGTTGATCGCTTCCGTTTGTTTGTCTGTACGCTCACCGTCAATCGCCTTCAGGTCACAATTTCAAACCAATCTTCACCAAACGGAAGAGTTGGTGGTCCAAGAAAATGCTATTTGTTTTTGAGGTGAAAAAGGTCAAAAGGTAAACGGGCAAAAGGTCAACAACTCAGTTGAAAATTTCTAAAATCCTGAATTTTCATCCCTTCGACTTGAATTTTTGAATTTGCATATCATGTCACTGAATTCAATCACCATTTAGTTAAAGGTCAACATAGGCCAAAGGTCAACAACTTTGATGCAATTTCTAAAATCCTCAATTTTCATCCGATTGACTTGAAATTTAAAGCGGATTTGCATCGCTGGTAATTCAACCTCGAGTTATTTTTGAGGTCAACATAGGCTAAAAGGTCAACATAGGTCAACAACTAGGTGCAATTTCTGAAATCCTAAATTTTCAACCGATTGATTTGAAATTTGAAGAGGATTTGCATATCGGGTCAATGAATTCAATCACCAATTATTTTTGAGATCTAAATGTCAACATTTAGATCAACAAAATTGACTTTCTAAAAGTCAATTTTCATCCGATTGATTTGAAATTTGAAGAGGATTTGCATATCGGGTCAATGAATTCAATCACCAATTATTTTTGGGATCTAAATGTCAACATAGGCCGAGTTTCTAAAAGTCAATTTTCATCCGATTGACTTAAAATTTGAACAGGATTTACATATTTGTACATATACAGGGTTCCCATTTTCATTCTATTTTGAGCTCAAGCTCTTGGCAACAGAATAAAGAAAAGGAGATTCACCGAGAGATTCAGTCTCACAACACTATGTGTACATCCAGGAGACGAGTTCAAAAGAGCCAGAAGACCACAGAATGATGAAGCAGGGGGTTCACAGTGGCATGGAGATGTCTGTGCAGCTCTTGATCCTTCCATGACTCCTGGGTCAAAAAGCGGCTGAAGATCGTAACACGACCAAGCATAGGTTCACAGGGGCAAGATCAGTGAACTCAGATCATTCTCTTACAACAAAGAACAAGCCAATCGCCCAAATGATGAATATTAAACTCTCAAAAATGAAAGTGAGTGTTGGACGATGTCGGAAGAGTGATAATAAAAACAATGCAACTTCAACATACACTTTTTTATTGTTTTCCATGACTGCAGTGCATTGTTCCATTAATAATACACAATACAAATAATGATGTTTATAATCAACAAATTAAAAGGGATTTCAAAACAAGATATTTTACAGATGTGAACTTCCAAAATAATTTCAATACTTTTGAAATTTCACCTTGTCTTTCATTATCCTCAAGGTGAAGGTATTTTTTTTTCTTCATCCTTTCCTTTTACAAACTTATTCAGGTCGAAGAGTACTGACATTTTTCATTCCGAATACGTAAGAGACTAAGAAGGGTAAATAGTAAAATGCGATCAAAATAAAACGGGCATGCCAGTCAGAGATGAGAGAAGTGGAGAGGAAAGGAAGGTTAAAACAATTCACAAATACAGCAAAAGGTGGGAACAGGTGTGATCAGATCAGTGTGAAACTTGAGACAAGTGTTGAAGCCTTTCTGTTGACATTTGATGGAGAGTTCATCAGACAATTGTATTTTTGTGTAGTGTCGAGGAAATCATCAAAACAGACGAGGACGTAACAAACAAAAATAACAGCAGTAGGAGAGGGGTAAGGGGGATACATACCAGCAGCGAGTTTGAGGGAGAAAACAGAGGGAAACTTGGAGAAACAAGAGACATGGGGGGGGACGAGGCAAAGGGCGGATGCAAGGGATGAAGGAGATGGATACAGTTGCAAACTCAACGACAGAAGAGGTAAGAAAAACTGGAATCCTGGAAAAAAAACAAAAGGTAAGCTTGGGAAGGGTTATTGGAGATAGAAAAGATTCTTCTTGAACCTTTACCGACTCTTTCTCCAACAAAATTATGCTCTCCAGACAATACCAATGATAATCAAAATGCCAATGGCCTCCACCACTAATCACAATTGATTCCATGGTCTTTCTGAGGGTGATTCACCAACGTGTGCGACGTCCCTTGGATGGACGTTAAACTGGGAGTCCCGTCTTCCGGCATCAGTTGGTGGACGTTAAAGATCCCATGTTGACCTTTGCGAAGAGAAGGTGAGCCATCATTGACATGCTGTACAAATTCCTGATCGAAGCGAAAGCAGGCGAGCTGCACCCCAAGAAAACGATGCGAACTGTGATCAAGTGCTCCAAACGAGAGAAAAAGAAGCTCCCTGTAGGTCTTTTCCTTCTCATTCGAGGGAGTTATGCACCTTTCCAGAGTATTGCATTGTTGTCTGTGATGTTTGTAATTATTTAATTTCGGGATTCATAGGAAAGTCATTAAGTGTTACATTTAATTAGTATTATTGTGCTTCAGGTCGACGCGTAACACAATAAATAATTTCCTTACAAAAATACTTGGGAGTCTCTATTCTATATGAGGACAAAAAATGTATTTTTTTAATGTAAAAACACAGAGGGATGAAATGAAAAAAACAAAAACAAAAACAACCAAACAAGGTGGGAATGAGACCACATTATGATGCCACAACACGACACCACAATCTGATCAGCATTTGTGTCAAGTAAACACATGCTTGTTGCTTAAACACCACTCTAATTGCATACATACCTTTGCTTGTCATGCAATCCGCGTGGCATTGCGAACCACAGCAGATGATAAACTTATAACAAAAAATATAGGGGCAATACCCGAGGACACTCACCTGGTAGCAGCTGGTTATGGTAACCAGGGAACCGCTGGAAGGCACGGATAACCCACAAAATATGTAACAAGGAAGAAAGTAAATACCTATGGATTTTCTGTTTTTTTAATGCCATGAACAAACTTTGGTACATCACGGGTGATGAAGATTGTGATCAAGTTTCACAGAAATTGTGTGTAGTTTCTGAGAAGAAAGCAAATACCTATTTTGGGGGGCAACCCCCGAAGACCCCCTTAGTGCTCGATTGTGGTTTTTTTTGTTTTTTAATGCTATGAACAAGTTTGGTACATACACGGTGATGAACGTTGTGGTAAAGTTTCATCAAAATTTGATGTGTAGTTTCAGAGAAGAAGTATTTGTGGATGGACGGACAGACGGACAGATGACGAACTATCCCATGAGCTCCCCGGAACTACGTTCCAGGTGAGCTAAAAACCGAATGACATCAGAGGGAATGGGGTTGGGTTGATTTGTACTTTCGATTTGTTTTCATTAAATGCTTAAACTACATGTAAAAGTCGCTCCAGCTCGGTGTCGGCCTGCGCTCGGCAAAAAAAGAGAAGAAAAAAACCAAGAAGACTAAATATAAAAGGCTGTACATTTTGAATGCGGACGGGCTTTGTATTTTGCATTTCTATTTTGATCTTCTTCTTCGTGTGTTGTATATTATTCAGCATCTAAAAAAGCTGTGATGAATCACACCGCCACACACCGCCAAATTTTATACATATCCCTGAAGCTAATGCGGACAGCCTTTGCTTTGTTTTTTTTGTATACATTGTCGAGGCTCGTATGAGAGCTAACACACAACGCACAACAAGGGGGGCAGGAAACAAGAGGGGCGGGAGAGGGAAGGACAAAACAGAGGGGAACAGCGTCATTAAGAGATCTGTGGAAGGGAGAGGGATGGGGTGTGGAACACAGGCTATACAAGATGGACACCACAAGGACTATCAGGACCTTACACGACAGGGAACTTTCAGGAAGGAAGGACCTTACATGACAGGGAACTTTCAGGAAGGAAGGCAACCAATTTGAAGGAGGTGGGTTTGGGGTGGATTAATGGTGCTAGAAAGATTGTGGTTTTGGATGGGGGAAGACTAGAGGTGGTGGTGAACAGTTGTTTTGAAGACCTGGAGGGAATAATTGGATTGAACAAAGTGAGGGAGTTTATTCCAAAGGCGGGAAAAAAGAAGAATGAAAGAGTGAAGGTGAGCAGTGATTCGTGATTTTGGTAGTTTTACCAGAAGGAAGTTGTTGGCGGACATTGAGCGCCCTGCGGAAATATGGCGGGGTGGTTTGGGGACATATCGCAGACAGAGCAGGGGGGCGAGACCGGAGAGGAGACGGAAGAAGACAGAAAGACCAACGACCTGCCTGTGGTGAGAAAGTGAGAGGCCCAAAGACTCAGCCTCATCGCGAGAGATACCAATGGTCCGAAATTACATGGTTTCCACAGTGTGAAGCCGAGAAAGGTGAGAGGCAGGAGCACCAGTCCAGAGGAGAAAGCAGTACTCCATCAGGCTGTGGACGAAAGCTTTGTATGTGGTCAGGGGCTCAGGTGGGCCGAGGAAGGACTTTGCATGAGGGAGGATGCCCAGTAGGCGACTGACTTTGGAGGCCAAGTTGGAAATGTGGCTTTTCCAGGAAAGATCATGGCAGATAGTGAGACCCAGAAGCTTGAAAGAAAGGACTTCTTCAAGAGGATTATTGAGAAAATAGATGGGGGTTTTCCAGATGGTCCTTTCAGAGAGACATCGTGAAAGTGTGAGATTTGTCAGGATTGAAAGACATGTTCCACGTGTTGGACAAGTTTGTGATTTTACCCAGATCTGTAGAGAGCGAAGAAGTTGCTGCTTGTTGATCTGAGGGATGACAGATGGTATGGCAGAGGGTGGAGTCATCAGCAAAGAGATAAGGATGATTTTCCAGAGAGTCGGAGAGATCATGGATGAAAACCAGAAAAAGAACAGGGCCCAGAACACTACCTTGGAGGAACTCCAGCCTGGACAGGAAGAGGGGGTGAGAGAACTCCATTTAGGGCCACAACGTTGCTGCGACAGGGAGAAGTCTGCGAGCCAAGAGTGGAGATGGCCTTGGACATTTGGTAATAGGAAGAGAGTTTGGTGAGCAGGGCAGGGCGCTAGACCATATCAAAAGCACGTGATATGTCCAGGGATACGGCTCTGATTTCATGTCTGGCATTGAGGACCTCCATCCATTGTTAGGAGAGCAGAAGCAGCATATCCAGGGTAGAGTGACCTGTCTGAAACCAAATTGATGATCGGAAATCAAGCCATTGGAGAAGAGGAAGGATTTAATGTCTGAAGCAATGATGGATTCCACAACCTTGCTGATGATTGGGAGAAGTCTGATTGGTCTGTAGTTGCAGGATCTGTTTTGCACCTTTTTTATGCAGAGCGGTAATTTCCAGTGGTTTTTTTTATTCTTATTTTTTTTTGCATGCAATTTTTTTCAGTCATAAAATGTTGAATGTTTAAAATATTTTGTTATTTTCGTATGGATTAAATCCATCTATATTATTAAATTCAGCTTCAGGTACATTCTACCCCTCTCCCCTCCCTCCTCAATCCTAGATTTTGGCTCAGTCCACTATGTGGATTACCACATATCGTGTGCGGAAATGCTTATATGACATCACTCAGGAGTTTATGAGCAGACAATTGTGTTCACATTTGAATGGGCAGCCATTTTTCCCCATATCATCCCTCTATAATCGATATGGATTACTACCATACTCCATGATGCTAAAGTCTTTGGAAATAAACAAGAACAGCTTCTTTAACACCCCTATTGCTCTAATATGCAAATTGATACATATTGTTATGGCCATTGGTTTTGGGTCTACTACGAGGGGCTATCCTCGGTTCCCCTCAGACTTACCTTGCCTGAGGCAACCGAACACGAATAACGTTGTGTCGTGGTGATTTGCGAGGCAACCATTAATGCCAGTCAATCACGTGGTCCAGTGTCCTCCATCTGCCGTTTAACCGGAGGTCACGCGGTCTCCTGATCGGGGGACGCGCCCTTGGCTATGCACTAAGCTTATCTTAATTAGATCTTAACTGGGGTGGCCGAGCATCCGCGAGTGCATACTGGACTTGGATGAAAGCCAATCCATTGGGGAATTATAACCTCCCAGACTGACCTCGGTGCAACCATCGCTGGACCAATCAGGAAAAGATGAACACAGACATGTCGGAAATGAAGTTCACCAAAAGGGGATTTATTATGACAGGACAATGTAAAATGTGAAGGTACGGTGCTATGCAGAATTTTAATGCATAAGCAAGCAAAAAGGGGAAATACAGTAAAAAAAAAACAAAAAAAATTAGAAGGGCACTCGGTAGAGCGCATACTTCCGCCATGCAATGCCCGATCCACGAGAACATATCGGGCCCAATACATTTTTGACATATCATGCTATATATCGTTTTTGAGCCCTATCTTTCAATGGTGAAGGATCACTTTAAAAATTAAATAATTCTCGTATCCAGATCTTCGCCAAAATCGAATCAATTCGTCCCTGCAACACACTCAACCTGTCCACCAAGTTTTGTCCGAATTTTGAATACATAACCTCCATCTTTGGTGGCGGAGGTAAAAATGTACACAAAGATAATGGTCGCAAGCAATGAAGAGTGCTCTATGCCTAACCTACTGACTACATAGAGACATCGGTGCCCAATCAGACCAACCACGGAAAGAGAAGATAAGAATAGAAAGAGAAAGGATGAGGTTTATCGGCCACTTTGCTCACCGGGCAGGGCAGTCGTGCCTCCGCAACACAGATGCTAAAGGGAGGGGTCAAAATGAGGAGTACTGATGGTGTCCAAAGGTGCTTGATCATGGAGGTGCAGTGGGTGCTCGTAGTGCATGTGGTGCAAGAGGAAACTGCAAAACTGCGTATCAGTGGTGGTGCCCTTAAAAGCACAGTTGGTGGCAGCAAAGGCCTTATGGAGCTCCTGCGTTCAAGTTGAAAGATACATCGTGAAAGCAAAGAAAAAAATGCGTGACATAAATAGCCTACCGTGTGAGAATCTAAAGGGTGTGTGTGCGTGGCTTGGCTTTCGCCCTAATTACTGCGCTCGCTCCGTCCGTCCAACAATCCAGCTTCCTACGTCCGACCCGCCCACATGAGCGCCACCATTTGAGCAAGCGCAAGGACAGGACAGGACAGGAGCCAACACCAACACACCAAGGAGCGGCCCTTCTGCCCCTTAAAAAAATATATATATTCAGCAAGGGCGGGGTCTAAAAGTGGATAAAAATGGCCTGTTTGGGTAATTTCAGCCGCCGATTGGCACATCACTGCTTTCACCCCACCCACGCCAGACCTTCCCAAAGATTCCTGCCCAGTTGGTCGCTCAACCACGGCACGCAATGGACCTTCCGTGATTAACATGGTTGAGAGCTCGGGACACGCTGCAGGCACAGGGGCGAACACTGGGAGCTCATAATTGCTTGTCGGAGCGAACGGAGCAATTATTTAGCAACAGGACGCCAATGGCCAATTCGGGCCTGTTGTCCTGAAGTTTTAATAAAGTCCGGAGAATGGAGGTGCTTTCCGCCATCGCCGTTTCCTGCGCTACCTCCGCCCGTTCTTCTAAGCTGAGGCAGCGTCCCCTGTCCGGGGGGGGGGGGGTGTAGATAAGGTGATGATGGATGAAGGTGGGCAGTAGTGTGTGGTGGTGACGTTGTGGTTAGCGGGTTGTGAGGTTTTCGGATCTTGGGGTGATGAATGGCATGTATAATGTCTTAATGTAATGCAGATTAACATGTGATATAAAAACCAAGTGTAAATAAAAATTATGGGGAGGTTGAGATTGGGAGATACTAAATATTAACTAAAGTTGTCCAGGTCTTTTTGGAACACCGTGTGTGTGTGTGTGTGTGTGTGTGTGTGTGTGTGTGTGTGTGTGTTTTTGTATTATATATATACAGTATATATATATATATATAATATTATATATATTATATTATATTATATATATATATATATATATAAGGGTGTCCAAAAGTCACCTAGGGATTTAGAAATTAAATACATTTCTGTTTTTTAATAATTTGTTTTTCTTTTCTTTTTCAGAATTTAGATTAACATTTGGAAATTACCCATGGAAAAATTCACAACTGACAAAGAACCAAAATCGTGGAATTTTATTTAAATTTCATCGACTAATTATTCTCACCCAAAGAGCATGGACACGCGAATAATTTCGCGAAATTCAGAAATTTCTTGGCCATCACGTTCTCCTGATTTGACACCTCCCAATTATTTATTTGGGGTTACCTAAAGGAGCGTGTATACATCAATAAGCCCCATACAATTCAGC
>CM068968.1:39105795-39128993 GCA_035128595.1 Eptatretus atami
CTTTTGGTATAAAAATAATCATAAATTATTAAAAAAACAGAAATGTTATTTAATTTCTAAATCGCTAGGTGACTTTTGGGACACCCTATATATATAAAAGGTAACTTGACCTCAAGAATTTCAACATTAACAACTCCACAACATCCATTCTCAGGTGTGTTTAATGAATTCTACATCTATTAAATATACAATGCAGAAATATCAAAATTAGAAACATTTAAAGCAAATCAAAATTTGAGGCTGAATGATCATAGACATTGAAAACCTCCATCAAATAAAAACAAAAACAATCAGGACGGCATTATTCTTATTGAAGCTGGTTACATAGACTTCGAGGCAAAAATACAAATACAGCACTGTAACATGAAATCATCATTAGATTTCCAAAGCAGCAATTGTCTTGAAAGATAAAATGAATAGAAAAGGGAACAACATGAAGCCAGAAAGAGAAAGACAGCGTGGTTCCCATTTTCATTCTCTTTGGAGCTCACGCTCTTGGCAACAGAATAAAGAAAACGAGAGCCAGTGAGAGGTTCAGTCTCACAACACTCTGTATACGTCCAGGAGAAGAGTCCAAAAGACACAGAACGATGAAGCCGGGGTTCACAGAGGCAAAGGGAGATCTGTGCAGCCCTTGATCTCTCCATGATGCCTGGGTCAAAAAGAGGCTGAAGATCATAACACGACGAAGCTTAGGCTAACAGAGGGCAAGATCAGTGAAGTCGGACCAGTGTCTTGCAACAAAGAACAAACCAGTCGACCAAATCATGAATTATTTAACTCTCAAAAATGGAAGTGAGTGTTGAACGATGTCAGAATAGCAACTGCAACAGATGCAGATTATTGGTTTTTTTATTGTTTTTATGTGACTGCAAGGTTTTGTTCCTTTCTTTTTGGATACTTTGTCGAAGCTCATATATAATATACACTGCAAATAATCATGTTCAGAATCAACAAATTAAAAGGGATTTCAAAACAAGAGGTTTTTACAGATGTGAACTTTCAAAATCATTTCAATCCTTTTCACATTTTCACAATTCTCCTCAAAGTGAAGACAATATTTTTCATCATTCTTTCCTTTTACAACCTTATTCAGGTTGAAGTGTTCCGATTTTTTTCAGTCCGAATATGCTGGAGACCGAGAAGGGTTAAGTGGTAAAATTTGATCGGAAATAAAACAGATACGCCAATTGGAGGAGATGAGGGAAATGCAGAGGAAAGGAAGGTTAAACGTAATTGCCAAATACAGTAAATGTGGGAACAGTTGGTGTGAAAATCAAGACAAGTGTTAAAGCCTTTTTTTAATCCCCACACTTTTTGAAAAAACACGGTGGGGGATCACGGTGGTGGTATTATAATTGTGTCTGTCTGTCTGTCTGTCACGCTATCTCCTCCAAAATGGTTGTGCAGAAATTCACCAAACTCGGTAGTTATGATCACCACATGGCACGAAGGTGCAAAAGCAATAATATTTTTGGCCTCGCCCCAATCAAAAAGGTCGAAAAATGCAATTATGGGCACATTTTAAATGAAACTCTATATATGCAATCAATATTGGTGGACGCATGAAATAATTAACGATTTTTTTGGAACTCAAAATGTGATATTGGGTAAAACTTGGTGGAACCTTTTGCCATCTTTCAACTTAGCTTAAGGTTGGAAGCCTGGGGATTTGCGATGGTGTGCCATCGACCTCGTTATAGTTTAACATTGAATCGACGAGTCAATCAGAGAATTGTATTTTTTTTGTCGAGGAAACTGCCAAATGAGTCAGGCCATCACAAATGAAAACAAGAAAAAGAGCAATCAGAGATTGCAGACCCTCACCAGGACTTGTGTGGTGTTGGTGTAGCTTTGTGTAGTGTATTTTTTTGTGGTGTTTGTGTACTGGGCTAATTTTGAAGGTGATTGGTTACACCTGAGCGCCATTGCATGATTTACAATTGATGTTATAAGGGTGATGTGTAAAATTGATGTTACAATTGATTGATTTACAATTGATGTTACAATTGATCCAAGCAAGATATTCTGGTTTTGTATTTTCAATTAATTTTCTGAAATTTGTTTTTCACTTGGAAGTTGTGGATTATGATGTGTAAATAAAGGTGGAAAGAGTCCGATTCAATGCAATTTGATTCCACGCTACAAGGCAACAAAAGGTGAAAATTTTGAAAGGGTTAGGGTGAGGGTTAGGGTGTGGACTTTCTATAGGCACTGTATGTTGTTGGTAAGCATGTTATTGGTCTACATTTATGGGGTAGATGGGTTTCTTTTGATTTTGGGATTGGAAGAGTGCTGCCTTCTGTGAACCATTTATCCACTGGCTGTTCCCCTTGGATGAATGTGTTAAATGCTCGAGCGTAGTGAGGGTGGAGCGCATGTAGTTACTTTCGCCATAAGTTTGGAACCCCACCCGGGCCTGGGCATTTGAGGTTTGACACTTTTACGAGATGTTTTCTAATTTTCTCTTCAACAATTAAAAGCATTGGGTGCTTTTCCTGTAGACAGTGCTTCTGTTCCAAGTGTCATATCCAAACTGTTGTTTTTCATTTTCAAATATACCTTTCCAAAATGTTTTTTTCGGTTTTCTTTTTTAAGGGGAGTTGCCACATTTTGTTTCTGTTTCCTGAGCTCTTGGCAGAACTTTTTCAGGTTATTTTCAAACTGTTGTTCATTTCTTCTGTTGTTGGCCTCATCATCGTTTTTTTTTTATTAGTCCCCTACCGGTTCACTGGAGAGGACTATAGGTTTGCTCTCCGTCTATCCCACCTGTGGTTTTTCAGACGTTTTCCCCCCACACCCTTTCACATATGCAACCGAAACTTGGTGCATGGCTTTGTTTTGATAAGTTACAGAAGGAGTTCAAATTTCAGGGCATTTCATCAATTTGTCACAGAGTTATGCCCGTTTTCAACTTAGAAAACATCACATTATATATGGGTCAGCGTTCAGCTGCACTGACTCCATCCCACTGCTTTACACCCATTGGCTGGACAGCTGGCCTGACTCCACCCTAATAAAATCATGCGCCACCATTGCCAAAGCAGTGCAGATCAGCAGAATTCAGGCCTTTGGCCTGGGTGTTAGTCCATGGCCCAGTGAAATGGAATGATCCCAGGCATATAACATGATGTATTATATATGCACATAAGCGTACGCATGTTTTTGCTTCATGTATGTACATCGGGTTATTATGCCTCCCCTGACGAAGTCGCTGGGGGCATTATGTTTTCGGTTGTCCGTCCATGCTAATTTTCTTTGTTTTCCTTTGACTGCTTATCCGATTGACACAAAATTTTCACCATAGGTGCGACTAACATGTGGAATGTTTTAATGATAGTTATGACATCATAGGTCATGTGGTGTGGCAGCCTGTTGGAAAAAAAAGAAAAGTTTGGATCGCTATCTCCGAAACCGCTCATGGAAAAAATTGAAACTTGGCACACGTCAAGTACTCCCATTGGAAACAAGTGGTCTTATGCGCGGACTGGTGAACGCAGTACGGCATGTCGGGCTCTGTTCAAGTTTCACTATTAATATATTTATTGTGCAACATCATACCTGCCAACCCTACCGACTTGGCGCGGTAGCCTACCGATTTTCTATAGCTCCCAACGCCTACCGATTTTATTAGTCAGACATACCGCATTTGGAAATTATTATTGGAAAAAAAATAGTTGTGTTTTTTTCAGTTTTGCGTTCGTTTCTCACTGCAAGATCGTATTACACGCGGCTGCTTCTACATTTACGAAACTCGTGCCTGACCTTGATTTCTTATCTCGTCAGCAATTGGTTATTGCTTCTAAACTAAGCATGACCAATCAAATGGGACGACAGGGAACAGCGGCATTCATTTCAGACAACGCGCCATTGCATTTTCCATTCATGATCAAAGACTGCAGTTAACAGAGGACTCATCGCTTCAGTGCACGACAACAATGCAAACACCAGAAAAGAAAAAAAACCACCACCTCGCTGGGTCAACAAGTTTAAGCCAAGTTGGACAACAGAGTTCAAGTGTATCAAGGCTTCGCGTGAGGTAAACTGTAAATATGTTATGAAATCAGAGTGGCCAGTCATTTCATTCATAAAGATGTATCTGTGAGTTTTGTAAACTCTTGTGTACACGTATGGGCACATACATGTGGAGCTTGGACAGTCAGTAATTTATGGAAACGTCACTGATGATCAGGATGTCTTAGAAAAATAAGATTGGTGAGTAGATCAACCATGTTAAGTTTTCTCTTTTTCACTCCAAAAAATATGTTGATATATTTCAGCTAACTGTGGTCTCAAAATGCAGGAGATTGCACCATTTTGCTTCATTTTTTTGAAAAATTTCCAGGGGGGGGCATGCCCCGGACCCCCCTATGGACGCGTGCGATGCCAGCCTACCGCTTTTCCTTCAAAAAGGTTGGCAAGTATGCAACATACACTACCAAAGGTTCTACTATGAGCCTAACCAGAAGAAGGAAGAAAAGAACAACCGGGAGAATCAGGTATCTTCCAAGGAACCTGAATCAAGGAAAGCTGTTCGTGTTATCGGCCTGGATCGAGATGGATGTGAGAGGTACAATGCTTGTGGCAGCCATTGGCACTGAAGTGCTGCTGCTTGCTGTGACCATCCACCACGGTTGGAGAGGTTTCTGGGACACTTGTGACCCAAGATATGCTTTCATCCTTCATGAAAGAAATGCGGAAGATATTCACTGATCTTTCACTCTAACTCAACGGGAAGCTGGACCATGTTATCTCGGAGATAACTCAAATGAAGTTCGATCTGGCTGCTACAAAGCATGTGGTTGCTGAATTGGAGCATTCGGTTGAAGACACCTCAGCAAGGTTCACGATTGTTTAGAAAGAAGAACTGCCAAAAATTAAAGGAGACTTATTGGATCTTAGAGCGGATTTCGAAGACGAGCTTCTCCAACAGGAAGTGCATCCGAGGAAGCAAAACCTGTTATTGTATGGAGTTACTTTCTCTTCCGATGAAAACGTGTATGAAACTACTGTGAAGGTTTTCCTAAACTTACTTAAGATCCCTCAAGAGGTTGCTGCCAAAATCCCCCTTGGAAATGCTCATCATTTGCCATCCAGGAGAAACAACGAGGAACCATCAAGAAACATCCGCTCATCGAGAGACAGGGAACCATCGAGAAATGCTCCAGACCCAAGCTTCGCCCGGATGCAGGACCGTGAAGAAATACTTCATGCTTTTGAACAGCCATGGCAAAGGTGAGAGGCGGTGGGGCCATCCGGGCATAGGAGAACTGGCGCGGGGCTCGGTGCACCTGGGAGGAATCCCCTACGGTGTAGGTCACACTTTAACCATCCCCCATCTTAACCATGGGTAACAGTTTTATGGTTTTAACAGTTTTAGCGAGAATTTTAGGGTGTATTTAAGAGAGCGTTCAGGGCTGTTCGGTAGATAACGAGGGCGATGTAGTTTAGTAGCATTTACGAAGTCAACCCGTAAAGGTCTAGTATCGCAAGCCTCGTATCTATTATAAAGTTAAGATGCTCTTAAGGTAAGAATAATCAGACACAAATACGCATAGATCCCATGATTCTGGTCTCAATTAGTTGATTTTATTTTGAAAAAATAAATTTTTTGGGTTTTCCGGAATATTCGGCGCTACGGCGCGACTACAATGCTTCGATTGTGTCAGTGGTTGCCAAGGTCGAGTTTTAGGTGTAGCAAAACAAATAGTAGTACCTAAATATATACCATAGGAAGACAGATTATATTTAAGATGAGAAATTTAGTGTGAGGATAGTGACTTGAAAGTGGTGTATGGTGTTGGGGCGTTAAATGTGTGAAAGAGTTGAGTTTTGAATGGAGACTAGAATATTAAGGGTTAGAGGTGAGTTTAAGGGGAACGATTGGTGTGGAAGTGTGAGTTTGATGGTGGAGATTGGTTGGATGAGTGAAGTTGTTGGTGGGAGTTGGTTGTATGAGGTGTGGTGTGATGGGAAGATTGGAAGTGTGAGTTTGATGTGTGACATTGGTGGATAGATGAGTTTGATGTGTGAGATTGGTTGGATGAGTGAATGTGTGGGTGAGATTGTTGGATGAGTGGGTTTGATGGCTGCATGAGGTTGGTCACATCCTGGTCACAACCCCCCATCCCCTACCACCTACTAAGAGCACAACGACCATACCACTACAACACAAACACACACACACACCCACACACACACACACAACACACACACCACACCAACACACACACACCATCACCACACCACCACCATCCCTCACAATCACACCTCCCCTGGGTCGTTCATTTCAGCCAATTCCACACGTCAAACCATCATCATACACCAGAAAATCCAACTCACCTCCAACCAACTCACCCATCAACTCACACATCTGCCTTAAAATTATACTTATTATTTCATATGCTAAAAAAAATTTTGAATAAATATGTGTTATTTCCTTTCTCCTGTGGCTAATCATTCTAAACCTGGATTAGCCACATGGGTATTGTTGCCTCTCTGGGACCAGAACACCCAGTCAATCAAATATCTGTCAGCACTGACCGCCCTCCCAAAATGAAGAAAGAAAGGAGTCATCTCGCAGCATTCGCCCAAGATCTTCGTAAGAAACATCTATCAACTAGAATTAGGGTTAACGGGACTAAAAGTTTCCTTCAAACAAGAAAGCATGGTGATCCTCCAGTGAACTGGTTGATCTGGAATGATTAATTGAATCTCTGACAAAGTGTAACAAAACTGCACATCAGCTTCAAACTCTAGGAGTGCTCCATCTACCACACATATCTTCAGCAGATTATCAAATGTGATACTTTTTTACCATTTTGTTCTACAAATTTGATCTTTATTCCACTAATTTTGAATGTTCATAAAATTTAATTTTCTTGATTAGTGTTAAATCAATAACATTAAATAGATCCTAGCGAATGTTTCAGAACAAACACTTGGACAAGATGTATTCTTAGGTTCAAAAAATGTTTTTTTCTTTCTTTCTTTCTTCAGAATACAATGATTTTGAGTGCAAACTTCTTTTAAGAGCTACGACGAGCTGTGACTCTTGTATTGTTTTTTTTCTTGCCAAATCCACACGCTTTTGTGCATGATCATGTTTCTCTGCATTTTGAATTGTTCCATGTTTTTTTTTCCCCTTTACCCTGTGTTATTTCTCCTCTTCTCCTCTTCTTACCTTATCTTCGGGAGTACCAAATACTGACAATCTTCATCACAATTTAAATATATTTAATATTTACAAATGATTATGTCAATTTTTGATATTTTCCCTTTCAGTTCCTTGGAATCTGAAGAGCTTCAAATTTGTGATGCATAATACCACCTTGGATAAAATCAATGTCAATTGAAAATTTGATGATGAGATCGCCGCATCTTTTAATAATAACCAGGCTGAAATTGATTATAGTTTTGAGCTAAATGATACACTATCAAATACATCCATCCAATATCATACAGAAAATCAGTTCTCAAAATTTTTTTATATCCCATGAACAAAATGTTTTCTCTATTACATGTAAACATAAGAAGCATTAGTAAAAATTTTGGAAATTTGAGCTTGTTTTTAGAAAAAAAAATAACCCTAAAAACTTCTGCAATTGGTCTCTCAGAGACATGGCTCCATGATAAACCATGTTTTCTTTTTTCATTGCCAGGTTTTGAATTAATAACAAATAATGAGCTAACTAGAGGAGGTGGAGTTGCATTGTTAATTTCCTTAAGTTATGATTTTAAGATACTTCCTGAATTAAATTGCATGACTCCTGTACTAGAAACGATTTTTATGGAAATTCTTAATCCTGGTAAAAATAACAAAAGAAGGAATATTGATCAGTATTATCTACAGATTACCAGGCTCAAATCAAAATAAATTCTGAGAAGAATTTCAAGTTCTATTATCATATACTATATTTACAGACAAACACTGCTTTTTGATGGGTGATGTTAATGTTGACATTCTTCTTTGTAGCCAAAACTCTTTTTCACAAGATTTTTGGATATAATATTGGCAACTTCATTTATTCCAATTATAGGCAGACCAACAAGAATAACTGAACAATCAGTGATATTGATTGATAATATTTTGACAAATGTTTATCCACTTCCTAAAGCAGGAATTGTCCTATCAGGCATTACAGACCATTTTCCAGTCTGCCCAAATACCTAATTTCATTTCTTGCCCTAAATTTACTATGAGTAAACTAACTCACAAGTTGACTTCTGAAAATGGTAATAAATAAATTAAAAAATCTAAGCATAATTGATTGGTTTGAGGTCTTAGTCCTGCAATATAGTCATTTATCTTTTGATAAGTTTATGGAAATATTAACTCACATTTATGATGAAACAATCCCTCTACAGATAATGAAATCCTCAAATTATAGGAAAGTTCCAAGATCTTCTCCATGATCACCAAATCATTATTGAGATCAATTAATAGAAAAAATAAGTTATATTACAAGTATAAATTAAACCCCATTGAGCAAACACGGCTTAAATACACAAATTATAAAAATGTACTTACAAAACTTTTCAGAAATGTAAAAAGAGATTATTTCTCAAAGCAGATACATGAGAATAAAAATTATATTAAGGGCACTTGGAAAATCATAAATGGAGTTATGAGTAATAATAGGAAAGATACTTCAGTTAAACAACCTGACATAAATAATAATGTTCAAGTTGAGGATAAAAATGTTATTGTCGAACATTTTAATGATTATTTTGTAGATATTGGACAAAATTTAGCCAAGAGTATTCCTGTTCCAGACAGAATATTTACTGATTTTTTGGACAAACGTCCCAATACAAATTCATTATTTCTTTTTCCAATTCATGCAGATGAAATTAAGAATATTGTAAAAGTCATTTCAAAAACAAAATGAGCACAGGTCATGATGGAATGAATAATGTCCTGGTTAAACATATACTTTCTGAAATTATAGTTCCGTTAACACATATATTTAATTTGTCCCTCACCTCTGGAGTTGCACCTGACAATGAAAATCACCAAAATTGTTCATATTTTTAAAAAGGGTGACTCTCAAGAGATCTGCAATTACCGCCCAATTTCGTTATTAACATTTTTTCCTAAAATTCTTGAAAAAAAAATTTTTTTTTTGATTTGAGTGATTAACTTTCTGAATGTATCTAATGCTCTGCACAATTCACAATTTGGTTTCCATAAGAAACACAACACACACATGCTTTACTTGCATTCATTGATGAAGTTGTAAATGCCATTGATATATAATCATTCTCGTACCATTGGTATTTTCCTCGACTTCGCCAAGGCTTTTGATACCATCAATCATAACATTCTTCTGCATAAATTATTGAACTATGGAATTAGAGGTAAGGCCTTGGAGTGATTTGAGAACTGCCGAACAAAAAGAAAACAGTTTGTTGTGCTAAATAATTGTGAATCGAGCCATAAGCTGGTCACATGTGGTGTCCCACAGGGCTCTATATTGGGGCCTCTGTTGTTCAGTATTTATATGAACGATTTTTATAAATCCTCCAATATATAGTCATTAATATTGTTTGCTGACGACTCAAATCTCTTTTTTTTCCTCACCCAGATCCATACATTCTAGTTAAAAGGCAATACTCAACTAAAAGGTGTTTTTGATTGGATAGCGGCTAATAAGCCCTCATTAACCCTTTGAACCCTGGCGGCCGTTTTACCGGCCTCTATTCAAACTTCTATATAAGCGAGCGGCCAGTTTACCGGCAGCTATTCAAACCTCCATATACCCGAGTGGCCGGATTTCTCCTCAAGGAGCCCAGGGTGGGGGAGCCGAAAGTCCAAGGAGCTCAGGGTTCAAAGGGTTAAACGCAAATAAAACCAACTATATGTTTTTTAGTAACACGATCTCCATGCTTCCGGGACACATTCTTATTCACAAAAAATGTTTATGTAAGGTAGAGACCACCACATTTATTGGTGTTGTAACTGATGAAAATTTGTCATTGACAATGCACGTGAATAACTTCTGTAAAAATATTTCTTGAAGTGCTGGCATCATTAATAAGTTTTTTTTTTTTAATCCCCAAATAAATACTTCTTTCATTATATTCTACTCTGATCTTCTCAAGACTGAATTATTGTTTACTTGCTTGGGAAAATTCCGTAAAGTTGCAGGTAGATAAGATTTCAATGATTCAAAAGCGTTATGAGATTTATTTGCAACAAAGACTATCAATCTCACACACACACACACTTTATTTATTGAAAACAAGATTTTAAAGATAAATTAATTGGACTTGTATCAGTTGGGAACCCTTATGTTCCAGCTAGATAGACAAGAATTACCGAATAACTTCATGTAATTGTTGACAAAAAATTATCAAGTCCACAGTTACGCTACAAGACAAACCAGGATGCTCAATCTCCTACAAGTTAGAACAAATTCTGCAAAGAAAACGTTAGTTTTTGAGGGACCCAAATTTTGGAACTAATTCAACTTGAACTTGAAATCAACTCCCGGCCTTTATTCATTTAAACGTTAATTGAAATTAGTACTATTGAATAAATAGAGCTGACACAATCTTATTCTGTTCACCAGTAAAATAATGGTGAAATTTATGTTGTATTTATGGATATGGATCAATTATATACAGTATATTATATATATATATATAATATATATATATAATATATATATATAGATATATATCTTTTTTCTTCTCTGTGTTGTTCAATAAGTCCAAGTGTATGTAAACATGTATGTGTTTCACTCTTATGTATGAAATAGGGGTATATATAATACAAGCCTGGCTTTTAACATGGACTCCTCATGTCACTTCATATTCATATAGTCGTAACTACTCATTTTTGTATTTTATTGATGATTGTGGAAATAAATTTGAAACTTGAAGTGTGATTTTTTTTTTATGCTGTCATACGTGGCTTCAATATGACGTCATAATTGCACAAGTCGAACGCTTTATCCAATTCAGAATGAATTTTTTGAGGGTCATCTCGGACTAAATTGAATGGGGGGGGGGAGGATGATGACATCGGTCATGTGTGTGGCAGCCATATTTTTTTAACATAAAAAACCTTCAAAAATCTTCTCCAAAATGCTCAAAAAGACGAGGGGAAACTTTACAGGTATGACTAGCCAGGAGGCGACGATGGTTTGCGGGCATTATTGAACAATGCCACGATAGGTACAATTGAATTAGTGAAAGCTTTTTAGGAAGCCCTACCATAAAAATTGACCAAATCAAATCGGATTTTTTATATGTTGTACTTATGGACATTACGCACAGCTTCGAGGAAATGAAATTGCGAGAGAAAAAAATCGAGAAAAAAGTTCAAGTGGGCGTGGCTCTGCCCACAAGGGGCGTGGGATGCCCTCATACAAAAAGACACAACTAGACATGATATCTTGCTTGTGTCAACGTTTCATCAAGATCGCATCAAACGTCATGGAGCTATGCTCTGGAGAGAGTCACAAACAGACAGACAGACACAACGAAAATAGTGGTCACTGCTGGCGCCCGCGAACCAATCATTATCCATGAGGAGCAAAAAGTTCTCCACCTATGATGTCGTATGTACCGGTATATCAGCATTATTTATAATAAAAATAATAATATAATTAATAATTAATTTTTATGCAGGTTCCAAAAATATACAATGGTCCATGGTCCATTTCGTATTCATATATGATGTACACATCATTGACGCACAGTAATTTTTCAAAGTATTCCCACATGGAGCTCCCCCCAACCCCCCCCCCCCATGATGAGAACGGTTATTTTACTTCCAACTTCAACTTGTATTCAAAATGATTTTGTTTTAAAGCGAGATCAGTATGCCATCGGCACAGGCCGAGATCCATCGCCATACCAGTATGACGATCGCAGAACGCTGTAATGGTATGATTATACCAGTATTGCTATCATACCGGTATCGCTATCGCAGATCAATGACTCGCCACAGGCTTTCTGAAGCACACCCAATTCATATAAATAACCAATTGGCAATTGCTTTAGAAACTGCCACGAGGGCAAAGAAAAACACGATTGCTTGTTGTCGGTTGTCGATGGTTAAAAGTTAAAACCTACTGTACTTGCTTCTTATTACGTCTTGACATCATACGTTCCACTGGTCCAGGTGTAGCCGAGACGCCGAGTGCATCAAAGCTTTTTAAATCATATATGGTATTGAAAGATTGTACAAATCTTCTTCGATTTGCTGGCGATATACCGGTTTTTGTTTTTTTCGGTATACTGGTATATTCAGAATTCCAATACCAGTGCAATTGATGTGAAAAATTATATTGATGTAACTGGTATATCGATATATCGCCAGACCCTCGTCATAGGTCACATGGTTTGGCAGCTATATTTGGATTTACCTGAAAACCTTTAAAAATCACCTTCTCCAGAATGGCTGGACAGATCGAGGGGAAACTTCACATACATTTCCCAAGGCTTAGGGATACCATGGTGTTCATGAATAATTAATAGGTCACATGGTCTGGCAGCCGTATTGGATTGAATAAAAATCTTTTAAAACATTATTTCTCCTGAACCACTTCATCAATCGACATGAAATGTCACAATTATGATCAAGTAGTCATGGGGAATAAACGTTTTAAATTTCAACCTGAATCGGATACATTGTCAGCAACCAGAATTATTTTGTATTTTGAATCTGGGTTCAGGGATTTAAATCAAACTTGGTACAAGCATGTATAATAACGTAATAATGTGGGCGGAGGCATATCTGGTGACGTCACGATGTCGAAGACTGCCCTTCTAGTTTTTAACATGAAATAGGCAAAGCCGAGAAACAAACAAAACACAGTGGGTTAGTGAGGTTCTTCTTTTTAAATTTGGTTCAGGTAATGGCTCGAGCGTGCGTTACAGCAAACTAATTTTTGTCTCCGGTTTGTTATCCTAGTTGTCTTTATTGGTTTCTAGTCGACAAAATATATCACTGAATGAAAATTCCTTTTCCTTTTATTTTGCCGAAGACCCAAGCAGGGTGGGTTATAGGGTTTCTTATTCTTCTTCATTTTTGTTCTCGTCTTGGCTTGAGCATGCGTTAAACGCAAACAAATTTTTATCTCTCGAGCATTCATTGGTACCGGTAGGGGACATGTATTGCAAAGCAATCCTCGCTCTTATTTTCCCTGCTCTCTGTTGTATTTGGAGCTTACTGTAAGCAGCAAACGGTTCTAGCTCCTCATTTTCTGTTTTATTTCATTTTTATTTATCTGATTCTTTTCTTGAGCTTTGGACTTCTGTTTCCCCTCTTGAATTGTTCCATTTGTCCCGTTTCCATCCCCAGTGATCCTAGTCATAGGTCACATGGTGAGGAGGATAGGTCACACCTGTCCTTAGTGACCGTATGACTGGGGTCACTGAGGATAGGTCAGTGACCATAGTCATAGGTCACATGATTGAAGATCGGTGTTTCACCTCTCTGCTTCTCAAGTCTCTATTTCCACGGTGGTGTTTTGTCTCTGGTCAGATTATCAGATCTATCATTTTTGTGTCGTCGTTTGCCTGTTATTGTCTCTTGGATACACCGTGCTGCTGAAAAACTCACATCGTTAATTTCTCTAAGATGAGGTGATTTTGGAAGCATTTTAGTGACTGCTTGGTATATTCTCCTAACCTGTATCTTCAACTGTTTATTTATTTGGTGGAGTTGTGGTCTTTGCCTGGGTGATATTAATTTAATTTCCTCGATTTTATTAGCCAGATGATCTTCGAGCCTGTGCTATTCATCGTCAACCTCCTTTTCCTCTTCTTCATTCTGTTGTCCATTATTCTTCTCCTCATTGTGATCTATCCTTGTTGCTCTTATTTGTTTTGGTTGCAAAGGTGCAAACATGTTTATTCTCATGCGCTTATTGTGGCCCGACATTTTGCTTGTGGCATGACGATTCAAGACACGTACCACACATTTACGACTTCTCACGAGTATGGATTCTCATGTGACTCCGACAATGAGAGTTTGTACGAAAAAAGTTATTGCAGATGTTGCATTTGAACGGTTTCTCTCCGGTGTGAATCCTCATGTGCGATTGCCAGTTTGAGTACTGAATAAATGATTTATTACACACACTGCATTTGTGTGGCTTCTCACCGGTGTGGGTCCTCACGTGATTCTGACAGGTCGAGTAGGTACGAAATAATTTACTGCATATGCTGCACTTAAATGATTTCTCTCCGGTATGAATCTTCATGTGTACTTTGTAGGTTGAATAATGAATAAAGGATTTGTTGCACACGCTGCACTTATTCAGCTTCTCTCCGGTGTGAATACTCACATGTTCCTTGCAGGTCAAATAACGAAGGAACGTTTTGCTGCACACTGGGCACTTATACGGCTTCTCTCCAGTGTGAATCCGCATGTGCGATTGCCGGTTTGTGGATTGATTAAATGATTTATTGCACACACTGCAGTTGTACGGCTTCTCTCCAGTGTGAATCCTCATGTGTTCTTGGCAGTTCGCATTCCTACTGAATGATTTGCTGCATACAGTGCACTGATACGGCTTGTCCCCAAAGTGAGTCTTCATGTGTGCGTGGCGGTCTGTGATGTTATTGAATGATGTGTTGCACAAAGTGCATTGAAACGGTTTCTCGCCGGTATGACTACTCATGTGTGCCTGGAATGCTGACTTCCACTTTAATGATTTATTACAGATAAGGCACGTGTATGGTTTTTCTCCAGGATGTGTCCTCATGTGTGCTCGGTAAATCGAGTTCTGAATGAATGATTCGTTGCAAACATGACACGTGTACGGTGTTTCACCAATATGTGTCCTCATGTGATTTTGATAGGTTGAGATATCAGAGAATAATGTGAAACATACACAACACTTGAACTGATTCTCTGAAGGGTGGATCCTCATGTGTTCCTGATATGTTGAAATGCAATCGAATGTTTGATTGCACACGGAGCACTTGTGTGTCTTTTCAGAAGTGGGAATCTTCATCGGTTCTTTGCCATGAATACCTTTCTCTTTATAATCCATAGAATTCATACCGTTACCCTTCTTCTGTTGCTGCAAAGGATTCTCAGTGGACGTGAGACTATTCTTGGTAAAGGAGAACATCTTGAAGACCGGTGTCCATCTCTCTGTGGATTGGTCAGAAGAAAAAAAAAAAGGAGATTTGTCACAGGAATGCGAAACACACAACACATGATGCATTTTCAATAACAATGAATCAGTAAACTTGCACTTTTATGAAGACTTCACCTGGAATCCAATCAACCCATATTTGAGCAAATCATTTACTCTTTGCAAATATTTAACCATGCCAGTGGGGAGAGAGGTATAAAAGTGCAACATAATTAAAAGTTTCAGCAACAAAACATATTCATGAGACTCCAGGGACTAAGACCGATTAGTTCAACGATATTTTCACAGGGAACCTCCATGATCCCATTGGGAAACTAGAACGGCACTCAGTTGAGTGCATACCAGCATCAGGCTGAACAGTTTATGTTTCGTATCCCACTGATAGGCTGGATCTGGATCCGGACCTGAACCAAAATCGAATCGGCTTGTACTTGTCACCTATCCCACTTGTCCCCTTGTTTTCTCACAACTCGTTCATAACTTTTTGAGATATCGTGCTATATACTCGTTTTATCCCCATCTCTCAATGCTGAAGAATCACTTTTTTTAAATCCTCAGACTCGGATCTTCACCAAAATTGAATCAATTCTTCCTTGTCACACGCCCAACCCATCCACCAAGTTTCTTCCGAATCCGTACGCAACTTTCTGAGATATCCTGTTCACAGACAGACAAGCGGACAGAGAGAAAAGCAGACGGGGTGAAAACATAACGTCCGTCCACCTTCGGTGGTGGAGGTAATCAGGTCTTTGAGTCTTGCTCTTCACTTTGAAGTGTGGGCTAAGTATCAAGTACAGACAATATGAAAGAAAACGACATATCTTTCTCAGACATTCAGTGTTTGACTTGTGTGAACAGTCAGTTAGGTAGATAGATAATTTAACTAAAGAATGAATCGTCCCTTTGGAGAAATCACATATAAAACAACCATGAAGATTAATGGATCGGCTCTACCTTCCATCGTCATGACTTATGTAAATAATGAAATAAATATACTTCAACCGTTTCCCATTGTAATCAAATTTCACTTTGTGTTCCCGATTTATATTATTCTCCAACTCAGTTCAATGTAGCACCTCGATGCACCTGATTTGGTTGTGTTTGAGATCGTAATGTGATGCATATGAAACCACAAATCGCCAAATTATTGTGGTTCACCAAGACAGTGTGCCCAAATTGAACGGATCACCTGATGCAGGATCTTGGGTCAAAGAAAAACATTTACTTCTTTTGTTTTGTTATTTACGAAATGTGGGGAAAATCATTTTGTTGCACAAAGATTTCTGGTGTTGTATTCACTATGCGCCTGCTACAATACCTGTGATAAGGTTGCAAGAATCACTGTCTGGGGTGATTCATTGGTACACCCACTGACTGTCTTTCCACAACCCGCACACCACACAGGAGGCGCTGAGAAAACCTTAGGATTGTGTTTGCTTCCAAAATCCCCATTCATACACCTTACAGGAAGTCAATCGACCAACACAATCAAAACTGCTCTCATCAAATCTCTCACTTGTTTTTCATGGCAAGTTTTGACATTCTGACAAATACCTGATGAGGGCAACCTTCGTCTTTTTTCTTTCTCAAGGAAAATTATCTTGACTTGTTCTGGACTAAATAAATATGAACAAGGTGGAATTAGGAACAGAAATCCAAAGAAAATTTAAAAAACCTCTTTGAACTCACCCTCTGCATTGAAAGAATCTTCACTCAGCTCTTCCTTCACTTGGATGTTGTTTGACGTTGGAAGAGAGTCATCATGGAGATGTATCCCCTCATTGGCACCCATTGCACCTGAACAAAATCCAATGTTTTAGAGCATCACAGCTTCTTGATTTTTGTATACTGTATATGTCATGTTCAGGGTGATGGTTTTCCATTTTAAATTGTTTTCATATCCATATTCTATTTTCATTAAAAAAACTCAGCTCATCTATGCTATAAAAGGAGTGGCGCGTGTGTGCGTGCATCAGTGCGGGTTCCACCAATTGTTTGGACACTTTGCCTGACTCTACCCACTATTTCTATAGTATGGCCACCATTTTTGGTGCTTACTGCTATGCGAAGTCAAAAACATCTTCGAAGCAGTCACATTCACAATCGCCGTGCCCTCTCTACAAGTTTTCCCTTCAGTGTAAAATGAACAAAACAACAGTTGAAAGGATCTTGAGCCGATAGGCATCACAGGCCTTGTGAAGATCAGCCTCGGTGATCGAGGCAGTATTCTTTTGTTGATACACTGCCCAAATCATGATAGGAGAACGGAAAGTGTTAAACATTCCACCGTTTTGATGTGGAAATGCCCATTTTGTTCTGATCGCTTTCAGGATCATCAACAAGCCCGGACAGCCTCCAACTGTAGTTTGTTTGGGGTAATGTCCACGGGGATGGTGTGCAGGATCTTTGTGAGGTTCTTATTTGTCATTCCTGTTGCTCCAGTTATCACTGGTACAATTTAGGCACTCTTCAGCTCCAGGATCTTTTCACTTCATTCTTTAGGTTTTGATATTTGGTCATTTTATTGATTTCTGCATTGTTGAGACCAAAATCACTGGGTACTGAAACCTCAATGAAGAATGTCTTCTTTTCATTTTTGTATCCGAGTACGATGTCCAGTCGCAGTGCTTTATTTTCTATGTTCACACTGGATGAGATCATCAGGTCATACTTGATCACTATGTCCTTGTTTTCAATGATTGCTTTTGGTTCATATTTCCAGGAGTTTTGTGGAACTGAGATATTTAAATTTCTGCAGATGTGCCAGTGGATTACTCGACATACCTTGCTGTGTGTTTGTGTGTACAGCTGCTCTGACCTGAGTTTTCCACATCCCGACAGGAGGTGGCTCATGCTGTTTCTACCTCGCAAAAACTACACTTGTCTGATTCGCTCAGTTTTTAAAGCCATTTGTGTAATGTCCTTGGTCTTGGGCATTTATAACGATACGCTCTCTGTCCCAATTGAGGTGTGTGGTTGTTATCTCCATATGCAGGTTTCAGAAGGTGGAACGGAGTCTTCCCAGGCCTCGAAGTATAAGCCTCCATTTTAGTAAAGGATCATGATTCATGGACCAATTCGTGAGGTTTTCTTGTTCTCAAAATTTTGTTCCAAGGGCTCTTTTGAGGATCGCCAGACAGCTTCCAATTGCAGTTAGTTTGTAATAATATTCCCAGGGATGGTTTTTTAAGATCTCTGTAAAGCTCTTAAAGCTCCTACTGATTCTTATGCCTGGTGTTGGCTTAATGGTTAGGGTGGGGGGCTTTGGATCCTAGGGTCCTGAGTTCAAATCCCGCTCAGCTGTTGAATTGATACCAGGTGGGGTTAACTCGACCTGTCATCCTTCCGAGGTCGGCAAAATGAGTGCCAGCATGCTGGTATACCCGTGTCGGAGTGGCGACCTGTCAAGGATTGTGCCCAATAGCCAAGGAGACTGCTTAGGCAGCACCAACGCTTTGCACAGAGTATGCTCCAATGTCCTCTTCTTTTTAGCTCACTTGGAACGTAGTTCCGGTGAGCTTATGGGATGGTACATAGTATTTTATTCACAAGACATTTTATACATAAAGAAAAATATATAAAAGTACCAGTCCGTCCATCAACACTCGTAACTATTCTCTGAAACTACACACGCGATTCCGATTAAACTTGACCAAAACCTTCATCACCTGTGATGTACCAATGTTTGTTCACAGCATTAAAAAAAAAAAATTAATTGGGGTGTGAGGGGCAAATCGCACGCACGCATCCATACACGCATTTGCAGCACACAACATTTCACTTCACAAGAGCCACATTGCAACTCACTACAAATCAAAGTCAGCGCATCATGAACAGCGGACCATGAGTATGAATCTTGTCGAGTAAGCAGCAGCAGAATAAAGCACCACAGATGGGCGAACTTGCGTGTAAGCTTCATTGCCAGACCATGGACTTGGCCAATGAGTGCAGCGTGGCAACAAGAGCAGCACACAAATGGGGAGACAGCATTGCCAAAGCTCAAGCCATGCTCAAGAGGGCGGGCCCCAGAACCATGCTTCCCGATGGAGCTTTACAAGCACGAGAATTCCAAGACTCGGTGGCTGGTATGTGTCCTGGGAAAGTCAGGGAGCCGAGGCGGAGCCTCTACAAGAACGAGCATCTTCCCTGGACATGCCGACCAACACACTGACTCACTCTCTTTTGCTTTATATCACTACCTCCAATTCGTTCACTTGGAATGCACAAATTACATCCACGACCTGTTCAGGACTGGGTTACTGACTCACATTCACAATTTCCTCTGTTGCACCACAAGCATTCACCCGCATCACATAATTACTCCCTCTTCTCTCTCCTCCTCCCTGTTTCACATTGGGACCAACGCAAGCCGACAGGCTTATGTTGGGTGAGCGAGGGGTCACAAACAAGCCCTGCCTTATTCTTCTCTCTGTCTATCACCCTTCCTTATCTCATTTCCTGGAATGGATGAGGCACCTAAGTGTGTAGATTCATGATAAGATGACTGATTAAGGGGCTTACATGTTGAGGATAAGATCAATCTTTGTATATATCTGCTTATGCCAAATCTTTGACAAACTGTTTCCAACCTTCCCGATCATCTTTTTCTCCATTGGTTAGAAAAAGTGTGTCAATAGTAGGCTTGGGCGAAAGAATAGATTACCCAGTGAGAATCGATGCTCTCCATCAGGACCCGGAATCGAACCCGAAATTCTACAGAGCAGATTATCCGCCTGTAGCAGTTCCAAGTGTCTGGAATTGATTCCTACTATGCCTTATCTCACTTCGTCCATCAATTATAATCCGTTTGTTGGTTCAGCAAATTACATCACAAGCTTCTCCCGTCATTCTTTACAAAACAGACAAACACAAGTCAGTTTTTGTGTGTCTAGTTTGTTCAAGTTGTGAAGAAAATGAGTAGATAATGTACTCCCGAACTGTGTGCATGCGAGTCGGACTTCTCCAGGGATCCGACAGACAGCATCAGGCTATTATGTCTGTACAGAGTATTGTGAAATTCCAAAATCATATTTATTAACAGCAAATATATTGCGGCATATTTATTGACAGCAAATAAAAAAAAAGTTGGGAGCCATTGAGGAGCAGTCGTGTGTTGCCTTATTTTGTGTGTTGCAGTCGTGTGTTGCCTGGGTAAACCATTAATACATCGAAGTAATACATCGATGTAATACATTAATACATCGAAGGAGCAGTCATGTGTTGCCTGGGTAAACCAGGTTCAATATTTTGTTGTTGAATCCAATTGAAAAAAAAATTGCAATTTTCCTGGAGGTTTGAATTAATTTGAATCAACTTTTACTACTTTGGCATGATTTATATTTATATAATATAAATCATGCCACCGATTTTATTGACGCATGAACATAAAATTTACGCTCAAGTTGTTTCTCTGTATTCCCTCCACCACCAAAGATGGATGGAGGTTATGTTCTTCACCCCTGTTTGTCTGTGTGCAGGGTATCTCAAAGTTATAGACGGATTCAGACAAAACCAGTTGAGCAGGTTGGGTGTGTGACAAGGATGAATTGATTAGATTTTGTTGAATAACCGGAATTGAGACAGCAGTTCAGAATCAGAATCGATTCTCAAATTTAAGAATCGCCCAAACCTAGTAAATAGTGGATAGCAGTTCTGTCCCGCAGTTCTGTGATGGTTAGTATGAGCCAATGTCCCATCGACAGTATCGCTTGGCCATTCTGATCGACAGGAGTGGGGCGTTGAGAGCACAGGCCTCATCTGGGGGCATTAATTTGCCAGGAAGGTAACGCGGGATTTGGACGCGAGGCCCATGCCTAAATTAATACTCAGACGGCGTCTGTGGTTGTTTCGCAACCCGTCGTGCCGCGGAGTTATCTGCGGCTCATCGGCTACATGGTCATTGGTCGGGAAGCGGGTTCGAGAAGCCCGCTCGTGACCTGGACCGGCGAAACCCATAATATCTCACGCAGCTGCATTCACCTTTTTCAGTAGCACTGCGTCACTGTGTAGGCAAAAATTGAGTCCGGTCATCTGCACCATCTTCAGTTCAATCAAGATCAACTTTGAGCCGATCTCTGCAATGGTCTGCAGGATGCTATTCTTGCAAGTGATGTGGAACGGGCTGGTCGTTATGCGATTCTTCCATCGACATTCACAGGAAGCCCAGGTTTTATGTCGAAGCATTATCCAGATCCCGTGACAATTGTCCGAAAATTTGCCAAACCAACGCTGCTCATTACATTCACCTGCAATGTGAATTGGTATGAAACGGTAAGCGAACTGGAAAATTGGCAAACAGCTTCTGATCAACCTAACTTGACTGCAAAAGTCTTCAAAATGAAGTTACATCAACTACTGGCTGACATCAAGAACGGCGTACTCAGTCATCTGAGGGCTCACGTACATACTGTTAAGTTTCAATAGTGGCCTTTTGGCCTCATGCCCTTTTCCTACTGATTCTTGATGGCGAACAGTACACGTAGAGTGACAAACAAAGTTATCAGCGCCGAATTCCCCAACCCTGGTGATACACAAATAAATGCAAGAGCTTTTCCAGTGCGTTAAGTAATTCATGCTGCATCAGCAGTTTGGGAAGCTGAACAGGAATTGTCCAAGTACGGTTGACGGCGTCTGTTCGAAAAACTTCCAAAAAGATTTCTGCCTTCGAACACGACTTGAGGATTACTGTGATCTAACCTATATACATTGAAGTACAGCTGACGGCGGTCTAACAGCTGTGGTTAGTGCATCTCGCAGAAATGTACAAGTGGACAATCAAAGCGTTGTGCCTTATAATAATTCATGGCTGTTCCTGAAGTATCACACCTACATAAACGTTGAATACTGCATCTCAATAAAAGTTGTAAAATACCTTTATAAATACATCCATATGATATATACTTAAATATGATAACGATGCCACAATCAGCTTTGAGGCAGGTGTTTATCAATTCAGATTTGCGATGGATGAACGGGAAGATGAGATCAAATGCTATGAGCAGTGTTGATTTATTGGAGCAGCCTGGAGAATCTTCGGCTTTTTGACGCGTGGCAACTCCATGTCAGTTGAACCATTTTCTGTTTATTTGCCGAATGAGCGGTGCGTAACGTTCAACCCCATCAATCCAAAAGCAGCGCCGGCCACAGCATACAAAGCCAACCGCCTTCTTTGAGAAGAACTCTGAAGATACTGATATATATATATATATATATATCATCCTCTATTGCAATTCCCCTCTTCACTTCATCAGGCAGAAGGAGCAGAAACGTTGTCAGTGGAGAGTAGCTTCCGTAGGAACAAGGCCACATTCAATAGGTAGAGTTTTCACCGTCTTACCTAGCCAAAGAGAAATCTTCTACATCACAAGGCCTGTACTATGAGCTTTGATGGTCTGCAGACAATCAACAGACAAGTCTGTGAGACCATCAAGCGTGCTTTCCAGGTGTTAAATTTACCTGAGGACGACAACGAATGGAGTGTCTATCGGAAGCTGCAGGTACCCAGTCACCGTTAGGCTTAAGAGACCTGTTCAAAACAATCTTACTTTTCCATGAACCGACAGAACCCCTGGAGCTGCACACCGACTATGTTAATGATGATTCTGAGGACTTCCGGTATCAGACAGCAACAGGGACTATCAGGGTAAGGAGTTTGCAAACCGTGCAATCAGTACGACCTCGATGTCGAGGAAATAGATCTGGCAACAGAGGACTTCATGAATGAGTACTTAAAACATATTACCGCATATCAGCCAATTGCCTTTGAAGCCATCAAAAGTAAGACTGATGGCAGAGAAATTTTATCCCACGTTTCAAAAGAATGGTCAAATTGCTCGTGCAACAGCTTCTTCGGGAATAGCTTCAACACTTATTAAGCTTGGGCTCACTGCGTACACCTGTTTTACGTTCCCCCATCCCACCTCAAGATAATTATATTTGCAATATAAATGAAAGCACACTACTCGTCATCTTCTTCAGGGTGCAGACTTGCTGGTGTGTGATGAGGTTCCGATGGGTTATCATTTTCTTATGGAGGCCCTTGATCGGTGTCTTCAAGACGTCACTGCAGATGATCGT
>CM068968.1:39130976-39143318 GCA_035128595.1 Eptatretus atami
GTGGCTTCTACCGGTGTGGGTCCTCACGTGATTTCTGAACAGTCGAGTAGGTACGAAATAATTTACTGCATATGCTGCACTTAAATGATTTCTCTCCGGTATGAATCTTCATGTGTACTTTGTAGGTTGAATAATGAATAAAGGATTTGTTGCACACGCTGCACTTATTCAGCTTCTCTCCGGTGTGAATACTCACATGTTCCTTGCAGGTCAAATAACGAAGGAACGTTTTGCTGCACACTGGGCACTTATACGGCTTCTCTCCAGTGTGAATCCGCATGTGCGATTGCCGGTTTGTGGATTGATTAATGATTTATTGCACACACTGCAGTTGTACGGCTTCTCTCCAGTGTGAATCCTCATGTGTTCTTGGCAGTTCGCATTCCTACTGAATGATTTGCTGCATACAGTGCACTGATACGGCTTGTCCCAAAAGTGAGTCTTCATGTGTGCGTGGCGGTCTGTGATGTTATTGAATGATGTGTTGCACAAAGTGCATTGAAACGGTTTCTCGCCGGTATGACTACTCATGTGTGCCTGGAATGCTGACTTCCACTTTAATGATTTATTACAGATAAGGCACGTGTATGGTTTTTCTCCAGATGTGTCCTCATGTGTGCTCGGTAAATCGAGTTCTGATGAATGATTCGTTGCAAAATGACACGTGTACGGTGTTTCACCAATATGTGTCCTCATGTGATTTTGATAGGTTGAGATATCAGAGAAAATGTGAAACATACACAACACTTGAACTGATTCTCTGAAGGGGGATCCTCATGTGTTCCTGATATGTTGAAATGCAATCGAATGTTTGATTGCACACGGGCATTGTGTGTCTTTCAAGAAGTGGGAATCTCATCGTTCTTTGCCATGAATACCTTTCTCTTTATAATCCATAGAATTCATACCGTTACCCTTCTTCTGTTGCTGCTGCAAAGGATTTTCAGTGGACGTGAGACTATTCTTGGTAAGGAGAACATCTTGAAGACCGGTGTCCATCTCTCTGAGGATTGGTCAGAAGAAAAAAAAAAGGAGATTTTCACAGGAATGCGAAACACACAAACATGATGCATTTTCAAATAACAATGAATCAGTAAACTTGCACTTTTATGAAGACTTCACCTGGAATCCAATCAACCCATATTTGAGCAAATCATTTACTCTTTGCAAATATTTAACCATGCAGTGGGGAGAGAGGTATAAAGTGCAACATAATTAAAAGTTTCAGCAACAAAACATATTCATGAGACTCCAGGGACTAAGACCGATTAGTTCAACGATATTTTCACAGGGAACCTCCATGATCCCATTGGGAAATAGAACGGCACTCAGTTGAGTGCATACCAGCATCAGGCTGAACAGTTTATGTTTCGTATCCCACTGATAGGCTGGATCTGGATCCGGACCTGAACCAAATCGAATCGGCTTGTACTTGTCACCTATCCCACTTGTCCCCTTTTTCTCACACATCGTTCATAACTTTTTGAGATATCGGTGCTATATACTCGTTTTATCCCATCTCTCAATGCTGAAGAATCACTTTTTTTAAATCCTCAGACTCGGATCTTCACCAAAATTGAATCAATTCTTCCTTGTACACACGCCCACCCATCCACCAAGTTTCTTCCGAATCCGTACGCAACTTTCTGAGATATCCTGTTCACAGACAGACAAGCGGACAGAGAGAAAAGCAGACGGGGTGAAAACATAACGTCCGTCCACCTTCGGTGTGAGGTAATCAGGTCTTTGAGTCTTGCTCTTCACTTTGAGTGTGGGCTAAGTATCAGTACAGACAATATGAAAGAAAACGACATATCTTTCTCAGACATTCAGTGTTTGACTTGTGTGAACAGTCAGTTAGGTAGATAGATAATTTAACTAAAGAATGAATCGTCCCTTTGGAGAAATCACATATAAAACAACCATGAAGATTAATGGATCGGCTTCTACCTTCCATCGTCATGACTATGTAAATAATGAAATAAATATACTTCACCGTTTCCCATTGTAATCAAATTTTCACTTTGTGTCCCGATTTATATTATTCTCCAACTCAAGTTCAATGTAGCACCTCGATGCACCTGATTTGGTTGTGTTTTGAGATCGTAATGTGATGCATATGAAACCAACAATCGCCAAATTATTGTGGTTCACCAAGACAGTGTGCCCAAATTGAACGGATCACTGATGCAGGATCTTGGTCAAAGAAAAACATTTACTTCTTTTGTTTTTGTTATTTACGAAATGTGGGGAAAATCATTTTGTTGCACAAAGATTTCTGGTGTTGTATTCACTATGCGCCTGCTACAATACCTGTGATAAGGTTGCAAGAATCACTGTCTGGGGTGATCATTGGTACACCCACTGACTGTCTTCCACAACCCGCACACCACACAGGAGGCGCTGAGAAACCTTAGGATTGTGTTGGCTTCCAAAATCCCCATTCATACACCTTACAGGAAGTCAATCGACCAACACAATCAAAACTGCTCTCATCAAATCTCTCACTTGTTTTTCATGGCAAGTTTTGACATTCTGACAAATACCTGATGAGGGCAAAACCTTCGTCTTTTTTCTTTCTCAAGGAAAATTATCTTGACTTGTTCTGGACTAAATAATATGAACAAGGTGGAATTAGAACAGAAATCCAAAGAAAATTTAAAAAACCTCTTTGAACTCACCCTCTGCATTGAAAAGAATCTTCACTCAGCTCTTCCTTCACTTGGATGTTGTTTGACGTTGGAAGAGAGTCATCATGGAGATGTATCCCCTCATTGGCACTCCATTGCACCTGAACAAAATCCAATGTTTTAGAGCATCACAGCTTCTTGATTTTTGTATACTGTATATGTCATGTTCAGGGTGATGGTTTTTCATTTTAAATTGTTTTCATATCCATATTCTATTTCATATAAAAAACTCAGCTCATCTATGCTATAAAAGGAGTGGCGCGTGTGTGCGTGCATCAGTGCGGGTTCCACCAATTGTTTGGACACTTTGCCTGACTCTACCACTATTTCTATAGTATGGCCACCATTTTTGGTGCTTACTGCTATGCGAAGTCAAAAAACATTTCGAGCAGTCACATTCACAATCGCCGTGCCCTCTCTACAAGTTTTCCGCTCAGTGTAAAATGAACAAAACAAACAGTTGAAAGGATCTTGAGCCGATAGGCATCACAGCCTTGTGAAGATCAGCCTCGGTATCGAGGCAGTATTCTTTTGTTGATACACTGCCCAAATCATGATAGGAGAACGGAAAGTGTTAAACATTCCACCGTTTTGATGTGGAAATGCCATTTTGTTCTGATCGCTTTCAGGATCATCACAACAAGCCCGACAGCCTCCAACTGTAGTTTGTTTGGGGTAATGTCCACGGGGATGGTGTGCAGGATCTTTGTGAGGTTCTTATTTGTCATCCTGTTGCTCCAGTTATCACTGGTACAATTTAGGCACTCTTCAGCTCCAGGATCTTTTCACTTCATTCTTTAGGTTTTGATATTTGGTCATTATTGATTTCTGCATTGTATGACCAAAATCACTGGGTACTGAAACCTCAATGAAGAATGTCTTCTTTTCATTTTTGTATCCGAGTACGATGCCAGTCGCAGTGCTTATTTTCTATGTTCACACGGATGAGATCATCAGGTCATACTTGATCACTATGTCCTTGTTTTCAATGATTGCTTTTGGTTCATATTTCCAGGAGTTTTGTGGAACTGAGATATTTAAATTTCTGCAGATGTGCCAGTGGATTACTCGACATACCTTGCTGTGTGTTTGTGTGTACAGCTGCTCTGACCTGAGTTTTCCCACATCCCGACAGGAGGGGCTCATGCTGTTTCTACCTCGCAAAACCTACACTTGTCTGATTCGCTCAGTTTTTAAAGCCATTTGTGTAATGTCCTTGGTCTTGGGCATTATAACGATACGCTCTCTGTCCCAATTGAGGTGTGTGGTTGTTATCTCCATAGCATGCGGTTTCAGAAGTGGAACGGAGTCTTCCCAGGCCTCGAAGTATAAGCCTCCATTTTAGTAAAGGATCATGATTCAGGACCAATTCGTGAGGTTTTCTTGTTCTCCAAAATTTTTGTCCAAGGGCTCTTTTGAGGATCGCCAGACAGCTTCAATTGCAGTTAGTTTGTAATAATATTCCCAGGGATGGTTTTTTAAGATCTCTGTAAAGCTCTTAAAGCTCCTACTGATTCTTATGCCTGGTGTTGGCTTAATGGTTAGGGTGGGGGGCTTTGGATCCTAGGGTCCTGAGTTCAAATCCCGCTCAGCTGTGAATTGATACCAGGTGGGTTAACTCGACCTGTCATCCTTCCGAGGTCGGCAAAATGAGTGCCAGCATGCTGGTAAACCGTGTCGGAGTGGCGACCTGTCAAGGATTGTGCCCAATAGCCAAGGAGACTGCTTAGGCAGCACCAACGCTTTGCACAGAGTATGCTCCAATGTCCTCTTCTTTTTTAGCTCACTTGGAACGTAGTTCCGGTGAGCTTATGGGATGGTACATAGTATTTTATTCCACAAGACATTTTAATACATAAAGAAAAATATATAAAAGTACCAGTCCGTCCATCAACACTCGTAACTTATTCTCTTGAAACTACACACGCGATTCCGATTAAACTTGACCAAAACCTTCATCACCTGTGATGTACCAATGTTTGTTCACAGCATTAAAAAAAAAAAATTAATTGGGGTGTGAGGGGCAAATCGCACGCACAGCATCCATACACGCATTTGCAGCACACAACATTTCACTTCACAAGAGCCACATTGCAACTCACTACAAATCAAAGTCAGCGCATCATGAAACAGCGACCATGAGTATGAATCTTGTCGAGTAAGCAGCAGCAGAATAAGCACCAACAGATGGGCGAACTTGCGTGTAACTTCATTGCCAGACCATGGACTTGGCCAATGAGTCAGCGTGGCAACAAGAGCAGCACACAAATGGGGAGACAGCATTGCCAAAGCTCAAGCCATGCTCAAGAGGGCGGGCCCCAGAACCATGCTTCCGATGGAGCTTTACAAGCACGAGAATTCCAAGACTCGGTGGCTGGTAGTGTCCTGGGAAAGTCAGGGAGCCGAGGCGGAGCCTCTACAAGAACGAGCATCTTCCCTGGACATGCCGACCAACACACTGACTCACTCTCTTTGCTTTATATCACTACCTCCAATTCGTTACTTGGAATGCACAAATTACATCCACGACCTGTTCAGGACTGGGTTACTGACTCACATTCACAATTTCCTCTGTTGCACCACAAGCATTCACCCGCATCACATAATTACTCCTCTCTCTCTCTCTCCTCCCTGTTTCACATTGGGACCAACGCAAGCCGACAGGCTTATGTGGGTGAGCGAGGGGTCACAAACAACCCTGCTTATTCTTCTCTCTGTCTATCACCCTTCCTTATCTCATTTCTGGAATGGATGAGGCACCTAAGTGTGTAGATTCATGATAAGATGACTGATTAAGGGGCTTACATGTTGAGGATAAGATCAATCTTTTGTATATATCTGCTTATGCCAAATCTTTGACAAACTGTTTCCAACCTTCCCGATCATCTTTTTCTCCATTGGTTAGAAAAAGTGTGTCAATAGTAGGCTTGGGCGAAAGAATAGATTACCCAGTGAGAATCGATGCTCTCCATCAGGACCCGGAATGAACCCGAAATTCTACAGAGCAGATTATCCGCCTGTAGCAGTTCCAAGTGTCTGGAATTGATTCCTACTATGCCTTATCTCATTCGTCCATCAATTATAATCCGTTTGTTGGTTCAGCAAATTACATCACAAGCTTCTCCGTCATTCTTTACAAAACAGACAAACACAAGTCAGTTTTTTGTGTCCTAGTTTTTGTTCAAAGTTGTGAAGAAAATGAGTAGATAATGTACTCCCGAACTGTGTGCATGCGAGTCGGACTTCTCCAGGGATCCGACAGACAGCATCAGGCTATATGTCTGTACAGAGTATTGTGAAATTCCAAAATCATATTTATTAACAGCAAATATATTGCGGCATATTTATTGACAGCAAATAAAAAAAAAGTTGGGAGCCATTGAGGAGCAGTCGTGTGTTGCCTTATTTGTGTGTTGCAGTCGTGTGTTGCCTGGGTAAACCATTAATACATCGAAGTAATACATCGATGTAATACATTAATACATCGAAGGAGCAGTCATGTGTTGCCTGGTAAACCAGGTTCAATTTTTTGTTGTTGAATCCAATTGAAAAAAAAATTGCAATTTTCCTGGAGTTTGAATTAATTTGAATCAACTTTACTACTTTGGCATGATTTATATTTATATAATATAAATCATGCCACCGATTTTATTGACGGCATGAACATAAAATTTACGCTCAAGTGTTTCTCTGTATTCCCTCCACCACCAAAGATGGATGGAGGTTATGTCTTCACCCCTGTTTGTCTGTGTGCAGGGTATCTCAAAGTTATAGACGGATTTCAGACAAACCAGTTGAGCAGGTTGGGTGTGTGACAAGGATGAATTGATTAGATTTTGTTGAATAACCGGAATTGAAGACAGCAGTTCAGAACAGAATCGATTCTCAAATTTAAGAATCGCCCAAACCTAGTAAATAGTGGATAGCAGTTCTGTCCCGCAGTTCTGTGATGGTTAGTATGAGCCAATGTCCCATCGACAGTATCGCTTGGCCATTCTGATCGACAGGAGTGGGGCGTTGAGAGCACAGGCCTCATCTGGGGGCATTAATTTGCCAGGAAGGTAACGCGGGATTTGGACGCGAGGCCCATGCCTAAATTAATACTCCAGACGGCGTCGTGGTTGTTTCGCAACCCGTCGTGCGCGGAGTTATCTGCGGCTCATCGGCTACATGGTCATTGGTCGGGAAGCGGGTTCGAGAAGCCCGCTCGTGACCTGGACCGGCGAAACCCATAATTCTCACGCAGCTGCATTCACCTTTTCAGTAGCACTGCGTCACTGTGTAGGCAAAAATTGAGTCCGGTCATCTGCCCATCTTCAGTTCAATCAAGATCAACTTTGAGCCGATCTCTGCAATGGTCTGCAGGATGCTATTCTTGCAAGTGATGTGGAACGGGCTGGTCGTTATGCGATTCTTCCATCGACATTCACAGAAGCCCAGGTTTTATGTCGAAGCATTATCCAGATCCCGTGACAATTGTCCGAAATTTGCCAACCAACGCTGCTCATTACATTCACCTGCAATGTGAATTGGTAATGAAACGGTAAGCGAACTGGAAAATTGGCAAACAGCTTCTGATCAACCTAACTTGACTGCAAAAGTCTTCAAAATGAAGTTACATCAACTACTGGCTGACATCAAGAACGGCGTACTCAGTCATCTGAGGGCTCACGTACATACTGTTAAGTTTCAATAGTGGCCTTTTGGCCTCATGCCTTTTCCTACTGATTCTTGATGGCGAACAGTACACGTAGAGTGACAAACAAAGTTATCAAGCGCCGAATTCCCCAACCCTGGTGATACACAATAAATGCAAGAGCTTTTCCAGTGCTTAAGTAATTCATGCTGCATCAGCAGTTTGGGAAGCTGAACAGGAATTGTCCAAGTACGGTTGACGGCGTCTGTTCGAAAAACTTCAAAAAGATTTCCTGCCTTCGAACACGACTTGAGGATTACTGTGATCTAACCTATATACATTGAAGTACAGCTGACGGCGGTCTAACAGCTGTGGTTAGTGCATCTCGCAGAAATGTACAAGTGGACAATCAAAGCGTTGTGCCTTATAATAATTCATGGCTGTTCCTGAAGTAATCACACCTACATAAACGTTGAATACTGCATCTCAATAAAAGTTGTAAAATACCTTTATAAATACATCCATATGATATATACTTAAATATGATAACGATGCCACAATCAGCTTTGAGGCAGGTGTTTATCAATTCAGATTTGCGATGGATGAACGGGAAAGATGAGATCAAATGCTATGAGCAGTGTTGATTTATTGGAGCAGCCTGGAGAATCTTCGCTTTTTGACGCGTGGCAACTCCATGTCAGTTGAACCATTTTCTGTTTATTTTGCCGAATGAGCGGTGCGTAACGTTCAACCCATCAATCCAAAAGCAGCGCCGGCCACAGCATACAAAGCCAACCGCCTTCTTTGAGAAGAACTCTGAGATACTGATATATATATATATATATATATATATCATCCTCTATTGCAATTCCCCTCTTCACTTCATCAGGCAGAAGGAGCAGAAACGTTGTCAGTGGAGAGTAGCTTCCGTAGGAACAAGGCCACATTCAATAGGTAGAGTTTTCACCGTCTTACTAGCCAAAGAGAAATCTTCTACATCACAAGGCCTGTACTATGAGCTTTGATGGTCTGCAGACATCAACAGACAAGTCTGTGAGACCATCAAGCGTGCTTTCCAGGTGTTAAATTTACCTGAGGACGACAAACGAATGGAGTGTCTATCGGAAGCTGCAGGTACCCAGTCACCGTTAGGCTTAAGAGACCTGTTCAAAACAATCTTACTTTTCCATGAACCGACAGAACCCCTGGAGCTGCACACCGACTATGTTAATGATGATTCTGAGGACTTCGGTATCAGACAGCAACAGGACTATCAGGGTAAGGAGTTTGCAAACCGTGCAATCAGTACGACCTCGATGTCGAGGAAATAGATCTGGCACAGAGGACTTCATGAATGAGTACTTAAAACATATTACCGCATATCAGCCAATTGCCTTTGAAGCCATCAAAAGTAAGACTGATGGCAGAGAAATTTTATCCCACGTTTCAAAAGAATGGTCAAATTGCTCGTGCAACAGCTTCTTCGGGAATAGCTTCAACACTTATTAAGCTTGGGCTCACTGCGTACACCTGTTTACGTCCCCCATCCCCACTCAAGAATAATTATATTTGCAATTAATGAAAGCACACTACTCGTCATCTCTTCTTCAGGGTGCAGACTTGCTGGTGTGTGATGAGGTTCCGATGGGTTATCATTTACTTATGGAGGCCCCTTGATCGTGTCTTCAAGACGTCACTGCAGATGATCGTTTGCTTGGGGGGGGGGGAAGCTCACAATTATTGGACGACATTTACATCAATTCCTTCCAGTGGTCCGACCGTGGGATATGGCCAAACAATCAATCAACGCCTGCATGAAAAGACCCCGTTGTGGCGGTGGTGGATGACGCTACATTTAACAACAAATATGCACATGCTCGATCGACTTAATGTCGCCAAATAAGGGAGTCGCGAACTACTCGAGCATTATGCTGCTTGTTCGTTGCAACTGGGTGAGGAGTGCTTGTCCTTTGCGGAGGTACCCTTTTCAATGAGGTAATCAAACTAGAGTTGATAGAAAACCTGACCCCACACAGTCTTTCGAAAAGGACATGGGAAGGATGTTTTCAACTCTTGCTTTGCATTTCCAAGCACAATCTATATTAGCTTCGTTCGTGAACTTTGAATAGCAGCGTGATGGCAACCATCCGAAGCCGATGGGTCGAATGGAATAGTCCAGTGCTGAACCTTCCGCATCTCTTCTTTGAGAAAAAGAAACATTAATCAACAGATTTTTTTGGGGGGGGGGGGGGGTGAAGTTAGCTCTGCCGTTGCATCGCATCACCATTTCTCTCTGAATTTCACCAATACTCCACTCTCAGAACATGTGGCAAATTTGATCAGTCAAAATGGCACAAAATTTGTCCAAGTACAGCACTGCTAAACAATTCCTGTATACTTCAATTTGAAATGACATAATTTTAGATTCTTACCTTCTGAGGGAGAACCATTTGGTAGTTCAGATTCCACCTTCACCACCACAATAGAAGATTCTGCCGAGAAACACAACTGCTTTTAAACAAAGCAAAGATTCTCAAGGGCACATGAACCTTTACGTTCGATCTTTGGCACCAATACGAATTGGTTCATCTTTGTATTACAGCCATTTCTTCGAAATACATAATTAAACTCGAACTACGTTGTCGATGGCACACCATCGCATATTCCCGCGCGCACTGCTTTGTCCCATTAACGCTAGGTGAAATTTTATCTTGCAAAATGGATTGACTATTCTTTCTATTTGATGTGCTTTATGACCAAAGACTTACTATGTTTACTAAATCAGAAGTAATTGCAAGCATGTCAACATTTCATGAAACATTAATTTAAACACTGTCCAGCATATAGAACTGTGCATCAATTTAATCATAGGAATGAACTGTGTATAATATTAATTATAATTATTCATAATCATATTAGATGAATACAGTAAAACCTGTGACTGTCACTCATGGGCGCACATAAGTAAATTATTTATAAAGAATTTACCATGTACAATGGTAAATACACTTAAAAAAAATCAGCCCCCTGACCCACCCCTCTGACCCTCGGGGTCATATCAAAAATCCGACAGTGTTTGTGCACTTCCCATACATATATCTACTATGTCCCAAAGTTTCAAGTTCCTATCTCAAACGGTGTAGGAGGATTTACAGGGTAAGACAGACGGACGTGGACGGACAGACGGACGACGGACGTACGGAGACAATCACAATATTCCCGCTTTTCTTCGAAAGCGCGGGAATAAAAACAGTTGCTCTCTGAGTATACCTGGTGTTGGGTTAATGGTTAGGGCGGTGGGCTTTGGATCCTCGGGTCCTGAGTTCAAATCCGCTCAGCTGTTGAATTATACCAGGTGGGGTTAACTCGGCCTGTCATCCTTCCGAGGTCGGCAAAATGAATGCCAGCATGCTGGTAAACTGTGTCGGAGTGGCGACCCGTCCAGGATTGTGCCCAATAGCCAAGGAGACTGATTAAGCAGCAACAACGCTCTGCACAGAGTATGGTCCCAATCTCCTCCTCCTCTCTGGTGAATCCTGGTTGCCATGGTAGCTTCATCTAGTGGCTCTGATAGCCCCGCAAAGGCTCGATTGGTGTTGGATAAGCACGTTAAGTGTCCAAGGTTTGCTCGGCCTTATTAGATCGGTCACATCGTCGCCTATGGGCATGACACTCGCCCACGTTGAGGATTCCAATCTGCATGTTAAAGCGATCTTAGACGCAGATCCGGACAGGATTGTTCCAGACAGGATTATGAAGATTTTTGTCACATGTGGAGAACATGCTCCATGACGCACAACCAGTGTGACCACTCCTTGGCTTTTTTCACAAGATCTTGGCTATTCGTTGTTCACCTTGGCGTCTGGTTTTTCTATAGGTTTTCTGCGTATAGGTTTCTATAGGTTTTCTTGGCGATAGGTTTTCTATAGTTTCTTGGCGTATAGTTTTCTATTATCATCGCTTTTCCGAAACCTTGTGAATTCTTGCTTTTTTCATTGGCTCACCTTGGCATTTATGAAATGCAGAGTGGTCACACTGGTCACTACCTCCCCTCCTGGTAGAAACAACACACAACTTCTTCTTCTTCTTACTTCTTCTTCACCCACTATTAACCCACCTTTTCTTGCGGGGTCGGCCAGGGGAAAGCTTGGCCTGAGTCTTCATGAACGGGCTGGCCAGGCCGAGTCGGGGCAGGAATTTGGCCATGGTAATGGCGGTGTGCGTTTGTCACGCTACTCCTCCAAACTTGCTACATAGGATCAGCATGACCCCAATTAATGTATAGGGGTGTGTTTTTTTTAATCTTTGCTGGTGGTGTTGGGACAGGGGCTGTAAATGTGTATCGTGTAGCGCCACCTCCAGGTGGGGGAGGGTATTACAAGTCCCCACCATTTACATTATTCACGTGCCCACGTCTTCCAGTGCAGCGAGGTGTTTGGAATCATCAGCAGTAGGTACGTTTTCGCTTCATGCACCGAGAGAGATCTTTCTTCTTCTTCCTTCGTCACCACTATTAACCCACCTTTCTTGCGGGGTCGGCCAGGGAAAGCTTGGCCCTGAGTCTTCATGAACGGGCTGGCCAGGCCGAGTCGGGGCAGGGAATTTGGCCATGGTAATGGCGGTGTGCGTTTTGTCACGCTACTCCTCCAAACTTGCTACATAGGATCAGCATGACCCCAATTAATGTATAGGGGTGTGTTTTTTTTAATCTTTGCTGGTGGTGTTGGGACAGGGGCTGTAAATGTGTATCGTGTAGCGCCACCTCCAGGTGGGGAGAGGGTATTACAAGTCCCACCATTTACATTATTCACGTGCCCACGTCTTCCAGTGCAGCGAGGTGTTTGGAATCATCAGCAGTAGGTACGTTTTCGCTTCATGCACGTAACCCGGGTTATTTTTTTTTTATTTTCAGGAGTGATCGAGGAAGCTGCCAGTTGCCTATACACCCGCCTAAAATAAAGTAAGCAGGCAATCGGTCCCTCTGCAAACCACTCTTTCCACGTTCCATTGTGTGAT
>CM068968.1:39143343-39156117 GCA_035128595.1 Eptatretus atami
CATGCCTTGAACGGGTTATTTTTTTTTTATTTTCAGGAGTGATCGAGGAAGCTGCCAGTTGCCTATACACCGCCTAAATAAAGTAAGCAGGCAATCGGTCTCTGCAAACACTCTTTCCACGTTCATTGTGTGATCACGTTGCAAAAAAAAAAAAGAAGACATTATTCTCCATAGCTGGACAAGCTAATGGTCCTCGGGTCGAGATGTACCTTAACGAGCCGTCGGCCCGTTTGTCATCACAACAGCCGATCTGTATTTAAAGGTTCCCATGGCAACGTGAGACATACGAAACCCGATCCACATTATAAACAAAACACTTCGTGTGCAGAGACGAGAGAACCCCGGTACCTGGTCCCGTGTCAGTTTCATCCCATCCAACAGGAAGGTTCTGAACGTCAGGATCTTGAAACCCACACATCCCAGCAGCCCCTCCTGGACCCCCTTTGTTCCATCCAACAGAGCTCCACTTGGAGTCCGAGGAACTTGCATTAGCGGGCTCGGGGGATCACGGTTCATGACCTTCAGCGCAGAGATCCGTAGTGGTGGTGGTGGTGGTGGTGGGGGCGGAAAGAAGACAAACCACAGCAGCAGCAACACAACAACCTCTCCCTGTTCGTCCAACCGGCTGTCAATGGAACAAGCGCTCCGAAGATCCAAATGTCCAAGAACACGTGATCGAGACCGGAAGTAAGATACTTGTAACGCAGGACACCCCATTCCTCGTCACCTTTTCATATTTCACAGAATCACTTTATAAATCGCACGTGATGGATCTCAAATAAAAGTTCTCTTCTTCTCTCGGTATTGTCATGATTGTGTTGTGGATTAAAAAAAATAAAAAAATTCTTTTCAGATCTACATCGATCTCCGAAGTACACAATGTTATCGATCTATCGCATACACGAAAATGGCGGGAATTATGACTCCCCCATCCCCTGTCGAACAATCCCTTTTGTTCCAGCAAAAAAAAAAACCCTTTATTAATTCTTTAAATTGTTTTAACGAAGTACTGTTGGCACTTCGTCTGCATGATTTAACACCTCGTTGCTCAAACATCCGTGAAGGTACTTAAAAGTTTTTTTTTTTTCCAGCTTTCCAAAATGCCAGATATAAGCTCGAGCGGTGTGTTCATTTACCAAGCAGCTAGCTATCGCTTTCCAAGCCAGCCGTTCCTTATCAACCGTTTCGAATGGAGTGCTTGCTTGAGTGCTTAAGCCGCTTGGCGAGCGCTGTAACAAGCGAATTGGTGACTGAACACACTTCCCATTCTCCAGATTGCCATTATCTATAATTCCAGCAATGTGTGTGTGTGTGTGTGTGTGTGTGTGTGTGTGTGTGTGTGTGCTGTGACCGCTGTTTCTCGAAACCACTGGTCCGATCTTAATTGAAACTTGCCAGGTATATGCTGGGGACCTGAGGATGTGCTTTTCAAAGGTTTGATATTAATCGACAAGTGCTTCCCAAGTTATGGCCATTTATTTTCCAACAATGACAATGACAGACGTTGCTGCGGCCATTTATTTACCAACCAAATGACATGACACGTTGCTGCGTAGACGTGGCTGCGTAGGCCGGTGCGCGGCCGGCCGACAATGACGTCACGGGCCGTGCCGGTTACATGGCAGCGAATGTCATGGCACAGCAAAGACAGGGAGGTAAACTTGATTTTAATTCAGATTTAATTAACTCTGTGTGTGGAAGTGTGGTGTCGTGAGAACGTGAGAGCAAAGGAAGCCTGTGTGTGTTGTCGTTTCTGGCTCGCGGTTTGAAAGGTTTTTTTTGTTTTTTTTTTTGACACGTACGGCCACGCACGTACGGGGGCATGTGAGAGCGAAGGAACGGCCTGTGTGGTTGTTGTTTCTGGCACGCGTTTGAAAGGTTTTTTTTTTGTTTGTTTGTTTGCTTGCACGTACGGCCATGCACGTACGGGCACGCACGTACGGGCCCACACTATATTGTAATTCCAGAAATCATCACGTTGCAAAAAAAAAAAAGAAGACATTATTCTCCCATAGCTGGACAAGCTAATGGTCCTCGGGTCGAGATGTACCTTAACGAGCCGTCGGCCCGTTTGTCATCACAACAGCCGATCTGTATTTAAAGGTTCCCATGGCAACGTGAGACATACGAAACCCGATCCACATTATAAACAAAACACTTCGTGTGCAGAGACGAGAGAACCCCGGTACCTGGTCCCGTGTCAGTTTCATCCCATCCAACAGGAAGGTTCTGAACGTCCAGGATCTTGAACCCACACATCCCAGCAGCCCCTCCTGGACCCCCTTTGTTCCATCCAACAGAGCTCCACTTGGAGTCCGAGGAACTTGCATTAGCCGGGCTCGGGGGATCACGGTTCATGACCTTCAGCGCAGAGTCCGTAGTGGTGGTGGTGGTGGTGGTGGGGGCGGAAGAAGACAAACCACAGCAGCAGCAACAACAACAACCTCTCCCTGTTCGTCCAACCGGCTGTCAATGGAACAAGCGCTCCGAAGATCCAAATGTCCAAGAACACGTGATCGAGACCGGAAGTAAGATACTTGTAACGCAGGACACCCCATTCCTCGTCACCTTTTCATATTTCACAGAATCACTTTAGAAACGATCCACGTGATGGTCTCAAATAAAAGTTCTCTCTTCTCTCTCGTATGTCATGATTGTGTTGCGATTAAAAAAAATAAAAAAAATTCTTTTCAGATCTACATCGATCTCCGAAGTACAACAATGTTATCGATCTATCGCATACACGAAATGGCGGGAATTAGACTCCGCCCCATCCCCCTGCTCGAACAATCCCTTTGTTCCAGCAAAAAAAAAAACCCTTTATTAATTCTTTAAATTGTTTTAAACGAAGTACCTGTTGGCACTTCGTCTGCATGATTTAACACCTCGTTGCTCAAACATCCGTGAAGTACTTAAAAGTTTTTTTTTTTCCAAGCTTTCCAAAATGCCAGATATAACTCGAGCGGTGTGTTCATTTACCAAGCAGCTAGCTATCGCTTTCCAAGCAGCCGTCCTATCAACCGTTTCGAATGGAGTGCTTGCTTGAGTGCTTAAGCGCTTGGCGAGCGCTGTACAAGCGAATTGGTGACTGAACACACTTCCCATTCTCCAGATGCACATCTATCTATAATTCCAGCAATGTGTGTGTGTGTGTGGTGTTGTGTGTGTGTGTGTGTGTGTGTCTGTGACCGCTGTTTCTCGACAACACTGGTCCGATCTAATTGAAACTTGCCAGGTATATTGCTGGGGACCTGAGGATGTGCCTTTTCAAGGTTTGATATTAATCGGACAAGTGCTTCCCAAGTTATGGCCATTTATTTTCCAACCAATGACATGACACGTTGCTGCGGCCATTTATTTACCAACCAATGACATGACACGTTGCTGCGTAGACGTGGCTGCGTAGGCCGGTGCGCGCCGGCCGACAATGACGTCACGGGCCGTGCCGGTATACATGGCAGCGAATGTCATGGCAACCAAAGACAGGGAGGTAAACTTGATTTTAATTCAGATTTAATTAACTTGTGTGTGGAAGTGTGGTTGTCGTGAGAACGTGAGAGCAAAGGAACGGCCTGTGTGGTTGTTGTTTCTGGCACGCGGTTTGAAAGGTTTTTTTTGTTTGTTTGTTTGCTTGCACGTACGGCCATGCACGTACGGGCACGCACGTACGGGCCCACACTATATCTGTAATTCCAGAAATCTCTGTGTGTCTCCGTCTGTGTGTCTGTCTGTCTGTCTGCGACCGCTGTTTTCTCGAACCAACCACTGGTCCGATCTAATTGAAACTTGCCAGGTATTTGCTGGGACCTGAGGATGTGCCTTTCATTTGATATTAATCGGACAAGTGGTTCCCAATTTATGGCCATTTATTTACCAAACCAATGACAGGACACCGTGATATGACACAATTGACGTCACAATTCTTCTTCGACGTTTGATATGACGTCACAATTGACGCTGGGGACCTGAGTACGTGCCTTTTCAAGGTTTGATATCGTTCCTCTTCATCCGTTTCAGCTGTTTCCCAAGTGCCCATATTATTTACCAAACCAATGACAGGACACGGTGCTATGACGTCACAATTCTTCTTCTTTTTTTTTCTTTTTGTTTGCACGTACGGCCACGCACGTATGGGCACGCACTAGTCTTTTAGAATTTAGATCAACCTTGAAGAGGGTAGGATACATGGAATGGTTTCGATGGTTTCGTCTGGTTACAGTGTCATCCCGTGTAAAATCTTTACCAAAAGTATTTTTTTCTTTCTTTTGCATGAATGTATTCAATAGCATCTCGGTACGCAGAGAAATATGGGTGGCAATTTTACTTTTCGTTTTTAACTTTTTTTTATACGACGTCACAACTGATCGAAATACCGTTTCATTGGATCACCGGTTTGCTGGAAACAACTGAAGTCACCGGCCGCCATCTTGGTACTCACCGCAACTGAAGTCACCGGCCGCCATCTTGGTACTACCGCATCGAGATGCAGTGTAGCTTAAACTCAGGCGGAGCTGAATCCGAGTTTTAATGTCTAAAGTTGGGCCTACTGTCATTCATTCGTTCATGATATATTTCGTTCGTAAACACAGAAATGATTTATGTAAAGGGAGAATGCAAAACGATTCTGGTATTAAAAATTTTTTTGCATCGATTACTCTGGAACTTTCCGTCGGTAGGGAGTCCCAATATGGCGGCCGCGTGGCTTCATCAGCAAGCACACTCTCGTTAGCCGGTCATTGTTTTTTTTTGTGTGTGTACACTGTCGAGGCTCATGAGAGTGAACACACAGAACGTACACGGGGAGCAGGAGACAAGAGGAGCAGGAGACAAGAGGAGCAGGAGACAAGAGGAGCGGGAGACAAGAGGAGCGGGAGACAAGAGGAGCGGGAGACAAGAGGAGCGGGAGAGGGAAGGAAAAAAACAATGGGGAACTCTGCACTCCAGTCTGCATTTACTGCCTTGAGAACATACACCAAGGAGGTGGTTCCTGTAGTTGGCTCAGCTAACGTAACAGTAGGCCGAGATTGGTTACCAATTAATCAGACTTCATTGGAGTGACGTGGAGTCTCCAACTCTGATGCTGGATACGACACCATGCTCAACAGGTACCCTGGCCTGTTCAGCGATGGTGTTGGCACATTTGCAGGGCCCAAAGTGAGGATTCATGTTTCTGCAGATGCTCAGCCATTGTTCCATAAGACTAGACCTGTGCTTGACATGATGCGATCAATGATCGAATGTGAGCTTGCAGAGTGAGGGCATCATCTCACCAATCGAGTACTCCGAATGGGCAGCACCTATCGTTCCAATACTCAAAGCAGATGGAGCAGTGCGCATTTGTGGGGATTACAAAACGACAATCAACTGCTATTCAAAGCTGGATGACTACCCTTTGCCCAAAGCACCCAAAGTTCACCACTCTCATGGGTGGCCAGACATTCACTAATCTTGACATGACTAATGCCTATGCTCAAATGGAACTGCATGATGATTCCAAGCTCTCTACATGCATCAACACTCATCGAGGACTCGACATGTACAACAGATGCCCATTTGGCATACACTCTGCTGCACCAATCTTCCAACGCAAGATGGAGACATGATTGAAAACTACACCAAAAGACGGTCGTATTCAGGACAACATACTAGTGACTGGCAAGTCACAACATGAACACCTCGAGAACCTAAACAAAGTCCTCAATCGGCTGTCACAAGCTGGATTATGCCGAAGGCATGAGAAGTGTACCTTTATGGCATGGGAAGTTGAATACCTGGGTCATCACATCTCCTGTCAAGGCATTTTTCCCTCTCCGAGCAATGTTGAAGCAATTGCGAATGCACCAATGCCACAGAACATTTCAGAACTTCGTGCATTCCTGGGTATGTTGACCTACTTTGGTAATTTCCTACCTCAACTAAGCACAACCGTCGAGCCTCTACCTCTTCTCCTCAGGAAAAGCGTTGTCTGGAAATGGGAAGCTGCCCAAACAAGAGTGTTCAAGGCTGCTAAAACCATGCTGTCCTCCTCGCCGTTACTTGTCCATTACGACCCATCCATGGAACCTATTCTCAGTTGTGATAGCTCTTCATACGGCATCGGGTGTGCGTTGTAAAGAAATGTAACCGGTAATCTCCAGCCTGTTGCGTACGCATCACGAACCCTATCTGACACTGAACGTCGCTTTGCTCAAGTCGAAAGAGAGGCGTTAGCGTGCATCTGGGGCACCTTAAAGATGCACCAATATGTCTTTGGAAGACATATTACCATTGAGACTGATCACAAACCCTAACTAGGAGAAACCAGAGCCATTCTGCCCACATCATCAGGTCATGTACAACGTTCGGCGTTGACCCTTGCCGGTTATGACTATTCATTGGTTTACCATCCGGGTAAGGAAATGTCCTGTGCTGACAAGCTCCGTCGCTTGCCACTTCCCATAACCATCCCAGAACCTCCACAATCTGGCGATATCATTCATCTCATGGCTAACGTCATTCACGATGAGGCGCCTGTAACCGCTAAGCAGATTGCTTGTGCTCACAACAGCAATCCAGGTTTGTCACAAACTAAACATTGTGTTTTGTCAGGTAATTGGGCATAATGAGCGGAAGTGGTGAAACTGTACCTCATCTAGAAGGATGGGCTCTCTATTGATGCAGACTGCCTGCTTTGGGGGTCGCCGAGTGATAATTCCGCCTAAACTCCGCTGGAAAATTATCAGTGAACTCCACAATGTTCATCCAGGTAGAGTCATCATGAAGGTTATTGCCAGAACCCATTTTTGGTGGTCTGTTTTGGACAGTGACATTGAGTCCAGTGCACGCCATTGATACACTTGTCAAGCCCACACCACGACACCACCACAGTCTCCATTAGCCATGTGGTCCATTTCAAAGGAAGCTTTTCCTTATCGTAGTTGATGCCCACTCAAAATGGATTGAAGCTCTCATGGTGTCATCCTCATCCTCTGCTGTAACAATTGAAGCTCTACGTACCATGTTCGTGCAACGTGGTATTCCAAACTCCATTGTATCAGATCATGGATCATCATTTACGAGTTCAGAGTTTCAGAACTTTTGTAAAATGAATGGCATTAAGCACGACACATCTGCCTCCTACAAACCTGCCAGTAATGGTCAAGCCAAACATGCTGCTCAGATCAAGAATGGTCTAAGCCACGTCAAGGAAGGCTCCATTCACTCTCGTCCAGCTTGTGTGTTGCTAAACTACCGCACCAGACCACATCAAACCACCGGTCACTCACATGCCAAGCTTCTGATGGGTCGTGAATTAACAACACCGTTATCATTAGTGTACCCAGACATAAAGGTCGAGGTCGAGAATATCAAGGATCAACAGAAACGTAATCACAACCAAACATCTGTATACCGCAACTTCCAGATCAATGATCCTGTATACGTGTTGAACTCCAGATGTGGAACCAAGTGGTTATCCGGCATCATTATCGATAACATTGGTGAAATGATGTTTCTTGTGAAGTTGTATGATGGTGGATGCATGTGTAAACATGTTGACCAACTCAGGTTACTTCATGGGGTGCTAAGTAGACTGGCGTCCATTTTATTTGGACGTAAATATGGGCTCGCCCTTTAACTCCATACACCAAAATTACTAAAACAACGGGGGCGATGACATTTTATGTCTTTTTACTTGTTTAATCTATTTTTCACAGGCAAAGTTTAATAAGCTGCTCTTTTGTATCATTCCATGTAACATTTAGATAACCGGCATATTTGATGAACTGGCAGGGGCAAAATCTCAAAGATGCCGGATAACAATGCTTTCATTGTACACACACATATATATATATATATATAAGAAGACAACTTGACTTGTCAAGAATTTCTACAGTATCCTTTTGAGACATTACCTGCTAGGTCGAGGTGAGTGGGTGCTAATCATTCAACTAAATGGATTTGTTTACCTTCGGCATTGGAATGATCAGTGCAGCACATCCCGAGTCTTATCTTTTCACAGCTCCACAACATCCATTCTCGGGTGCGTCGAATGGATTCTGCATTTATTATCTTCCAGCAAATACAATCCGTTGCTTCACTGACGGCAATATGAAGGGTTGGGGGGGAAGGGGTGATGAAGATCGGAGCAGGAGGAGTGATAAAGGGAGGGAGGATGGAGAGGAGGGTGAAGTAGAGGAGAAGGGGTGGGGCAGCTAGGAGGGGTGGGGAAGTGAGGAAAAAGGGGAGTGGGTACGAGGAGAATGGAGAGAGAGGAGGGAAGGAAGTGGGGATGGGAGGAGGATTTGGGAGGAGCGTGAGGGGAGAGGTTCTCAACTTGCGTTTGGTAGTGCGACTTTTGGAGAATGGGGGGGGGGGTGGAGGGTAGTACAGAATTGAACGAAATGGGTACGTTAAAACAGCACACACCGCCGGGAGCTGTCCATGGGGAGGGGGGGGGTGGAGAGGGAAGGATAAGCCGTGACGGGAGGTGGAGGGGAGGTGTTAGGTTTCATGGTTATGGAGGAGACACACACTAACTGAGATAATCTGACATTTATTAGTATAGATATAATGCAGAAACATTAAAATTAGAAACATTTAAAGCAAATCAAAAGTTAAGGCTGATTGATGACAGACATTGAAAATCTCCATCAAATAAAAACAAAAACAAACAATCAGGAGGGCATTATTCTTATTTCAGCTGGTTACACAGACTGAGGCAAAAATACAAATACTGTGAGCTAAAATTATCATTAGATTTCCAAATTGCAATTGTTGAAGGTAAAAGAACACACAAAGAGACAAGAGCGCAAGTGAGCACAATATCGCCCGAACAAGAATATATAGAATTGTGCTACACATGGAAAACAGCATCTGGTTGCCATGGCAACCACTTTAGATGACAACGTATGTCGCGACACACCGTCTCACAGTCTGTACTATGTACCAATATGAAACGTCAAAGTTAAATCTTTGGGAGTAGAGTGCGGACAGACAGACAGACGGACGGATGACCGGTTACATAATACGCCCCGATATCTATATTGGGCATATAAAAAATAAGAGAGGAGATAGAGATATAGAGACGAGGGGTTCCATTTTCATTCTCTTTTGAGCTCAAGCTCTTGGCAACAGAATAAAGAACAAGAGCGCAAGTGAGCAAATATACGCCCGAAAAAGTCTCTGTGACCACACACACACACACACGCGCATGCGGGTGTACACACACACACACACGCGCGCGCATGCGCGTGTACACACATTATATATTCAAACACGTCAATTTTGAAAGAACAGAAGGTATATCACAATTGTGCTACTACATGGAAACAGCATCTGGTTGCCATGGCGACTACTTTAGATGACGAACTGTCACGACCACCGTCTCCACAGTCTGTATATGTACCAGATATGAAACGTGAAAGTTGAAAACTTTGGGAGTTAGAGTGCGGACAGGAACGGACGGAAGACAGACAGACAGGACAGACAGACAGACAGACAGACAGACAGACGAGACGGACGGACGACCGGTATCACATATACGCCCCATATAATAAATATATATATATATATATTTAATATAATATATATATATATATATCGGGCGTATAAAGAGATTCACCGAGAGGTTCAGTCTCTCACACACTATGTGTACATCCAGGAGACGAGTTCAAAAGAGCCTGAAGACCACAGAATGAGACAGGGGTTCACAGTGGCATGGAGATGTCTGTGCAGCTCTTGATCCTTCCATGACACTGGTGGAAAAGCGTGAAGATCGTAACACGACCAAGCATAGGTTCACAGGGGAAGATCAGTGACTCAGATTCTTCTCTTACAACAAAGAACAAGCATCGACATGTCTGAATATTAAATCTCAAAAATGAAAGTGAGTGTTGGACGATGTCGGAAGAGTGATAATAAAAACAATGCAACTTCTACAGATACACTTTTTTATTGTTTTCCATGACTGCAGTGCATTGTTCCATTAATAATACACAATACAAATAATGATGTTTATAATCAACAAATTAAAAAGGGATTTCAAAACAAGACATTTTACAGATGTGAACTTCCAAATAATTTCAATACTTTTGAAATTTCACCTTGTCTTTCATTATCCTCAAGGTGAAGGTATTTTTTTTTTCTTCATCCTTTCCTTTTACAAACTTATTCAGGTTGAAGAGTTCTGACATTTTTCATTCCGAATACGTAAGAAACTAAGAAGGGTAAATAGTAAAATGCGATCAAAAAACGGGCATGCCAGTCAGAGATGAGAGAAGTGGAGAGGAAAGGAAGGTTAAAACAATTCACAAATACAGCAAAAGGTGGGAACAGGTGTGATCAATCAGTGTGAAACTGAAGACAAGTGTTAAAGCCTTTTGTTCACAACGGATTGACTAGTTAATCAGACAATTTGTTTTGTACAGACAGACAAACAGGACGGTGTTGAGGAAACTGTTAAAACAGACGTTTTTGACTCCCACAATCTGAGTTTTGTAACAAACGAAAAGGAGAGCAGGAGGAGAGGGGGGAAGAGGGGAACATACCAGCAGTGAGGTTGAGGGACAAAATAGAGGGAAACTTGGAGAAACAAGGGACATGGTGGAGAATGAGGGCAAAGGGAGGATGCACAGGATGAAGGAGATAGATACAGCTGCAAACACTCAACGGAAGTGGAAAGAAAAACTATAAACGTGGAAAAAAGTGAGCTTGGTTAGGGTTAATGGGGATAGAAAATATTCTTCTTCAATCTTTACCGTAACTCTTTCTCCGACCCAATTATGCTCTCATCACCATCACAATGATGATCAAAATGTCGACGGATTCCATCTCTAAAATTTGGTCACTCGGAAGAGCGCGTACCTCCGCCACATAATGCCTGATCCACAAGAACACATCGGGCCCAATACATTTTTGAAATATCATGCTATATATCATTTTTGGCCCTATCTCTCAATGGTGAATCCATCCATCCATTGGGACCAGACTCTGTGCAGAGCGTTGGTGCTGCCTACGCAGTCTCCTTGGCTATTGGGAACAATCCTGGACGGGTCGCCACTCCGAAGCAGGACACCAGCAAGCTGGCACTCATTTTGCCGACCTCAGAAGGATGACGGGCAGAGTCAACCCCACCTGGTATTAATTCAACAGCCGAGTGGGATTTGAACTCAGGATCCTAGGATCCCAAGCCCACCACCCAAACCATCAAGCCAACACCAGGCATAATGGTGAATAATCACTTTAAAAATTAAATAATTCTGAATCCAGATCCGGATCTCCACCAGAATTGAATCAGTTCGTCCTCGTCGCACACCCAACCTGTACACCAAGTTTCATCGAAATCTGTCCACAACTTTTTTGAGATATCTCATTATATATCGGTTTCGCCCTGTCTCTCATTGGTGAAGAATCACTTAAAAATTATATCAGATCCGGAACCGGAATTGAGATCTTCAGCAAAATTTAAACAATTCTTCCTTGTCACACACTCAACCTGTCCACAAATTATCATCCGAATCTGTCCACAATATTTTGAGATATCCTGCACATAAACAGACAGAAAGGGGTGAAAACACAACTTCCTTCACCTTCGGTGGTGGAGGTAATAATTGATGATTCTATGGTCCGAAGCTGATTTTTATTTTTTTTTTAATTTGTCCTGAATTTTGACTTTCCATTTTTGAGGGTAATCTTTCCCTTAAATTGTTCTATTTGTCAGGTTCCCTTTCTCCATTATTCTTTTAACCTTTCGAGTCTCTGCATTGTTACCCTCGCCAGAGGAGAGGGCATTGCATTTGGGTCCGTTTGTTTCTGAGTTGGTCCACAGAAAAAAAAATTGATGACATCATCAGTCATGTGATTCGGCAGCCATATTGTTTAAAAAAAAACAAAAAAACTTCAAAAATCCTCTTCTCTGAAATGGCGGAAAGGATCGAGGCAAAACTTTACGCGTATGACCACCTATCCATGAGGAACAAAATGTTCAAACATACATCATATCAAAGGTCACATGGTTTGGCAGCCACATTTGATTTATCCTATAAACTATAAAAAAAAATCCTCTTCTCCAGTACAGCTGGACAGATCGAGGGGAAACTTCACACAAATGGTCTGCAAGCCTTGGGGATACCAGGGCATTCACAAATAATTGATGTCACTTGGTCTGGCAGCCATACGGGATAGAGTGAAAATCTTTTTAAAAATAATTTCTCTTCAACCACTTCACCAATAGACATGAAACTTCACAATTATGAACTAGTAGTGATGGGGAATATGTTTTCAATTTCGTGAAGGTGGGAATGGGGAATATACACCGATAAGCCAAAACATTATGACCACCTGCCGAATATACTGTTGGTCCTCCGTGTGCCGCCAAAACAGCGCCGACCCGCCGAGGCATGGACTCCACACAACCCCTGAAGGTGTCCTGTGGTATCTGGCACCAAAACATTAGCAGCAGATCCTTCAAGTCCTGTAAGTTGCGAGGTGGAGCCACCGTGGATCGGACTTGTCGGTCCAGCACATCCCACAGATGCTCAATCGGATTGAGATTTGGAGAATTTGGAGGCCAGGGCAACACCGTGAACACTTCATCATGTTCCTCAAACCATTCCCGAACAATGTGTGCAGTGTGGCAGGGCGCATTATCCTGCTGAAATAGGCCACTGCCATCAGGGAATACCATTGCCATGAAGGGGTGTACCTGGTCTGCAACGATGTTTAGGTGGGTGACACGTGTCAAATTGATGTCCGCATGAATGGCCGGACCCAGGGTTTCCCAGCAGAACATTGCCC
>CM068968.1:39225450-39242283 GCA_035128595.1 Eptatretus atami
AAGAAAGCATTAGGAGCTTTTGATGATAAAAGATATATTTTAGAGAATGGAATCAATAGTCTCCCTTATAAGTATAAGTGTTAAGATATTGGGTCTTTTTTACTGATTTATAAATGATAGAATCAAGCAATAACCAAACCAAAGAGTGGAGATGTAATCAGACCTTGGTATTAAATGGAGAACATAAAGAATGTGAGAAATATCAAATAAGTCTTATTGAAAGAATAACGGGTAAAAGTAGATAAAACAAATAAGCGGATAAATTTAATTACAAATAAGTGTGGAGGATGTAAAGAAAAAAATTAATATCCTTGAATGGACTGAAACTTGATGGTTATCAATTGAACAATGGAAAAACAATTTACTACAATCTAAAATGAATGTGGCTCAGGAGGTGGTCAATAAGAGCATTGAGAGAAATTTATCATTTCATTTCTGCTCAACAAAGATATTTAAACCAAGAACCAAGTTCCAAAGTAATCTTTGTGAATATACTCGATGGTGATGAATGTAATAGGAAAATTAAGTTATTCCCAAAGTAGAACATGGACAAATATTCATTGTTCGTTCTTTGAGTGGAATGAAAATATGAAAGGGAAGAAGTGCTTTTATCAGTAAGTCTCATTTTACATTTGCTTGTATGGGAGGGGGAGAAAATCAGTCTCCTATTTTACATTTGCTTGTATGGGAGGGAAGGGGATAGGTGTGGAGAAATTTAGTCTCCTATTTTGGGCTTTTGGAGCTTGAGTCAGAAAGTTTTTCCCTTTCCCCCCATTCATTTGAATGGGCTGCCTCAGAACCCATTTATCCTCTACTATTGTAGATGAGCAGCATCTTCTGCCTTGCGGTTTCCTAAATTCCGCTCCTGCAATTACTGTTGAGGCTGCACGGTCCTTCCGCTCAGCCGTGCCTGGTAGGTCTTGATGTGTTCTTTTTTTTCCTGTGGATCACTGGCTTGTAATGTGTATTTCGCTGGTGGTTTTGTCATGGAAAGATGTGTGTATATATCCATCCATTGGGACCATACTCTGTGCAGAGCGTTGGTGCTGCCTAAGCAGTTTCCTTGTCTATTGAGCACAATACTGGATGGGTCGCCACTCCGACACAGGATACCAGCAAGCTGGCGCTCATTTTACCGACCTCGGAAGGATGACAGGCAGAGTCAACCCCACCTGGTATTAATTCAATATTTGAACTCAGGATCCTCGGATCCATAGCCCACCACCCTAACCATTAAGCCAACACCAGGCAAAATATATATATATATATATATATATATATATATATATATATTACATATATATAACTCAATTGATCTATCTCAGACAGGGGTTCCCAAACCCAGGGTCGTGACCCAAACTTGAAAACCCCCCCCCCTCAAAATCTCAGTTTTTGAGGGGGGGGTTCATGTCAAAAGCATTTTCTCTGACAATTTTGATCATAGGTACACTAGGTACCAGTGTCATTTGGGTTGCGAGGCAAATGTGATTTCATATTTTGGGTTATGGACAAAAAAGTTTGGGAACCACTGATCTAAGACAACATGCACAATGGGGTTTGATGATTTTGTACCAACACAATGCATATTCCCTTACCACTGATCCGTGGGAGAGGCTCTTTAGCTACTCGATATACTATGGAGTTAACTGCATGAGGGTTCCTTTCTGTGTATTGTATGTGTCTCCCCAGGGTCTCCAAAAACGGTCTCAATATTGTTACGTGGAAAGGGGGTGGGGGGAAGAGAGCTATCAATAGCTAGACTGTGTAACATGGTCCGTGTGTTTCGAGTAGGTTCGATTGACACGTAACGGGGAGCTGTCGGAGTAAGTCGTTTTATTACACGTGGCATTAAGGACGCGGCTTATGTAATTCATAGACAGGATAATTAGGGTAATATTGTATGCACAAACCCCTCTTGTTTGCGGTTGCGGCCAGATGAGGACTTCCCAACAGGTGAGGGGCACATAAAAATGGTCACATGCTTCAAAAATGCCGACAAAATCTCTCAGGCCAATGTGTGCAAACCATCGTGGCATAATGCGCTGTAAGGCCCAGAAGCAGGAAAATACTGTTTTTTTTATTGGGGGCCGCCCCTGTGTGGGATGGAGAGGGGTGGAGAGAGTGAGCACATCAGAGCTCCCGGTGTGCAGAAAGAGGTTGAAGAAGAGGCGCCAACGAGAGAGGATCACGAGGACTGGATCAGTGTGCATGCCCCGAGGTGTTCATCGTCGCTGATGCTCCTAATGGTGGACTTGTCTCATCTTTCATTCAGCTAATTTTGTCATTGGCTTACTTCGTTGCTGGCTTACTTCATCATTGGCTATCTTCGTCTACAGCACTCTGTTTTGTCGTTGTTCGGGGAGGACGGCTCTCCGAAATTTGCACGCTATTCTCGAGCTGCATCATCACCTTCCACCCTGCACATCTTGACAAAGGAAAGTCCTCGCCTGCAGTTTTAATGTTTGTGAAAGCGCGATCTCTGGCATCCAGTGTGGGTTAGGTTTTATTTATTTCTTAGTCATCATTGTATATACGTTTGCGTGTTCCCTTCTCCGTTTTTGTATTTGTTGATTCACTTGGAATGTTCTGAAATGCTCGTCTCGTCCACCTTTTCCTCCATATTCATTATAAATAAACCTTTAAAAAGGTAAGAAACATGTTCTGTCCATCTGCCTTCCGTGTGTGTGCCAGCACTTTGTGCGACCTTGGGGTAAAGGATCCTGGTACAGATGGCCTGTGTTCACGGAGCTTCCAAAGTGTTAATATGTTTTGCTTTTTCCCTTTTATGTTCACGAAGCTGCACACAAGTAGATGTTTTTACTCTTTAATGTTATGTGTTTGTTCATAATCTTTATTCTATTTATCTTTGCTTTGTTTAAAGCACGTTTTGTTTTTGACAGAATCTTCTATTGTGGTGGTGAAGGTGGAACCTGAACCAACAACAAATGGTTCTCCCTCACAAGGTAAGAATCTAAAATAATACTATTCATATTGAAGGAAATGATACTTAATGATAGAACTTGTGTTGTGAGTTATTGAGTTTGAATTCCACAAAGTTATATTTTGTCTTTGTATTCTTGCTTTCCGTAATATTCCCAAAGGTTTTCGGACAGCGTAGTGGAAGTTGAACTGAACCCTCCCAATGTGTACATGCATATCATCACGTGATCGGTCCCCGCTCCAGACATGTCGTTTTCATTTCTGCTCCAGATCAACCAAGTCCAACTACTTTGGACCGGAGACCATGCACTGTGAACTTTTTCCACGAATAGCCCATTCTATTTAATTTAGTGACCCCGAAGCACATCCGAGTGGTGAGGATGTGCCTCGTGCTTTGATTGGGATCTAAATTCCGTCGATAATATGATCGAGTTTAATAATCAGCTTAACCCAAACTAAACTTGAGTTTTCCAAACCAAACATAAAACAGCAAAATTGTGGGATAAAGAAACAGCACAGATGCATTGCTTCAGGAAATAGACACATTATTGAACTGGAATGGCACTTGTTCGAGCGCATACCACTACCAGGCTGAACAGTTTACGTTTTGTATCCCACTAATAGGCCAGATCTGCATTCTATCTTCATCAAAATCAAAATAATTTGTCCTCGTCACACACCCAACCTATCCACCAAGTTTCGTCCAAATCCATCCATAAGTTTTTCAGATGTCCTGCTCACAGACAGACAGGGGTGGAAACATAACCTCCATCCATCTTCGGTGGCAGAGGTAATAAATGAGAGACCAGGTTGAGACAAACATGCTATGAATCCCAGCAAGTATGACAATTAAATACAACACTGTGAAGGTGCTTTATCATGTGCTTATGAAGGTCACCATCTCTCTGGCCATTCTCAGAGAACAGCCTCAGTGCCCGCGAGGCTGGCAGTTCACTCAGGCAAACTGGCAGGCACTGCACACAGCCATCTTATTTCAGGACTGATCTCCTATATATCCCGCCCCTGATGTTAACTCAGCCTGGTAATTCTTCCACAGAATCACTGCTCACCTCCTCTTATTTGTTCCTCTTTTTTTTCCACCTGTAGAACTAACTTCCCCATTCTCTTCATTCTCATTCTTCCCTTCAGGTCTTCAAGACAGCTGTTCATCGTCATCTCATATCATCCCCGATCCAAAACCATGATATTTTCTAGACCCATTAAACCACCCCCACCCCTTGACAACTTTTACTTCTGTATCCATCTTGTCTACCCCTTGCATTCTCCCCTACCACTCATTGTTGCCCGCATCCCTTGTTTGTCTGTTTCCATCTATTTTTTTCCCCTCGGCCCTGCTGTTGGCATTTCCCCTTCTCTTTCCACTGTTCTTTTTAGCCGTGTCGCGTTGCGAACGCTGGCTCTAAGAGAGCTCCACGTTGTTGTTGTTGTTCTTCTTCTTCTTCTTGTTCTTCTTCTTCTTCTGGTGAAGACAAAACCTTTAGGACGTGGCTCTTGGACACATTTGTCCTTGTTGTAACATTGTGTCCTGATTAATTCTGTGTTATAGAATAAATTCCATGAACCATCAAAAACAACAACCTTATTTGTGAAAAAAGAAAACCTTACAATATCGATAGCGCTGTATTTAAACAATTACAGTTGCACTAGTATTGTGAGGTGCCACATTTGTTCACCATTTGCATTAATAAAGAATCAGTTAACTGAGATATGATGCTATCGGACACCAGCAGACTAGGGCATGGTTCGATGGAAGGACATACTCATGCAGACCTTCTTTGGGCGTGGGGGTCTGCTGTGAGTAAAGTGACCTGAGGGTGCAGAGCCAGAGGTAGTGTCCTTGACACAAGCAAGGGAGCTTGAGAGAGATTGCTTCTCACTGGTGTGATGGCATCACTTCCTAAATTGACATTTTTGGTTGCCCGGCTCTGAGTAGAGCTCTCCTCCCCCTTGCCTTTCAGAGTTCAGAGTCTGCAAAGTCCTTTGGCAGCTAATCCTGCTCCACCACCCAGCGAGTGGCAGATGGCCAGTCCTTGCTTTTCCTTCCTAAATGCCTCCACCCTTCCTCCCCCTTGAAGTCCTGAGTCCAAGAATGGTTATTCCCATCGGACATGGAAGAATAATATTACACACACCATAACTGCAATAGCTACGACAGATTACACACCGTCTCCGAGTGAGGCACATACATATGACGACTTATCCCGATCCACTTATCCCCCTTCCAATCCTTCTCCATCCCTCGCCCCATCTCACTAAAAAACGTATCAATATTTTCCTCACAATGAAAAGTAGCATACGTGCTTTAGAAAGTTGTGCAGCGGTTATTGAATCTCATATATTATGAAGATTCCAAGTGGTAAAGAACTGACTGATCATAACATCAAATGGTTACTTGTGGCTTGAGGTTCACAATATTTCCATCACATTGGGCTTCCCAAGTCAACTCTGGGTAAAGTACGAGGGATGTGGAAGAGAAAACGTTTTGTTAAGCTTGAAAATAAGACAGGTGTTCCAAAATTATCCACAAGTCTTGCCAAAAGACACTTCAAAGAAAGAATGGTGCAATATTATGTGTGTTATCATTTTGGTCGTGACACGGTCCGAAATGTCCTTGCTACGGGAAGTGAAGAACGCTCAATTTGAAATTCAACAAATGGCTCCATTTGTGCAAATAAATTTCCTTTTTATCCTAAAACTTTGATAATGTCATCATGTCTAATACAGCTGTTTACAGTGACCTGGAGGTGAAGCTAGAACTTTTCAACAATCTGTTCTTCACACAAATGAGGACAAAAAGACCTCCTAACCACCACGCAGGTGATTACCGCATTCACAAGGAATGCGGTAAAGTTTACATTGGTGAAACTGGTAGGACTTTCACCACCAGACTGAAAGACCATCAGGCACATAATAGATGAGTTGAGCGGGGAAAATCAGCAAGAGTCAAATCGTGCACAGAATAATAATCATCGCAAACTTCTCACATCGATTAGTCACTGGCACACAAGGAAAATCATGGAAGCTATGGAGATACATTTACATCACATGGTCCCCCAAGAAAATGGGCTATCCATAAGTGACATCTGACTCTCTCTCATTAACAAGCTGACAACTCCAATCACAGTTATTAATCCATGGAGGACAATGAACCATGCTGAGAAAAACCACACCGGCCAATCAGAAACACACAATGAACAGCCAATCAGCACCCCACAGTAACCAGCCGATGGGGGTGTTGAGCTCATATAAACTCTGCATCCATTCGTTCCAGTTACTTCCTCCTGTCGATATGCGGAGCATGCCCAAAAGGTTGAGGTCTACGTTTTTTTTTTCCTCTTCTTTTGTGCTTTAGAGTTATTATTTAAAGTACTGTATAAAGAATATAAATAGCTCTTTTAGGAGCTAATGCATGGTGCAAACCATAAACCTTTTACTTTATTTTCAACGATTGTTATTCACACACCAAGTCCAGAACTAGATTACCTGAGCAAAAGATTTAATTTCCAAGGAGACATAAATTTGTGACTACTATAATCCAACAAAGAAGAGCCATTAAGTTGGTATTTGGTGACTCACGATATTGGATCGTTTGTAACCCATCTTCGTGACGAGAAATCAGAATTTGGAACTGATTACAATTTGTCTGGAGATGTTGGTCTGATAATAATCAATTGGTATATGTATTTTTTAATTCTGAGAATTTAAATGGTCTCACATTCTCGTGCTGGAAGGATTGTTGAACGAACCCACCGATGTGTTTTTACGGTCGGGCATTGAAAGAGGTCAAATCTCTCCTCTCTATTGCTTTTTTATTTATTCATTTGCAGCCTGGGGCTGCTTGGCTGCATCATTTTCTGGGAGCACGGCTGCGCCGCTGATGTAATGCCCCATTACCAGCACACTGGTACTCATTTCGCTGACATCGGAAGGATGACAAGCTGAGTCAACCCGCCTGGTGTTAATTCAATGGGGGTGGAAGGGCTTGAACTCAAGACCATAAGATCTTAAGCAAGCCCCCAAATCGTTAAGCCAAACATCCATGGGGACCATACTCTGTGCAGAGCATTGGTGCTGCCAAAGGAGTCTCCTTGGCTATTGGGCACAATCCTGGACTGGTCTCCACTCTGACACAGGATACCAGCAAGCTGGTACTCATTTTGCCGACCTCAGAAGGATGACGGGCAGAGTCTACCCCACCTGGTATTGATTCAACACCCAAGCAGGATTTGAACTCGGGATGCTCGGATCCCAAACCATTCAGCCAACACCAGGCTTGTATCTCCATGGCAGACGCAGTAGCAAAGATGGCCTGAAAAACCAGCCACAGATCCCACCTCTGAAATGATACATGGGTGCATTCAATGTCATTCCTTTTAAAAAATCATAACTTTTCACAACTTGCAATCCTTTCTCTACATATCAGTGGAGTACTGCTATCCCCTCTGGGCTGGCATGGCAGAAAGCATTGGTCTCTGGAATTGTCAAATCTCAAGTTGTCAAAATCCTTTCATCATCTGTGTTGAGGAAAAAATAGACTTGTTGCACTCACATTGCCAACAAGTAGTTGGCTCTGTTTTAAAAAAAAAATTTTTTACCACCTCTTCTCCTCCAGTCTGGCTTCCTCTGTATTTTCAGCCCCCAACCCTCTCCAGCTCCTGGACACATGCGTTCTTCTCTTAATCCTCAATTGGAAAAATCCTGAAATCCATGCTTAGACCATGGCGTTCACTCTTCGTTTTTTGTTCTTCTCACCCATTTGTGAAACTACCTTCCTTTGGATGTTTGATTCCACCCTTCCATTGAGAAATCAAGTTTGTGATATTCCACCATCTGATGTAATCTTCCATCCCCACCTGCAATATTTTATACCCCCATTAATCCAATATAAACCAACCCTCTTACTTGCAGGTTTCCTCCACTCTTTTCTCATCATTCCCTTACTTGTTGCATCCACCTCCGGTCACACTGCCAGTATGTTGCTCTTTTGCCCTCTCTCTCCTCGCTCTTTCTTGCATGAGCTGAGTTATTGTATTGAATATGAAAATTCATTGCATTCAAAAGCAATCATTAATGCTGGACATGGTATTTATTAAATTATTAAAATGCTGTACTGCTCTAACATTGGATGTTGTGCAGGTGAAACTGATCAAGTTGAGGGGAGATGTCTCCATGATAACTCCCTTCCAACTTCAAACACAATCCGTGTGAAGGAAGAGCTGAGTGAAGATTCTTGCAACGCCAATGGTGAGCTCACAGGCTTGTTAAGTATAAAATGATTGTACCTTGAATTTCCTGTTTCTTGTTACTCCTTGTTCAGATTTATTTAGTCCAGAACATATCAAGATCATTTCCCTTTCGAAAAAAGATCAAAGTTTGCTCTCAAAAGGATTTTGTTTAGAAAGTCAAACCTCGGCATCAAAAAGACACGAGAGGTTTGATGAGAGTAGTCTTGGTTGTATTTCGAGATGAATTTACTGTGAGGTGTGCGATTGGTGATTTTGGAAGAAAAACCAATGATAAGATCTTCTCAGAGGCTGATGTGTGGTGTGTGCTTTGTGATAAAACATTCACTCACCCTCAATCAGTAATTCTTGTCACTGTTGAACAGATATTGTCGCAAACACATCGTGAATAGTGAATACACCACCAGAAATCGTTCTATGACAAAACTGTTTTTCCTACATTTGTTAAACTACAAAATAAGATTAAAAAAAAATTCCTTTCACCCAAGTTGCTGCAGTAGGTGATTTTGATTCAATTTGGACACACTGTCTTGTTGAAATACAGGAACTTGTGGTTCATGTACAACCAAATCAGGTGTAAAGAAGTGCCAGATTGAACTGAGTTATATAATAATACAGGAATAGAAATCAGGAAATCAAAATGAATTTGATGGCAATGGAAAATTATTGAGTATATTCATTTACTTATTTCCGTGAGCCATGACTGTAGAATGTGGAGCCGATTATTTCATGTTCATGACTTCTAAAGTGAGACTTCTCCAAAGGGAAGACTCGCTCTTTGATAAATTATCTGTCTCCTACCAGACTCCACATTAGTCAAACACTGATATGGATATAATCAGTCAAATAAAGATACAGTGAACACTCAAATATCATGTGGTTACGTTCCTGGAAAATCTGGGATAGTTAAAAACAAGGGCGATGGTAAAAGGGAGGGGAGGGTGGGGTTAGGTTCCTGGGCTTTGAGAATATATAGAGGAAGGTGGGTGGCAGCTAAAAATAAACACATCACAATTGAAATATACATGTAATGCATGTTAAAATTGAACTAGACATGTAAATAAAATAATCAAAAACACAAGACGTTTATCTTTTAAATTTATTCCAAAACAGCGAGTTGCGTAATAATAAGAGTATTACGTGCTGTACTCTGCCGTAAATAGAAAACACAAGAGTTAGCTCGGGATAATGATGATGATGCTGTGAGAGTGGGGAGTGGGGAAGGGGTGGAGGTTAGAAAGATGCGGATGTAGAACTTATGATTGCTGTTGCATTACCGGAAGCTGGTAAGCCAATCCTTAGCCACTCTGAACCCCAGAGCAGATCTTTTCTGCTTGGACAGAAAGGTACAAGATAGCATCCACTTCCAGAATAATCCCGTCTCATCGGCGTTAAAAACCTGCTGCGGCATAAATCCGTTCGCCTCGATTAGTTTCCTGAGCTGCGGTGGATAGTTTTTCGCAGCATCATGGGCGACCGATGCTGCTTCCCTAACTAATTTTACATGATGTCCGCCGAATCTTCTTTTGAAGTTCTCAAATCAGCCCTTGCTGGAAGATGTTGGCAGCTGTGGTTGAACTGGAGCCTTTGGTCCCGCCTCGTGGAAACGTTGGTAAATCTGCAATGATTTATCCCATATCACCGGTCCACTCAAAAGCACCTTTTTCTGTGTTTTATCCTTGATCCAAACATTAAGGTTTTTTCCCCTTCTTTCAATACAAGGATCACGGGACTGGAATGGGACTTTTGTGCGTTGCCGGGCACTGGCGGCAACACTTGCATGGATACTTGACTCTCCTTTATGGATATTTTACTCTCTTTCACAGATATACCGCGTAGTAAATTCATTGATCCCATCATGGTGGCCCACAGATGCCACACTTTCCCCTCTTACCAACGTATATAACAACTCAATTTTTTTCACCCATCATATCCTTCCTCTGCCTTTTGGCACAATTAATTTTGTCCATTGTTTTAAATGTGAGCGCTTTTATTAATGGTGCACGACAAACAACAAAAGCTTCTTAATGGGAGGTAATCATACACATGGATGTAAATGATGACTCGTCTCAAGTCAAAAACCGCAATTGGTAAAATGAAGTCCTGCAATAACTAAATGGGAACACAATATGTTGCCTGGGATTTGTCAAAACCCACAATATTCAAACCTGTGACATTTGAGTGTTTATATTCATTTCGTTATTTTTAATCAATAATAATAGTAGGGTTTAATCAACTTTTTTTATTTCGTACGAAATAAACTTAATATTTTCCCAACACTTCAAACGGAAGAGTAAGACATAAACACCTGCTAATTTCCCAATGTGACCATGAAGGTTCTTGTGTAAAGATCTCGACACAAGTCCGTCTCGGTCCCTCAAGTCTCATCAATAAGTTTTATCATGGAAACTTTTGCATTCTGTTCCACTTTTGTTGCACTCTCTCCCCACTCGCATGGGTAAAGCATTTCCAAGAGTAAATGGTTTGCTCAGAAATACATTGATTGGCTTCCAGGTGAAGTTTTCATGAAAGTGTAAATTTCCTGATTCATGGCTGTTTCAAAAATGCATCCTCATGTGTTGATGATGTTTTTGCATCCCTGTGACAAATCTTTTTTTTTTTCTGACCAATCTTCAGACAGACGGACTCCGAACATGAGGTTCAATGAAAGGTCGTTTACCAAGAATACTGTAACGTTCACTGAAAATTATTCACAGCGACGCAAGAAGTCTACGGATTATCAACAGAAAAGTATTAATCGACAAGAACAGATGAAGATTCCCACTTCTGAAAAGATACACACGTGCACTGTATGCAGTCAATCATTTGGTTGTATTTCAACCTATCTGATACACCTGAGGACCCATGCTTCAGAGAATCATTTAAAGTGCTGTATTTGTTTCAAATTACTCCCTGATATCTCAACCTATCAGAATCACCTGAGGACACACTCTGGTGAAATACCATACACGTGTCATGTTTGCAACAAATCATTTCTGCAGAACTCACTCTACCGGGCACACATGAGGACACATCCTGAGGAAAAGCCGTACAAGTGTCTTATCTGTAATGAGTCATTAAAATGGAAGTCAATGTTCCAGGCACACATGAGGATTCATACCGGAGACAAACCATTTAAGTGCAGTTTGTGCAAAAAATCATTTCGTAATAATGACAAATGCCAGGTACACATGAGGACCCATTCTGGACTGAAGCCCTATAAATGTGCTTTGTGCGACAAAGCATTCGCTAACAATGCACAACGCCGGGTACACATAAGGACCCACACTGGGGAGAAGCCATATAAGTGCACTGTGTGCAGCAAATCATTCAGTAAGAATGAACATTGCAAGATACACATGAGGATTCACACTGGGGAAAAGCCATACAAGTGCAGTCACTGTGATAAATCATTCCGTGACGGCTCGACCTGCCGTGGACACGTCATGACCCATGCTCGGTAGAAGAAGACAATGAGACCGTCTTCCACTGTCAATAGTATTTTGCTCAGGAGGCATGGCAATGCAAGGAAAGGGAAAACGTTTCATGGACCAACTGAAGAAGTCAAAATATCTGCCAAACCAGAAACAGTCCCAGTTAATGAGTTTACCACAGTGGCAATCAGCAGTCCACAAATGCCTATCCAAAGACAAAATAAGGATCATAACTAATGAAGCCATCAAAAAAGCAGTTAACAACATGACAAGTGATGGCAGAACAAATAATTTAATGAAAGAAGAAAAAACAGCCAAAGGAAGAAACATGGATTTCACTGTGCTATGGAAAACGTCAGACGTGGTGCAAGATGAGAAAGTGCAAACAAATGCAAATGACCACCATTTTGAAACACTGCCCTTATAAAGACCACATTGGTAGAACAACACTTGATTCAATGAAAGTAACAATAACCCAACATTAAACAGTCACAGATGCAGAAACAAAATTAAGAGATGAACAAGGGAAATATGCAATTACAAGTGAATGGTCATTAGCAAATGGAGAGCTTCTACCATTGCCACAATGGACGCATATGACATTCACTTGGGATGAAAGTCTCACAGTACTGTACAAACTTTTAAACAGGACTACCCAACAGATTGTGACAGCACAGCAGATGCAGAGATGAAAGGCGGGTGCGTCACGAGAAACCCAAAGCAGAAGGTAAGGAGGGCCGAGTCACAATGAAAGAAAAGAGAGAGCTGTGCAATTTGATGAGAATTCGGATCACGGCTCGACACCGAAAGGCCAACAGCACGGGCAGAGTAGAACTGAATTAAATGATGCAGACCTAACTCAAGAGAGAAAACAACTCTAGCTGACGAACCAAGCCACATGCACAGACAAAAGGGATGAAAGTAAGAACGGAAGATTATAATGAAGAGGAAGACAATGAGGCACAGCAAAGCGGAGAGGAAAAATGAAGATGATGATCAGTGTCAACTGGAAGAAGAGTTGGCTATCAAAATAGAGGTGTTTTGATGATTGCATAGCCACTTCAGAGAAAGACGACTCCATCGAATAGATAACAAACGGCCAAAATCATGAGCCAGAAGAACAAACCAACCACTCAAAAAAACAAGCTCGAATGAGCTAAGATCCTCGTCCTCTTAATGATGACGTCATAAAAACGAATATGACGTCATTGTGATGTATCAGGTTTGCGATAAATTATCTGTGCTAATGCCCGGCTTGATTCCCGCAAACAAAATTCAAACAGCTTGTCTAGTTTCGGAGATAATGGTATAGGCGATTTCCATTAGCGGCGATATTATGACGTCAACTTTTTTTCTAGGAATAATTTCCAAAATCGGAGATGGTTACTGCCTGTGCGTGGGCTTTCTGCATATACATGGCAAGTTTCACGAAGATTCGATGAAAACTCTGGGTTGTGAAACAAAAAATGTCAAAAAATAGGAATGATGTCATAAAAATTGATATGACATCATAGTGATGTATCAATGTGCGGTAATTCATCTCTGCTAATGCCCTGTTCGATTCCCGCAAACAGAATTTAAAAAGCTTGCCTAGTTTCGGAGATAATTTTTTAGGCGATTTCCATTAGCGGAGATATTTTGAGTCATAACTTTTTTTGTAGGAGGAATTTTCAAAATCGGAGATGGTTACTGTCTGCGCAGGGTATTTTTACATATATATGCAAGTTTCAGGAAGTTTCGACGAAAACTGTAGGCTGTGAAATAAATGAAACAAAAAACAAAAAATGTCAAAAAATAGGAATGACGTCATAAAAATTGATATGACGTCATAGTGATGTATCATATGTGCGTAATTCATCTCTGCTAATGCCCTGTTCGATTCCCACAAACAGAATTCAAAAAGCTTGCCTAGTTTCGGAGATAATTTTTAGGCGATTCATTAGCAGAGATATTTTGACGTCATAACTTTTTTCTAGGAGGAATTTTCAAAATCGGAGATTGTTACTGTCTGCGCAGGGTATTTTTACATATATACGCCAAGTTTCAGGAAGTTTTGATGAAAACTGTAGGCTGTGAAACAAAAAAAGTCCACAAGAACAACAACGTGAGTAGACAGAGATCCTCCACAAAGATCTAATTACACCGATGTCATCCCTTTGAAGGAAATCAATAATGTGTGCTTTTCAGCGGCAGTTCATTTTCAGTTCATTCAAGAAAAAAGTAACAGGAAAACAATGCTGCAAGAGAATAGACCAGGCCCCACAAACAGAAAACAAACACTGCCATGGAAACAATCGAGGGACAGAGAGAATATCTGAGAAAGAAAACGGGACAAATGGAAAAATTCAAGAGGAGAAACTGAAGCCAAAAGCTAAAGAGGAGAATCTAAAAAATATAATGAAGCAAAAAGAAATCTAAGAGAGAGACCAGGAGTCAATGAGCACTGAAAACAACTCAAAATATAAATGATAGCAAGGATAATTGAAATAAAACTGTGACGAAGCCAACAACAAAATACAACCAAACCAGCTGTCACTTCAAAATATTCTTCCAATAAATTGGGAAACAGAAGCAGGATATGCACTGCCAAAAATAATTTTCCTAAAAGGTTTCTTGAAACCAGAAAACCAGGAGAAAATGTTTCTTGCTAAATATTTTTAGCAGTGTGTCAATCCCCCTCCCACCCCGCTCCATCCCACAATCCCCGACAAAGATGAATGAGAATTTTTTTTTTTTGCATATATAGTCAAGGCTCATGGAAGAGCTAGAACACAGAGTGGATCAAGACACAACATAACAAAAAGAACAGCAGGTGGAGAAGGGGGGAATAGATGGATATGGACAAACAAGGGATGCAGGTAACTATGAGGGGATAGGAAAGAACAAAAGGGGTGGACAAGATGGATATAGAAGCAAATGTGACCCATCGGGTAACACAAAGGATGCAAAGTGCAGTAAACGGTGGGTGAGGTGGTAACGTAGTTGGATGGGTTGGGGACAAAAAGGACATTCTTTGGCAATTTCATTATTTGACCGATTTATCATCATTTCACGGTTTTCTTGAACAAAGTGCACATCAATCCACATACTGCATTGTAAATACAATTTGGAAACTGCGTTCAAATGACGACATAAACACTCAAACTCTGCAAATTGAAAAGAACAGGATGGAATGCTATTCGTCATATTGAATTACTCGTAAACCAAAGTATTATGTATTCACTTGTTCAGCTTTGAAAAATATCATCTGTTCCAGAAATTAACATTTTGTTTTGTTTTTCTTATTGTGGATTATCCTTACAGAGAGCACAGTGAACGGTGAAAGGTGTTCAAAGTGGTCTTCTTTCTGCAATAATGTCACTCTGAAACAATCCCAAACGGAGAAGCACCACCAGGGATCGCCACAGCATAAGACCGATTGTAGTTACTCTACTTTTATCTGCAAAAGTGAATTTGATCAACATGTGGGAAACGATTTGAATGAAGGGCCTTTTAAATGCACTGTTTGTGAAAAAGCCTTCAAAGGTTTAACTGATCTGAAAGCGCACGAGACGATTCACACGCATGAAGGGCAATATACATGTTCTGTTTGTGCAAAGAGTTTTCAATATTTCTCATATATGAAGGAGCACGAGAGACTTCACTCAGAACAACGGCCACACACGTGTTCTGTTTGTGGAAAATCCTTCAACACTTCCTCATCTCTGAAAAGGCATGAAAATGTTCACACGGGCAAACACACGTGTTCTGTTTGTAAGAAAGCTCTTTCAACATCATCTTACATGATTAGGCATGAGAAAATGCATGTCGGCAAATACACATGTTCTGTTTGTAAGAAAGACTTTTCAACCGTATCTTGTATGAAGATGCATGAGAGGATGCACACGGACAAACCAACATGTTCTGTTTGCCAAAAAAGTTTCACAACATTATCTTATATGAAGATGCATGAGAAAATGCACATGGGTAAAAACACGTGTTCTGTTTGCATGAAGGCTTTTTCGACATTATCTTATATGAAGAAACATGAGAGAAGTCACATGACATATAAATGCTCTGTCCATGAAAGGGCTTGTGCAACATCTTCATATTTGAAAACGCCTGAGATGATTTACACCGGCAAAAAAACCCCACACGTGTTCTCTTCGTAAAGAAGGCTTCTTGACAACCTTGGGCCGTAAAGTGCACGAGAGAATTCACATGAGCAAAAAGCCAAACTGGTGCCCTGTTTGTAAAAAGGTCAATATCTAATAAGAATGTGCATAACAGAATCCACATGGGCAAACCTTACACATGTTCTATCTGTGAAATAGTCTTCATGACACCCTTTAGATCATCTGACACTTATTACCTTCATTGAGAGTTCAATATTGAAGATCTGATCAGTTGAATGATTGTTGGTTTGTGCAACATTGGTACAAGTTGGCTGTTGATGTACACTGGTTGTGAACTGATGCATATTCTTCGGAAGAGCTTCCCTTGATGCAAGGGTCGCGATGCTCAGGTACACTGGTGAGAGGAACAAGTGGAGGGGGGTGGGAATGGGAAGTCATTTTGGGATGGAGGAGGGTTACTTTGAAAAATTGGAGTTTGTTGATTTTTATTTTTATTTTGTCATTAAAAACTTTTTTTTGAGTCAACTGTTTTGATTTTGTTTGTGTTATTCTTCTTATTATTATTGTTTTGATTATTATTCCCAGACTTTAAAAAATAAATGGGGGGTCATTTTACACAATGAAAGTACCGATCCTTTGTTCGAATTGGTACCTTGGTTCATTTTACACAATTAAAGTTCCGATCTTCGGTTCATATTGGTACCTTAGTTCATTTTACACAAATAAAGTCCTGATCTTCAGTTCATATTGGTACCTTAGTTCATTTTAAACAATGAAAGTACCGATCCTTTATTCAAATTGGTACCTTGGTTCATTTCACACAATTAAAGTACTGATCTTCGGTTCATATTGGTACCTTAGTTCATTTTACACAATGAAAGTACCGATCCTTTATTCAAATTGGTACCTTGGTTCATTTCACACAATTAAAGTACTGATCTTCGGTTCATATTGGTACCTTGGTTCATTTTACACAAAGTGCCGACCTTTGGTTCATATTGGTACCTTCGTTCATTTTACACAATTAAAGTCCCGATCTTCAGTTCATATTTGTATCTGAGTTCATTTTACACAAAGTAC
>CM068968.1:39258596-39268647 GCA_035128595.1 Eptatretus atami
CTTCTCATCGGATTCATGTTCCTCTCATCTGTTAGAACCAAACATCGTGTTTTGTTGGTGACTTTGGCATTGTTGGAAACACCCAGCAAACGTACTCCGCCCTCCCCTACCCTCTCCTGCCTCCTCCCCCTACCTCTCTTTCCCTCCCGTCCCCTACCCTCTCCTTTCCCTCTCTCCCCTTACCTCTCTCTTCCCTTCCCTCCCCCTCCCCTTCCTTCCCTCCTCCCCCTCCCCTCCCCTTCTCCTTCCCCCCTCCCCCTACCCTCTCCTCCCTCCCTCCCCTACCCTCTCCTTCCCTCCCTCCCTCCCCTCCCTTTCCCTCCCTCCCCTACCCTCTCCTTCCCTCCCTTCCCCCTACCCTCTCTTCCCTCCCCCCCTACCCTCTCGCCCCTCCCTCCCCCTACCCTCTCCTTCCCTCTCCTCCCCTCTCTTCCCCCTACCCCCTCCTCCCCTCCCTCCCCCTCCCCTCCTCCCTCTCCTCCCCTTCCCTCCCCTACTCCTTCTTTCCCTCTCCCTCCCTCTCCTTCCCCTCCCTCCCCCTCCCCTTCTCCCCTCATTCTTTCCACTCACATCTCTTCCACTCTGCACCACTCCCTCTCGCCCTCTCCCCTCTGTCCCCACTCCCCTCTCCTCCCCTCCCCCTCCCTCTCCCTCCCCCACTTCCCTCCCCTCCCCTCCCCTCCACTTCCCTCCCACTCCCTCAAGAACATATCTTGCAATACCATTTTTGAAATATAAAGTAGATATCGTTTTTGGCCCGATCTCTCAACGGTGAAGAATCACTTTCGAAATTAAATAATTCTCGCATCCAGATCTGCATTCAGATCTTCAAACCAAAATCGAATAAAATTTGTCCTGATCACACACCCAAACCCGTCACCAACTTTCATCCAAACCCCGTCACAACTTTTTGATAGATATCGCTGATATTTATTCGTTTGGCCTTATCTCTCAATGGTGAAGAATCACTTCATTATCGGGATTGGGCCTTCACCAAAATTGAATGATTTCTCCTTGTCACACACCCAACATGTGCCACCAAGTTTCATCCGGATCCGTACCACAACCTTTTGAGATATCCTGCACACACAACAAACAAGCAGACAGACAGAGAGGGTGCAAAACATAACCTCCTTCACTTTTGCTGGCCAGAGGCAATGAAGACCATTAAGGACCTGCCGTCTCAGGGTGTTCCAAATGACCCGGGCAACTTGGTTGTTAATATATTGAGACAACAAATGGATCGACGATACCCTTATTTATATGATGCCAGAAGCTAATAAACCTTTTGTGCAAAACATGAATACAACTTCGATGTGAGCTCCGTCTGTCGCATTGCAGGATCATTCAAGGCGGTACACAAGTTCTTGTCATGTCAGCTCAGAATGTTTGCGTCCACCAGGCACATGCAACTTATGATCCAGAGAACCTAAGATCCTCAGGTTTTCAACCTTGGTGTTGCAGGACATTTCTGAAAAAAATCCCCACACACCAAAAAAAAAAAAAAATTAAGAGGGGTTATGTCTTGCAATCATGGGGTCGGGGGTTGGTCCATCTTCTGCCAATCCAGCGACCTGGAAATTTTTCATTCAGGTAGTCTCGAACGTCTAAGGCCCATATGAGGGGGAGCGCCGTCCTGTTTAAAAATGATATCGGGTTGCAGTCTTTCAATCTGTGGGAGGGCAAATCCTATCCAACATGTTCATGTAAATTGTTTAAGGTCACTGTGTTCTCCGCCAAAGGAAAAAAACGGACCACCAAGCGGTCATGGAAAGGCCACACCACACATTGACCTTTTGACTGTAGTGTATGGTGTTCAATGACCCGGGGCGTTTTCATGAGCCTGAAGATCCTCACATTGTGCCGTTGACTCTCCGATCCTATTGAAAGCAAGCTATGTTGTGAACATGACCTTTTTTCAGGTAATCTCGTCATCCTCCATGAACTAAGCATTTCCAAGTCAAAACGCCTTGTGTTTAGGTGCGGTGTTTGTTTGAGTTCCTGCAGAATCTGCACCATTATAGCATAACGCCTTCGGTTCTTTTGTTGCAAAATCTTGTTGTTACAGTGGCGGTTAGTGGTCCCAGTTCTCTGGATGTGCATCAAATAAAATTTTGTGGGACTTTGTTGAAATGATTCACCGCACTCGTTCAACGTCTGCTGCACTTGTGCTTGTCGCATGGTACTTTTCCTTGTTTGGACGCTTCCAGTCTTCATAAACCCCTTGTACCACTCTCTGATACTAGTCCGTTGATGGCGGATTCCTTCCATGCCTTGTACGGAAATTACGCTGAAACTTGCGTGTCGGATCTTGTCTCGATGAACCATTCGACGCCACTGACCTTTCATCTGTGGAGTCACCATTTCTTTTACATGTAAAACCACCAGACCTTGAAAAATAAGGAAAACTTCATGTAGTTTCGTATCGCCATAAAACAAAGGGTATATTGTATCATTCGTGTTACTAAATATATTGAAAACCAAATTTTCCGAGGTTTTTTTGGAACACCTTGCACTGTACTTCGTTCATTGTAGTTTCAATTAAAAGCTACCGCCAAAACGTTCGTTCTTGAGATTGATAATGCTACTATCGTCTAGAACTGGCTAACTTAACTGTACACGTTATTACTTACTACGTGCATTGCATGTCTCAAAAATCGCATTCGCTGAGCGCGTGCGGTGCGGCGTCGAGCAAGCGTACTTAAACAAGTTTCAATTTAATTTGCGTGAGCGCTCGCCTAGGCGTCCTTCTTGGGTTTCCAGACAGTGCGCAAAAATAAAGAATGAAAAGCACTCAAAAAATTTTCATAAATTTGAATAAAGGAGGGGAAAAAAAACCACGAAAACAACCCACAACCAGGAAGCCTCCCAAAAAGCGAAGTGTGTGGGGTACAAGAAGCGATAATTTTTTTTACTTGGCTAATATGTTTTTGCTTTTCCCCTTATATGTGCACGAGGTGCACACAAAGTAGATGTTTGTACTTTTAATGCATTGTGTTTGTTCATTAATCATTGTTCATATTTTCTTTGCTTGTTTAAAGCATGTTTTCTTTTGCAAATCTTCTATTGTGGTGGTGAAGGCTGGAACCTGAACCGACAACAAATGGTCTCTCCCTCCACAAGGTAAGGAATCTAAAATAAAGAAAAAAAAAGACCATCAAGTGTCATAGCCCCCGTTGTTTTTGTAATTTTGCTGTAGGAGTTAAAGGGATAGCCAACTATTATTTAACAACTAAAACGTTCTGCCAGTCAGCCATCCTTATCACATCGCAAAATATAAGTTAGGTGCAAGTCGATTGTCATCATGAACTTGCTTGAAGCCATGTTTGAACAAAGATCGGACCATGCATGCCCAAGAAATGGTTGGGGACACGGTTTAAGTAACAAATGGCCACATCGGGCCTGTTGGATCTGATGTCCAAAAAAAGTGCTTTATGTAATCCATCATTCATTATTTATGCTGTCCAAGTTTGAAGAAGATCGGTAAATGCATGTCCGAAAAAGGTTAGGAACGTGTGGGAACCGAGGGTTTTTTGGTTTTCTATTTTTTACAACTAAAATTGCGCCGCAATTGGCCATCTTTGTTGAGGCCATCGGAAATAAAATGATGTGCATATGTACTATCATCATGTGTTGTCTAGTTGCAAAGTACGAATAAATCGGTTTCAGACATGTCCAATCAAGCCCCAAACCATGTCCAGCGTCCTGGACCACAATGTGCTTCCCACAATCTCTGTTGGAAAAATTCCTAAAATCCATGCTGAGTCCCACCATGTTCACTCTGTTTTCTTTTCAATTTGTGAACTTCCTTCCTTTAACCTGTCAATTTCCAACCTTCCATGAAGGAATCAAGTTTTGGTAGACACTCTCGAGAGCTCGAAAAGAAGCAAACACACAGAACCGTACACCAAGGGGCGACAGGAGACAAAGAGTGGTGGAGGAGAGAAGGAAAAAACTGTTGGAACAGAGACATTTATGAGATCTGTTGAAGGGATGAGGTGATATAGGTGGGTATACACAAGGTAAACAAGATGGACACGACAGGACTTTCAGGGAAGGAAAAGCAGGGAATTTGATGAAGGGGTGGTTTTGGGTTGGATTAACAGGGGGGGAGGAAAAAAGCATATGGTATTGGATAGGGAAAGATAGAGATGATGGTGGACCAGCTGTTTGAATGACCTGTGAGGAAGAGTGGGATGAGAGAGAGTGAGGGGAGTTTTTCCAAAGGTGGGGAAAAGAGGAATTGAAAAGTGAAGGTGAGCAGTGCTTCTTGATTTTGGTAGTCTTTACCAGTAAGGGGGTTGCTTGGCGGGACCTTGAGCGCCCTGCAGGAAATATGCGGGGGGGGGGGGCTTGGGGACATATCCTCAGACCAGAGCAGGGGAACGAGGGCCAGAGATGGACAGGTGAAGACAAGAAAAGACCACTTGACCTGCCTGCGGTGAGAGAGGAGAACCCAAAAGACTCAACCTCCATCGCGGGAGACACATGATCTAAATGCCTGGTTTCCTCAGTGTGAAGCCGAGAAAGGTAGAGGCGGAGCACCAGCCCAGAAGGGAGAGCAGTACTCCATCAGGCTGTAGATGAAAACTTTGTATATTGTTAGGAACTCCGCTGCTGCCAAGGTACGACTTTGCACGAAGAGGATGCCAGTCGGCGACGGGCTTTGGAGGCCAGCTTGGAAATGTGGCTTTCCAGGAAAGATCATGGTAGATAGTGAGACCCCAGAAAATTTGAGTTGAACTTCTTCAGAGAATGGTTGAGAAAGTGGATGGGGTTGGGGAGGGGGGTTCCAGACGGTCCTTTTGAGAGACGTAGTAAGAGTGTGGGATTTTCACGGGGTTGAAGACACGCTCCACGTGTTGGACCAGCTTGTGATTTATTCCAGATCTGCAGAGAGTGAAGGGGCTGCTGCTGCTGATCTGAGGGATGACAGAAGGTATGGCAGAGGATGGAGTCATCAGCAAATTGATAGAGGATTTTCCAGATTCAGAGAGATCATTGATGAAACCAGAAAAATAACAGGGCCCAGAACTACCTTGAGGAACTCCAGCCTGGACAGGAAGAGGGATGAGGAGAACTCAATTTAGGCCACACATTGGCTGCGACAGGGAGAGGAAGTCTGCGAGCCATGAGTGGAGATGGCCTTGGATCCATAGGAAGAGAGTTGGTGAGCAGGCAGGGTGCCAGACCGTTTCGAAGGCATGCAGTACGTTTTGGAGATGGCTCTAATTTCATGTCTGGCATTGAGGATCTCCATCCATTGTTGGGAGAGTAGAAGCAGCATATCAGGGGAGGAGTATTCTGGTCTGAATCCAAATTGATGATCGGAAACAGGCCATTGGAGAAGAGAAGGATTTAATGTCTGAAGCGATGATGGATTCCATGAACTGTGCTGATGATTGGAGAAGGCTGATTGGTCTGTAGTTGCAGGGATCTGTTTTTGCACCTTTTTTAACAGCGGCAGTAATGTTTGCTGATTTCCAAGCAGAAGGCAGATGACCTTGAGCAAATGAGCAGGGTGAATAGAACAAGAGAGAGGGTGAATAGAACAGAAGAGAGGGTGAGCAAGAGTAGCAGAGCAGGTTTTTAGGACACGTAGCTGATGGCGTCTGGACCGGTTGCAGAATCTGAGTCGAGATTTGACAACAAGCTCTCCACCTTGTTCAGGAGAAAAGGACACGGAGTCCAGGAACAGCTGGGTGTGACTGGGGAAGGTGTGAACAGAAAGTGATGGGTTTGGGACACAAGATTTTAGAAGCAAACACGGAGTTTAGACATTCAGCCTTTAATTGCGGTATCAGCGTGCGACCATTTGAGGTAATGAGGGGATGGAGAGGGAACATACACCAGAAACAGACTTAACTGGACGCCACCAGGATTGTGAGGAGGAGACAGGTTTGAGAGTTCAGACTTGAGATTCAAAAGATGTTGGTGAATTCTACCATCTGATATAATCTTCCATCCATACCTGCAATTATTTATACCCCCATTAATCCAATGTAACCCAGCTCTTACTTGCATGTTCTCTACTCTTTCTTCCTCATTCCCTTGCTTCTTGTATCCACCTCTGGGCTACCACTTGCCTCCCCTTGCTCTTGCATGAACTGAGTTATTTACATTAATATGAATTTTTTTTAAATCAAGAACAATCCTTAATGCTTAACATGGTATTTATCAAATTATTAAAATGCTGTACTGCTCTAACGTTGGATGTTGTGCAGGTGAAACTGACAAGTGAGGGGAGATGTCTCCATGATAAATCTCTTCCAACTTCAAACACAATCCGTGTGAAGGAAGAGCTGAGTGAAGATTCTCTGCAAAGCCAATGGTGAGCTCACAGGCTTGTTAATATAGAATGATTGTACCTTGAATTTCCTGTTTCTTGTTACACCTTGTGCACCTGAACATAACAAGATCATTTTCCCTTTTGAAAAAGATCAAAGTTTGCTCTCAAAGGATTTTGTTTAGAAAGTCAAACCTCGGCATCAAAAAGACACGAGAGGTTTGATGAGAGTAGTCTTGGTTGTGTTTCGAGATCAATTTACTGTGAGGTGTGCGATTGGTGGATTTTGGAAGGAAAAACCAATGATACTATCTTCTCAGAGATGATGTGTGGTGTCTTTGTGAAAACATTCACTCACCCTCAATCAGTAATTTTGTCACTGTTGAACAGATATTGTAGCAACACATCGTGAATAGTGAAATACACACACCAGAAAATCTTTCTATGACAAAACTGTTTTTCCTGCATTTGTTAAACTACAAATAAGATTAAATAATTTTTTCCCTTTCACCCCAAGTTGCTGCAGTAGGTGATTTGATCAATTTGGACACATGTCTTGTTTGAATACAGGAACTTGTGGTGTCATGTACAACTACAATCAGGTGTAAGAAGTGCCAGATTGAACTGAGTTATAATAATATAGCAATAGAAATCAGGAAATCAAAATGAATTTGATGGCAATGGAAAATGATTGAGGTATATTTATTAATTACTAGCAAATACAACCCGTTGCCTTCGCTGAAGGAATATGGGTGGTAAGAGAAGGGAGGGAGGAGAGAGGACGAGGTGAGGTGAGGGGAGGAGGGGAGCAAGGAGGGGGGGGGGGGGGGTGAGGAAGGAGGGAGGAGGGATGCGGGAGTGAAGAGCGGCTGCGGAAAGGAAGCAGTGTGGGGGAGGGCAAGGAAGGCCGGGGACACGAGTGTCCATCCGGAGATGACCACCGTCCAGATTTTTTTCAGAGCAGAGAGATGGAGATAGAGAGATAGAGATAGGGTGTGGGAGAATGCTGCATTTAGGAGCGGGTGGAGCCGAGAATGGGATAAGAGGATTGTGATGGGGGAGTTAGCAGAGAATATTTTATGCTTTATGAACAACACACACAGTATTAGTGCTTGTCGATATCGGCAATTCTTTCAGGATCGGAGATTGGAGTCAGTGTGATTACGACAGAGTACACGTACTGTATACATCCCAAAAACCTTGAGTAGCTTTCCCCATGTTTGGGGCATTTCAATAAACAAATTATAAAAACAACGTTGCATTATAGATGTTCAAGGAGATGTGCCATAAACTATTCATAAAAGCTGTCAATCGTCATGTGACGGGTAAAAAAAGAATTGGCTCTTAATTTATAAATCACGTTGATACGCGAAAGCTCTGGAAATTGGGTGTAATCGGCTTTAAAATTTAAAACTCACAAGTGAAACCACATAATGTTTCTACAGCAAACCCGGTTCATATTAAGATAACCAATTGTTTTAGAAACAGCTGCAGGACAAAGGAAAATAAAACGTGATCGCTCCACGCTGCTGAGGTTAAAAGTTAAAACCTACTGGACCTGTATGTCTGTCCCTCCATACCTCACCATACCAAGGTAATGAGTTACAGGAGCATTAATTCTTGACGTCATATGTTCCAGGCGTTCCCGGACTCCATTACAGCGTCAGTTAAATTTGTTTTTTTTTTCACATTAAAAGTAATGGTGTTTCCACTAAGCTTGTTAAATCACCGGGTGAGGAGCCTCCAATTCTACGTTGGCAAACACGGTTGTTCCAAGTTCTGCTACAAAGCTCCGCACGGATAAACTACACGAAAAGGAGAACCACAAATGTTCAACTGAAAAAAATTAATAAAATTGAATTCAAAAATATATCATCCAGAGAGAACACAAAATGTCAGTCTCTGCTTTCAATGCTCAAACCAACATTGGAGGAACTCCAAACACGAGGTCGATGGAGGTTTTTTGTTGGTGTTTGTTGTTTCTTTTTCTCTTTTTACCTCGCCCACCAAGGTGAAGAAGGTCATGTTTTCACCCCTTTCTGTCTTTGTTAATTGCCAGAATCCTTCGGATTTGGCAATTATGTGGTCGGTTGGTGTGTGTCATTCTGTGTGTCATGTCGTTCTGTCTGTTTGTGTGTTTGTTTACCCTGCAGCAGCCCACCACCCGTTTCAGCGATCATGACCAAACTGGTACAGACGTCGGCCATGGTCCAACTTAGACACTTGTCGTTTTTGGTGAATCTAGGTCAAAGGCAAGGTCAAGGTCACAAAAAAACCGAAAATCTTATTTGCGCAATAACTTCCGCTAAATGGTCTATCGACTTCAAACCAAATCCAAAATGTGCATCTTCCAATTCTGCATCCAACCATATGTCTCATTGGGGTTTACACCAACACCCTTCTTAGCAGTCGGGGTCGAATGTCAGAGGGGTCGGTCAAAACTTTCAAATTGCGATAAAAACGCCATTTCAAGTCCGATTGACTTCCAAGTTATGATCATGACCAAACTAAGTCTATAACTCATTAAACAGTAGCAATATCGACTTATAAGAACCAAATTGATTTCCCAGGTTTTTGTTTTTCAGAGATCATGGGATATGAGCAAAGTTATTCCGGCAATTCTTTGCTCAACGAGCAATTTTCTATTATTCTGCCAAACAAAGTTTTTGCAAGATATGTAGTCAGCTTGTATGTTTTTTTATTATTATTATTATATTATTTTTTTGTCTGTAATCACGTATAAAAAAATTCTGCAGAGCACAGTTAATCATTGGAAATTTTTGTAACTCGCATATCAGAGTCCTGTAGAGGTCCCTTTCAGACGCATTTAAAATTTTGAGAGTCAAGGTCAAAGGTCAAGGGTCATTTTGTCGCAAATTCAGGGAGTCGACGGAAACCTTATTTTTTGAGAATTTTAAGCGATCGTCTCCAAAACTTTATGGGAATGTAGTATATGTCTGTCGCTTCAGCTGATTAGTTTTGGTGGCGATTGGCCTTGACCTTCATGGTTAGCGCTAGAGGCAAACATATTTGACCCACAAGGTCAGATTTTCAAGGTTTTAGAACGATATCGGTTAGTACCTCAAATTGAACATCTTCGAGTGAGGATGCTTTCTAGAATGTCAGACTTGAGACATTTGACGTCATTTGGTGACGTTTATGAGGCAACGCATATTTCATCGGTTACTACGGATTGTGGTTTAGAACGATTCTTCATCGGAATCCTCCTAGGCAAGATATTCCTCAGGAGTCGCTCCTCTGGTGTGATATGCCAGCTCTGACCTCGTGACTTAAAAGAAGTCACACGTGCGTCACCTTTTTGGCAAGATACGCGCACCCTGCCGGGTAGCATTTGTTTATTTTTTTGTTTGTATGCAGGATATCTCAAAAAGTTGTGGACGGATTCGGATGAAATTTGATGGGTAAGTTGGGTGTCTGACAAGAATGAACTGATTCGATTTTGGTGAAGATTTGGATCCGGATCTGGCTACCAGAAAATTTTAAGTGATTCTTCACCATTGAGAGATAGGGCCAAAAACGATATGTAGCACGATATTTCAAAAATGTATTGGACCCGATATGTTCTCGTGGATGAGGCATTGCGTGGCGGAGGTATGCGCTCTACCGAGTGCCCTTCTAGTTTTTTTAAATATGTATATATGCCAAAGTAACGGGTAGATAACGAAAGCACATCGCACAAAAAAGTGGTCGAAAAATGAAATTGCACAACATTTTCAGCTGGCGAAGCACCACCAAAGGGATCGC
>CM068968.1:39268672-39281605 GCA_035128595.1 Eptatretus atami
ATACGCCACGTCATCGTGGCATGGGCCAACACAGTCGGTCGATGTGAGATGTGTATGATTTTTAGATCTTTCCTGGAGGATCTCGAAGTCTTACTCACGTTGTTGTTCTTGTGGACTTTTTTGTTTCACCAGCCTACAGTTTTCATCGAAACTTCCTGAAACTTGGCGTATATATGTAAAATACCCTGCGCAGACAGTAACCATCTCCGATTTTGAAAATTCCTCCTAGAAAAAAGTTATGACGTCAAAATATCTCCGCTAATGGAAATCGCCTAAAAAATTATCTCTGGAAACTAGGCAAACTTTTTGAATTCTGTTTGCGGGAATCGAACAGGGCATTAGCAGAGATGATTACCGCACAATATGATACATCACTATGACGTCATATCAACTTTTATGACGTCATTCCTATTTTTTGACATTTTTTGTTTCACAACCCAGAGTTTTCATCGGATCTTCGTGAAACTTGCCATGTATATGCAGAAAACCACGCGCAGGCAGTAACCATCTCCGATTTTGGAAATTCTTCCTAGAAAAAAGTGACGTCATAATATCGCCGCTAATGGAAATCGCCTATACCATTATCTCCGAAACTAGGCAAGCTGTTGAATTTTGTTTGCGGGAATCAAGCCGGGCATTAGCACAGATAATTTATCGCAAACCTGATACATCACAATGACGTCGTATTCGTTTTTATGACGTCATCATTAAGAGGACGAGGATCTTAATTCATTTGAGCTTGTTTTTATTTTTTATGTATCTATGTCAAAGGCATTCAGTAATATGAGTGAGAAAGTGAAAAAAAAAATCCAAAAAAACTTCATTGCTAAATCTTTGTGGCCTGTTCCAAGTCAAGGCATGGTTTTGCAGGCCAAAAAAAACATGGCGGTTTCAAAACCTCAGCAATGTAACCCACGATACGCCTTTAAGACCTGTGAGAGCGAGGTGGCCAAGGATACACCCGATAAAGGACATAATTAAATATGGCCATTAATTACCTTCAAAAGGGGGATTTAATAAGACAAAACACCAATTTTCACTCATGCACTTTGTTGAAGTTCTCTTAGTATGCATGCGAAGGTTCAGGCTACTAGGTTTCATGTTTTGGAATTATGGAGGAGACACACACACATTGACACACACTCTGACATTTATTAGTATTGATTTCTTTGAACCGTGACAGTAGAAGTTGGTGCCGATGTGTTCATGTCCATGAGATTTCTCCAAAGGGAAGATTCGCTCTTTTGTAAGATTGTCTGCGTACCTACTGGACTCCACAGGACTCAAACACTAATATAATCGGTCAAAGAAATATGTGCTGTTTTTCTTTAGTGTGGAATATACTTAATATTTTCCCAACACTTGAAACTTAAGAGTAATAAATGAACACCTGCTCATTTCCCAATTGATCATGAAGGTTCCCTGTGTAAAGTTCATCACTCTAATCCATCTCAATTTGTGGGGTAATGCTTATTCCCCTGACGTTTTATCATGGGAACTTTCATTCTGTTCCACTTTTGTACCTTCTCTTCCCACTAGCATGGTTAAAGTATTTGCAAGAATAAATGGTTTTCTCAAATATACATTGATTGGCTTCCAGGTGAAGTTTTCATGAAAGTGTTAAATTTCCTGATTCATGGCTGTTTAAAATGCATCCTCATGTGTTGATGATGATTTTGCATCTGTGACAAATCTCTTTTTTCTGACCAATCTCAGAGAGACGGACCCCGGTCATAAGGATGTTGTCACTTGCCAAGAATACTGCCACGTTCACTGAAAATTCTCTGCAGCAACACGAGAAATCTCCGGATAATAAACAGAAAAGTATTAATCGACTAGAACAGATGCAGATTGCCACTTCTGAAAAAGATATACAGTGCACCATGTGCCAATCAATCATTCGATTGCATTTCATCCTATCAGGTACACCTAGGATTCACCCTTCAGAGAAACAGTTCAAGTGCTGTGTTTTTTCCAGCTACTCCCTGACATCTCAACGTATTCAGAATCACATGAGGACACATTTTGGCGAAATACCGTACACGTGTCATGTTTGCAATGAATCGTTCGTTCAGAACTCTTTCTACCGGGCACACATGACGACACATCCGGGAAAAGCTATATCACTGCATGATCTGTAATAGTCGTTAAAATGCAAATCAAATTTCCAGGCACACGTGAAGATTCATACCGGAGACAAACCATTTAAGTGCAGCATTTGTAATAATTCATTCAGTCAGAAATCAAGCTGCCAGATACATATGCGGAGACACACTGGGGAGAAGCCGTACAAGTGCACCGTGTGCCAACAAATCGTTCATTCAGTCCACAAACTGGAATCGCACATGAGATTCACACTGGGGAGAAGCCGTACAAGTGCACTGTGTGCCAGCAAATCGTTCATTCATTCCTCAACGCTCCTGGGACACATGGGCACCCACGCTGCAGAGAAGAGATACGAGTGCACTGTGTGCCAGCAAATCGTTTAGTCATGACTCGAACTGCAACGCAGACACGAAGATTCATTCTGAAGAAAGGTCTTTCAAGTGCAGCATCTGTAATAAATTATTCCGTTCTAATGCACATTGCCAAAGTCATATGAGGACCCATACTGGTGAGAAGCCGTACAAGTGTGATTGTGTGCAATAAATCCTTCAGCAGCGTGTCAAGTCGTAAGACACATATGAGGATCCCACACTGGGAAAAGCCATATAAGTGCACTTTTTGTACTAAAGCATATGCTTCCCTTTCGTCCCTTCTGACACATATGAGAATTCACCACTGGGGAGAAGCCATATGCGTGCTTATTTGCTGCAAATCATTCAGTAACAGTGAACAAATGCCGGGTACACATTGCAGACCCATACCGGGGAGAAGCCTTATAAGTGTACTGTGCTGCCAAGTCATTCAGTAGGAATGGCCAGTGCAAGATACACATGAGGACCCATACTGGGAGAAGCCGTACAAGTGCACCGCATGCAGCAAATCATTTCACTAGGAATGACCTGTGCAAGGCACACATGAGGATTCACACTGGAGAAAAACGTATGAGTGCAGTCACTGTGATAAAACATTCCGTGACAGCTCGGCCTGTGGGACATGTGAGGACCCACACTGCGGAGATTTACACGAGCAAAAAAACACCAACCAGAAAAGGTATCCTTAATCCATTGAGGACAAACTTCCAAAAATAGGTGCAACTTAAGGATACACATAGGAAACGAAACACGGCACTCGTACAGCCATAGTCTCGCCTTGTTCGATCATTCTGAACAAAAATACCATCAACTGAACACGCTACTATTATGACCCATATACCTGTATCATCCATGCACCCTATATGTCACATTGCTCTTGGCAGGGGTTATGAACGTCATAAATTTAATTATTCACTCACATCGTCATAGATCCGATGAAAGAAGTTTAATATTTTTGGATAAGGATTTCGATTCAACCAATTATGGCTGGAATACCACTTCATTGATGACATTATCATTTATCACCTGGATACCCCAATGGGGAGTTTATGACGTGCCAAGTTTCAATTTTTTTTGTTCGTTTGCAGGGAAAATGATTCCAAAGTTTTTTTTACTTTAATCCAATATGACTGCCGTACCATGTGACCGATGACATCAGAGTTAGCCAATATAAATATTCTCCATGGGGAGTCCCTCCTATGTTTAAAGTTTTGCATTGATTGGACAAAGTGGTTGCAGAGAATACCATTTTTGCGATAAGGATTTCAAATTCAACCAATTATGGCTGTAATACCACTTCACTGATGACATCATTCTATCACCCTATATACCCCATGGGGATTTGATGACATAACTGTAGCGTTTCATTTTTTTATCATTTCAATTTTTTTCGAGTGAGCGGTTGCAGAGAAAAATATTTGTAAAGTGAAAATATGTAGATGTGGACGCACACACACACACACCACACACACACACACACACACACACACACACACCACACACAACACACACACACACACACACACACCACACACACACAAACAGACAGGGGCATTGCAATAGTTTCGCATCTCCTTCAGGTGAGACTAAAAAGGAAAACTACAAAAATAAACATCAGCAGATGTACTCTGACAAATGGAGAGAAATGACAAAAGAGCAGGAAGATTTAAAAAAAAGAACTTGACAGGATGGAATGGCAAAGAAGAGGTCAAATTAGTTATGATGAAGAATGGTCATCATAAATGCCCAAGACCAAGGACACTACACTAATGCCTTTAATAAAATGGTGGGATTGAGCCAATCGGACAAATGCAGGTTTGTGGGGTAGAAACAGAAATAGTACGAGTCACGTCCTTTCGGGATGTAAAAAAAACTCATGTCAGAACAATTGTATACAGACATGACAGCGTCTGCGGAGTAATCCACTGGCACATCTATAAACATTTCAATATCCTAGTCCCAGAACAATCATGGAAACACAAACCAGATCCGATCCTTGAAAATGAACATATCTCAAAACATGCTCATGCTCACGCATGACAAGATGATCCTATCAAGTGTGAACATTGCAAACAAAGCAATGCGTCTGACATAGTGCTCAAACACAAAAAGGAACGTGCGCATTGTTGATCAAGGTTCAGTTTCCCAATGATCTTGAATTAAATGTTTCAACAGAATCAGGAAAATGACCAAACACCAGGATCTGAAAAATAGGATCACTGCACCTGTAGCTTATCTGGTTCCCTGCCTAATGTTGTCACTCAAATTGTAGCATTCTGATTTGTGGGTCTGGAGAGGAAGATATTTAAAAAGAATCGATGCGATTTTCCAAAAGTTGACTAAAGTCGGCCATTTTGACACACTTCCACTCACGTGATCGGCATGGACTTGTGCAATTTAATAACATCCCTATCCTGGCCTAATGTTGCAACCCAAATTTTGTAGCATTCCAACTGGTGGTTCTGGAGAAGAAATTTTTGAAGAAATTTTACTAAGTCAGCCATTTTGACCTACTTAACGTCATGTGACTGCAATGAGCTTTACAATTCCTGTTACCAGTCAGAAAAGGAAGTTGCTGCCAAATTTCAGCGGATGTTCCAGCGGTTTGCTCGGACACGTCAAAAAATGAGACAACAGACTGACAGACAACAACAAAAGAGAGACAACAGTGTGCCAAACAATACCTTATCTGGAATTTAAATTCCACATAAGCTAAAAAATGAGGTCAAGAGGACTTGGAAATTGAAGAAAGATGAAATTGTACCAATGATAGTCGGAGCTACAGGAATGATAAAGAAAACCCTCACTGTATTATTTAAAAACCATTCCAGGTAATATCACTCCAAACGGAGCTACAAGTGCGAGGCTTTCAGAGTTCAATGAATATTTGGAAAGAGCCCTTGGAACGAGGCTACCGAGAACGAAGTTTCACAGTTTGTTTCATGAATCACGATCCTTTCCAAAAAGGAGGTGGAGATTTTGAGTTCTCCCACCTTCTAAAACCCACAAATGGCGATAAAAACCAAATGGAGATGGCTGCCCCACCATATGATGTATGATGTCATCATTTTCGCCATGGCTAGTTGATTATTTGTGGAGTTTCATTGATGTCTAAAGTGGTTTCTGAGAAGATAAAATCTGAATGTTTATTCTTCAAAAAAACATGTGGCTGTCAAACCACGTGACGTGTGATCATAAATTTAATATTTCAATACAATTGGGTCTAGTCATGGATATGAAGTTTCAATTTTTTAGGACAAAGATTTTGAGCAAAACAATTATGGCTGGCCTACCACTTCACCAATGGCATTATCGTTATCAAGCTTTATTCCCCATTGGGAGTAGATAACATGTTCCAAGTTCAAAAAATTTTGTTTAGCAGTTTCAGAGAATTTTTTTTTCAAATATTTGGGTTTAAACCAAGATGGCTGCCGTATCTCATGACCTATGACCAGCGGCGCTGAGAGGGGAGGGGGGGGGCAGGTGCGGGTAACTACCCCGGGCCTGGACCTAATAGGGCCTGCGGCTGCTGGTTGCATTATTGCTGGAGCGCAGCTGTGCGAGGATTACAGTGCCCCGTTTCTAGTAAAGCTGGTACTCACTTTGCAGACTTCGGAAGGATATCAGGCGAGTTATTTAATGGAACAATAGGCGACCAAACTCAAGACCCTAAAGATCTTAAGCAAGCCACCTTTACTGTTAAGCCAACACCAAACTACCAAGGACACTATAGCTGAATGGCTTTAATTAGATAGCAGGCTTGCGTCAGTCAGACAAGTATAGGTTCTGCAATGTAGAAACAGAAAGCATTAGTCACCTTCTCTTGGATAATATAAAAAAACACTCATATCAGATCAGCTGTGCACACAAAGCACAACATTGTATGCAGAGTAATCCACTGACACATCTGGAAAAACTTTAATATTTCAGTCTCAGAAAATTAATGGAAGAACCAACCAAATCGATAATTGAAATATGAGGACGTAGTGCTCACATACAACTTTAGTGGCAGAGTAATAAAGTAAGCTTGAGATGAACAGATGAAGTGTGAATATAGCAGAAAGAGACATTTGTGAAACATATTTCATGCATGAGCATGACGTATGTGGAAAACATGAAAAGGAAAACGTTTTAAAGGATCAACTGCAAAAGTCAAAAATATCTTTAAAAGGTTGGAGACAGTTAACTTCAAAATATCATATCAGTTTGAATCTACAATACATCGAGACCCATGAAAAGACAGAATTTTGGAAATAACTTCGCAAGTCAGACAACAAGACCAGTGGGAAATGATAACAAGACAAAATCAAACCCAAGACCAAATAATATAACAAAAAAAGAAAAAAAGAAAAAATGCTCAAAGGTCAAGAAAAACTTACGTTGTTGCAGTTATGGGAATACGCCAGAACAAATCTCTACAAGATGAATGTGAGAGCCGGGTTTTGAAAGCATTGCCAGTGTAAAGGCTACGTCAGGCGACAGATCCTAATTTTGATGAAAGTAATTATATCCCAACAGAAAACATTCAAAGATGAAGGAAATAAACAAATGAAAGACCAGATTGAAGAAAACAGAAGTGAATGATCACCAACAGTTGGAGCATTGCCACCAATGCCACAATGGATTGATTTGACTTCCACTTGGGATGAAGGTTCCACAATACAGCCTTTCAAAGAGATAGGCAGAAGACAATTGTAGCCCTCCAGGGAGAGCTGGCACTTTTGTTCATGCTGAGGATTTTTAAGTGATTGCACTTGAATATAATACATAAAACAAAGAAAAACACTTGCAGGACAAGACTCAAGTTGGATGAATATAAATTGATGAAAGTTCTGATTCATCCAGGAAGATATAATGCCATAGATAAGTCCAATACTGGAATTGGACTCACTCCTAATGTGACGTGGTGCCGATTATCCAATGAGTTTCAGCTGGCAATGACCTGAGTTCATTTGGTCACTCTTCGCATTATACGCTGTGCGGAGTGTCACTTATGATCGTTGGTGGTGATGTCATGTGATGAGTGCTGTTGTATGAGGCAACCTTTGCTCATGTGACAGGTGATGAAGAACCTCTCCAAGTGCCCGGTCCACACGTGGGTATAAATCGAAGTGGGAACCTCACTTCTTGTTGAACGTCGCCCTCAACTCTCCCAAATAGATTCCTTTACTTCACACTCAAACCACTTGTTTTTGCTGTTCAATATCATGACTTCCTTGGTGCTCAAGCTATAGCCAGTGGTCTGCAGATGAGAATGCATGGTTGAATCAGAATACATCTCTGTTGAGCGGCCTATGATATTGGTTCATCCTGGATTTTGGAGAGTGTTGCATCTCCCAATGCGATGATCTGTTGCAGTCCACCTGATCGCAACTTACACCATATAACAACATCACATTCCTTTCCTTGTGGAGCTCATCCTTGAGGTGCACCAGTTGGGGTGTCTCAGAGTATTTTAGGGCTTGAAAGGAGAGGAGATCCCCAACCTTGAGAAGGATCGTTTTACCCTGTCCCATCATCCTGCAACATATGATGTGACCAAAGTTCTTTTTTTCTTGGCCATTGGATGAATATAGATGCTTAAGATCCTGTGAGTCTATAGCACGCTTGTGAACAACAAACTCTAAGCTGTGCATTCAACCAGTTTGTTGCTTAAGATATGTTACTTGTAAGTTCGGAAATGGAAGAAGTGAAGAGAAAATGATGATCGAAATCTTGTAAAAGTATGGCAGGAAGCAAAAAAAAAGTCTGATTAATTGCTCAATTCATTAGTTTAAAAAAAAAAAAAATATTTTTTTAAGGTCTTCACACCTGTCTCAATTTTTCATAACAATTGATCACACTTGTTCTTGTCATCTCACAACATAATCCACCAAGCTTTGTCAAAATCAATCAACAACTATTTTGAGATATCATGCTATCTATCGTTTTTGGTCCATTTCTCAATGTTGAAAAAACATTGGAAAGAATAAATAAAATTTTCTTATCCGGATTCGGATCTTCACCCAAATCGAATATATTCGTCTTTGTCACACACCCAACCTGTTCATGAATTTTCGTCCGAATCCATCCACGTTTTCAGGATATCCTGCACACACCCACACACACACACACACACACACACACACACACAACACACACACACACACACACACACACACACCACACACAAACAAATAACAAAAAAAGACTTCATGCAGAGCATGATACTTGCGAGATCACTAAAACAAATTTGACCTCAAAAATAATTGGTGCTTTAATTCAATGACCACATATAAAATCCTCTTTGAATTTCAAGGCAATTGGATGAAAATGACGATTTTAGAAATTTAGCCGATGTTGTTCACATTCAGACCTCCAAAATAAATGCGTGATTTAATTCAGTGACTTTAATATGCAAATTCTCTTCAAATTTCAAGTCAATCGCAATGAAAAATTAGGATTTTAGAAATTTAGCCGCATGTTGTTCACATTCAGACCTCCAAAATAAAATGGTGATTGAATTCAGTACTTGATATGCAAATTCTCTCAAATTTCAAGTCAATTGGATGAAAATTGAGGGATTTTAGAAATTTGACAATTTGTTGACCTTTGGCCTATGTTGACCTGTTGACTTCAAAATCAATAGCCTTCTTGCTTATGACAAACTCTACCATGTGGTGAAGTTTAATGAAGATCGGTTTAAAAATTGTGACCTGTAGGCGATAAACATACAAACAGACAAACAAGAAAAAGATGTCGTGCAAAGCAGGATACTTGCAAATCCAACCCCCTCTCTAAATGTTTCCATGAATACATTGAGTTGTCCATTTCATTAAGACTAAAATTGACAATCTTATTCAAAGCTGAGGTCAATCAGATGAAAATTGATTATTTTTCAGATTGAAATTGATGATTTAAGAAGTTTGACCTTGAGTTGACTTTTGTCCTTTGAATTAAAAATAGTTGGTTTCCCAATTCAGTGACACAATATGCAAATCCTGTTCACTTTCAAGTCAATCTGATGAAAAATTACGATGTTAGAAATTTGACCTCAAGATGACCTTTGACCTTTGACCTCAAAACAATAAACTTCTCAGTTGAGGACTACTTCTACAACTTGAAAAGTTTCATGATGATCGGTTTATAATTGTGATCTGTAAGTGATTGAAAAACAAACAGACAGAATAACAGAATGGACTGACCAATTGCACAACAATGCAACACACACACATGCCACAGACACGAAATGAGGACCAAATCCATGAGGACCAAGTCCAAATGGGCGTTAATGAAGCAAAGCAAGCAAGCAACCAATATACTTACTGTCTTACTAACTTACTAACCAATATACTGTCACACACCCAACCTGTCCACCAAATTTCGTCCGAGTCCATCCATAACCTTTTGAGATATTGTGCTATATATAGTTTTTGCCCTATCTCTTAATGGTGAAAATCACGTAAAAAATTCTCGGATCCGGATTTGATCTTCACCAAAAATTATGCATTGCTGTCCTTTGCTGGTCATCTGCACACACACAAAAAATTCAGAAATGACTGCTTTAAACTGTGGCCAAAATTGTGTGAATAGACAGACAGACAACCTTAACAGACCAACATACTTGGCGAGAAAATTTTTTTCGCCAAGTAAAAACACAAACGGACCAAATGCAATAAATTACCCTCTCTATGGTGAGGGTAATATTAATAAAAATTGTATTAACAGTAATAGTAGTAATACTGCAATAAGAATAAGATTAAGGATATAACATGATTGAGTCTAAAAATGTATAATTAAGGTGAAAAGGACTTTCGATACAATTGTAACTCAACTACGTATGTGCATATATGTGGGACCCATCCCCTGGCCGCTCCTAAGCAAATGTTTTAGTAATGGGGAAATCGAGTTTCCAGGATCATTGGCTGGATAGAGGTGATGACAAACTTGGTTGGCTGCAGATGAGAGAACATGGAGTGTACCGTAGATTGTGCGAACATGGATTTGACATAAGAAAGGGATGGCGAAGCAACTTTAAAAGCCACATGCCTTGAACAAAACTTGCGGAAAGCAAGTTCCGTGAGATCTATCTCCATCATCCTTTCAGAGTTAAGTGATCTCGTCGGTAATACGAAGGATGCAAAGTGCTGCAAGCAGGGGGTAACTTAGGTTGGGAACAAAAAGTACATTTTTCACAAACATTCATTCTTCAACAGATTTATCATCCTTTCATTGATTTCACATCATTGTAAATATATAACAACAACATAAACCAACTCAAACTGAGAAAAATTGAAATAAAGATGGGATGCCTATTCATGCAAAATTATCCATCATATTGAAATTCCTTAACTAGTTAATTACGTACGTGCATTTCACTTGTTCAGCTTTGAAAAATCTATTCTGTTCCAGAAATTCAACGTTTTGTTTTGTTTTTCTTTTGTGGATTTCTTTACAGCGTGGCACAGTGAATGATGAAAGGTGTTCAACACAGTCCTTCCTTCTGCAAATAATGTCACTTCAAAACAACCCAAACGGAGAAGCACCACCAGTGTTGCCAAGCCATGACGATTGTAGCGACTCTAACTTTTATTGCAAAAGTGAATTTGATCAACATATGGAAACAATTTTGCAATGAAGGGACTTTTTAAATGCACTATTTGTGAAAAACGCCTTTCAAAGTATTTAATTGATCTGAAGGCAGCACAAGACGATTCACACGCGCCGGAAAGGCGATACAAATGTCTTTTGCATATTCTAGAAAATCTTAAAAACACACGTGAGATTATCCATGTGAACAAAAAACCCTGATAAGTGTGCTGTTTGTCAAAAAATTCCCAAACTCCATCTCTCTGAAAATACATGGTTGATTCTTGCTGCGTGAGAAGCACAAATGTGGTTTGTTTTGTTTTTTTGGAACCACAAAGAGCATAAGGCAAGACAAAAAGAACCCAATTCGATTACAAAATGCAAACTCCCCTCGGGCATAAAAAAAATAATACCAAGCCACAATAGACCCCCCGCACTAATAATGGATCTGAGGACTTCATTAAATCGAATGACAAAGGCATTTCTCCATAGTGGGAGCCTAGCTACGGACCAGCACAGGTCCTCATATGTTATAATTATAATAAATAAAAAGTATTGCCTCTATTTTTGAAGTGGTCAACCAATCCTTTGAAAAAAAAACAAAAAAAGTGAGTAAACGCTGAGCGTGCTGAAAAAAATGTGGGTTAAAACACCGTTTACGGCGTTTATGGCAGGCCACGCACAGGAAGAGGACGGAAGACGAGTATAAAATGCAACACATAACCTTAAATTTGTTTTAATTCTTTAATAATTGGTTCCTTCGGAAAATGATAATGCTGCAAGTATGACCCGATTGTGATTACAATCTGCGAACCGAAACACTGTGTACTATGTTCCCAAAGCTACGCGTGAGAGGTAAGGCAGGCTGTGCGTTCTCGTGTTCCAATGTGACTTGCATGCTGTGCACTTTGTGGTGTGTATTGCGTTGCACTTCTTTGGTATAATTATTTTTTTTAAATCGATTAAAAAAAATTTTTTTTCTTAGTATGGATGCAATTACCCAAGAGAGTATTGTCGCATCCTTCCATGGGAATCATGCTAATTGCTTCAGACCAATTTGCTGTGAGGCCACGATGACATTTATCAACATCTTGAAGATGAACAATCAGCAATGTGCGATCTCTCGAATCAGATAGTTTTGGTTATCGATTTATGTTTGGCGATTTTTCATTCTTGTAGTTATTGAAAATGTTCCAGAGTGAAAGGATGACCACTCTATAGTAGTTTGTTTTAGCGGATCATTTTTACACATTTTGAATTGGCCAACTTCCCCCGTGCAATCCCCACATATGGATACTACTGTATTCCAATAGATCTGAAGTGCCATCGCTACTCCATGATATTTTCGATTATATTAGTGATTCGACGTTCACTGAAAATTCTCTGCAGCAACACGAGAAATCTCCGGATAATAAACAGAAAAGTATTAATCGACTAGAACAGATGCAGATTGCCACTTCTGAAAAGATATACAGGTGCACCATGTGCAATCAATCATTCTATTGCATTTCATCCTATCAGGTACACCTGAGGACCCACCCTTCAGAGAAACAGTTCAAGTGCTGTGTTTGTTTCCAGTTGCTCCCTGACATCTCAACGTATCAGAATCACATGAGGACACATTTTGGCAAAATACCGTACACGTGTCATGTTTGCAATGAATCGTTCGTTCAGAACTCTTTCTACCGGGCACACATGACGACACATCCTGGGGAAAAGCTATATCATTGCATGATCTGCAATAAGTCGTTAAAATGCAAATCAAATTTCCAGGCACACGTGAGGATTCATACCGGAGACAAACCATTTAAGTGCAGCATTTGTAATAATTCATTCAGTCAGAAATCAAGCTGCCAGATACATATGCGGAGACACACTGGGGAGAAGC
>CM068968.1:39281615-39301441 GCA_035128595.1 Eptatretus atami
CCTGTTCCAAGTCAAGGCATGGTTTTGCAGGCCAAAAAACATGGCGGTTTCAAACCTCAGCAATGTAACCCACGATACGCCTTAAGACCTGTGAGAGCGAGGTGGCCAAGGATACACCCGATAAAGGACATAATTAAATATGGCCATTAATTACCTTCAAAAGGGGAGTTTTAATTAAGACAAACACCCAATTTTCACTCATGCACTTTGTTGAAGTTCTCTTAGTATGCATGCGAAGGTTCAGGCTACTAGGTTTCATGGTTTTGGAATTATGGAGGAGACACACACACATTGACACACACTCTGACATTTATTAGTATTGATTTCTTTGAACCGTGACAGTAGAAGTTGGTGCCGATGTGTTCATGTCCATGAGATTTCTCCAAAGGGAAGATTCGCTCTTTTGTAAGATTGTCTGCGTACCTACTGGACTCCACAGGACTCAAACACTAATATAATCGGTCAAAGAAATATGTGCTGTTTTCTTTAGTGTGGAATATACTTAATATTTTCCCAACACTTGAAACTGAAGAGTAATAAATGAACACCTGCTCATTTCCCAATGTGATCATGAAGGTTCCCTGTGTAAAGTTCATCACTCTAATCCATCTCAATTTGTGGGGTAATGCTTTATTCCCCTGACGTTTTATCATGGGAACTTTCATTCTGTTCCACTTTTGTACCTCTCTTCCCACTAGCATGGTTAAAGTATTTGCAAGAGTAAATGGTTTTCTCAAATATACATTGATTGGCTTCCAGGTGAAGTTTTCATGAAAGTGTAAATTTCCTGATTCATGGCTGTTTAAAATGCATCCTCATGTGTTGATGATGATTTTGCATCCCTGTGACAAATCTCTTTTTTTCTGACCAATCTTCAGAGAGACGGACCCCGGTCATAAGGATGTTGTCACTTGCCAAGAATACTGCCACGTTCACTGAAAATTCTCTGCAGCAACACGAGAAATCTCCGGATAATAAACAGAAAAGTATTATATCGACTAGAACAGATGCAGATTGCCACTCTGAAAAGATATACAGTGCACCATGTGCAATCAATCATTCGATTGCATTTCATCCTATCAGGTACACCTGAGGATTCACCTTCAGAGAAACAGTTCAAATGCTGTGTTTGTTTCCAGCTACTCCCTGACATCTCAACGTATCAGAATCACATGAGGACACATTTTGGCGAAATACCGTACACGTGTCATGTTTGCAATGAATCGTTCGTTCAGAACTCTTTCTACCGGGCACACATGACGACACATCCTGGGGAAAAGCTATATCACTGCATGATCTGTAATAAGTCGTTAAAATGCAAATCAAATTTCCAGGCACACGTGAAGATTCATACCGGAGACAAACCATTTAAGTGCAGCATTTGTAATAATTCATTCAGTCAGAAATCAAGGCTGCCAGATACATATGCGGAGACACACTGGGGAGAAGCCGTACAAGTGCACCGTGTGCAACAAATCGTTCATTCAGTCCACAAACTGGAAATCGCACATGAGGATTCACACTGGGGAGAAGCCGTACAAGTGCACTGTGTGCAGCAAATCGTTCATTCATTCCTCAACGCTCCTGGGACACATGGGCACCCACGCTGCAGAGAAGAGATACGAGTGCACTGTGTGCAGCAAATCGTTTAGTCATGACTCGAACTGCAACGCAGACACGAAGATTCATTCTGAAGAAAGGTCTTTCAAGTGCAGCATCTGTAATAAATTATTCCGTTCTAATGCACATTGCCAAAGTCATATGAGGACCCATACTGGTGAGAAGCCGTACAAGTGTGATGTGTGCAATAAATCCTTCAGCAGCGTGTCAAGTCGTAAGACACATATGAGGATCCACACTGGGGAAAAGCCATATAAGTGCACTTTTTGTACTAAAGCATATGCTTCCCTTTCGTCCCTTCTGACACATATGAGAATTCACACTGGGGAGAAGCCATATGCGTGCTTATTGTGCTGCAAATCATTCAGTAACAGTGAACAATGCCGGGTACACATGAGGACCCATACCGGGGAGAAGCCTTATAAGTGTACTGTGTGCAGCAAGTCATTCAGTAGGAATGGCCAGTGCAAGATACACATGAGGACCCATACTGGGGAGAAGCCGTACAAGTGCACCGCATGCAGCAAATCATTCACTAGGAATGACCTGTGCAAGGCACACATGAGGATTCACACTGGAGAAAAACCGTATGAGTGCAGTCACTGTGATAAAACATTCCGTGACAGCTCGGCCTGTGGGGTACATGTGAGGACCCACACTGCGGAGATTTATACGAGCAAAAAAAACCCCAAACCAGAAAAGGTATCCTTAATCCATTGAGGAACAAACTTCCAAAAACAGGTGCAACTTAAGGATACTACATAGGAAACGAAACAACGGCACTCGTACAGCGCATAGTCTCGCCTTGTGCGATAATTCTGAACAAAAATACCATCAACTGAACACGCTACTATTATGACCCATATACCTGTATCATCCATGCACCCTATTATGTCACATTGCTTCTTGGCAGGGGTTATGAACGTCATAAATTTAATTATTCACTCACATCCGGTCATAGATCCGATGAAAGAAGTTTAATATTTTTGGATAAGGATTTCGATTCAACCAATTATGGCTGGAATACCACTTCATTGATGACATTATCATTATCACCCTGGATACCCCAATGGGGAGTTGATGACGTGCCAAGTTTCAATTTTTTTTGTTGTCGTTTCGGAGAAAATGATGTCCAAAGTTTTTTTTACTTTAATCCAATATGACTGCCGTACCATGTGACCGATGACATCAGAGTTAGCAATATAATATTCTCCATGGGGAGTCCCTCCTATGTTTAAAGTTTTGCATTGATTGGACAAGTGGTTGCAGAGAATACCATTTTTGGATAAGGATTTCAAATTCAACCAATTATGGCTGTAATACCACTTCACTGATGACATCATTCTTATCACCCTATATACCCCATGGGGAGTTGATGACATAACTGTAGCGTTTCATTTTTTTATCATTTCAATTTTTTTCGGTGAGCGGTTGCAGAGAAAAATATTTTGTAAAGTGAAAATATGTAGATTGGACGCACACACACAACACACACACACACACACACACACACACACACACAACACACACACACACACACACACACACACACACACACACACAGCACACACACAGACAGGGGCATTGCAATAGTTTCGCATCTCCTTCAGGGTGAGACTAAAAAGGAAAACTACAAAAATAAACATCAGCAGATGTACTCTGACAAATGGGAGAATGACAAAAGAGCAGGAAGATTTAAAAAAAGAACTTGACAGGATGGAATGGCAAAGAAGAGGTCAAATTAGTTATGATGAAGAATGGGTCATCATAAATGCCCAAGACCAAGGACACTACACTAATGCCTTTAATAAAATGGTGGGATTGAGCCAATCGGACAAATGCAGGTTTTGTGGGGTAGAAACAGAAATAGTACGAGTCACGTCCTTTCGGGATGTAAAAAAAACTCATGTCAGAACAATTGTATACAGACATGACAGCGTCTGCGGAGTAATCCACTGGCACATCTATAAACATTTCAATATCCTAGTCCCAGAACAATCATGGAAACACAAACCAGATCCGATCCTTGAAAATGAACATATCTCAATAAACATGCTCATGCTCACGCATGACAAGATGATCCTATCAAGTGTGAACATTGCAAACAAAGCAATGCGTCTGGACATAGTGCTCAAACACAAAAAGGAAACGTCGGCATTGTTGATCAAGGTTTCAGTTTCCAATGATCTTGAATTAAATGTTTCAGAAATCAGGAAAATGACCAAACACCAGGATCTGAAAAATAGGATCACTGAACCTGTAGCTTATCTGGTTCCCTGGCCTAATGTTGTCACTCAAATTTGGTAGCATTCTGATTTTGTGGGTCTGGAGAGGAAGATATTTAAAAGAATCGATGCGATTTTCCCAAAAGTTGACTAAGTCGGCCATTTTGACACACTTCCACTCACGTGATCGGCATGACTTGTGCAATTTAATTAACATCCCTATCCTGGCCTAATGTTGCAACCCAAATTTTGTAGCATTCCAACTGGTGGTTCTGGAGAAGAAAATTTTTGAAGAAATTTACTAAGTCAGCCATTTTGACCTACTTAACGTCATGTGACTGCAATGAGCTTTACAATTCCTGTTACCAGTCAGAAAAGGAATGTTGCTGCCAAATTTCAGCCGGATCGGTCCAGCGGTTTTGCTGGAACAGTCAAAAAATGAGACAACAGACTGACAGACAACAACAAAAGGAGACAACAGTGTGCCATAACAATACCTTATCTGGAATTTAAATTCCACATAAGCTAAAAATGAGGTCAAGAGGACTTGGAAATTGAAGAAAGATGAAATTGTACCAATGATAGTCGGAGCTACAGGAATGATAAAGAAAACCCTCACTGATTATTTAAAAACCATTCCAGGTAATATCACTCCAAACGAGCTACAAGTGGAGGCTTTCAGAGGTTCAGTGAATATTTGAAAAAGAGCCCTTGGAACGAGGCTACGAGAACGAAGTTTCACAGTTTGTTTCATGAATCACGATCCTTTCCCAAAAAAGGAGGTGGAGATTTTGAGTTCTCCCACCTTCTAAAACCCACAAATGGCGATAAAAACCAAATGGAGATGGCTGCCCCACCATATGATGTATGATGTCATCATTTTCGCCATGGCTAGTTGATTATTTGTGGAGTTTCATTTGGATGTCTAAAGTGGTTCTGGAGAAGATAAAATCTGAAGTGTTTATTCTTCAAAAAAAACATTGTGCTGTCAAACCACGTGACGTGTGATGTCATAAATTTAATATTTCAATACAATTGGGTCATAGGTCATGGATATGAAGTTTCAATTTTTTAGGACAAAGATTTTGAGCAAAACAATTATGGCTGGCCTACCACTTCACCAATGGCATTATCGTTATCAAGCTTTATTCCCCATTGGGAGTAGATAACATGTTCCAAGTTTCAAAAAATTTTGTTTAGCAGTTTCAGAGAAATTTTTTTTCAATATTTGGGTTTAAACCAAGATGGCTGCCGTATCTCATGACCTATGACCAGCGGCGCTGAGAGGGGAGGGGGGCAGGTGGGGTAACTACCCCGGGGCCTGGACCTAATAGGGGCCTGCGGCTGCTGGTTGCATTATTGCTGGGAGCGCAGCTGTGCCGAGGATACAGTGCCCCGTTTCTAGTAAGCTGGTACTCACTTTGCAGACTTCGGAAGGATATCAGGCTGAGTTATTTAATGGAACAATAGGCGACCAAACTCAAGACCCTAAGATCATAAGCAAGCCACCTTTACTGTTAAGCCAACACCAAACTACCAAGGACACTATAGCTGATGGCTTTAATTAGATAGCAGGCTTGCGTCAGTCAGACAAGTATAGGTTCGGCAATGTAGAAACAGAAAGCATTAGTCACCTTCTCTTGAGATATAAAAAAAACACTCATATCAGATCAGCTGTGCACACAAAGGCACAACATTGTATGCAGAGTAATCCACTGACACATCTGGAAAAACTTTAATATTTCAGTCTCAGAAAATTAATGGAAGAACCAACCAAAATCGATAATTGAAAATGAGGACGTAGTGCTCACATACAACTTTAGTGGCAGAGGTAATAAAGTAAGCTTGAGATGAACAGAAGAAGTGTGAATATAGAGGCAAAGAGACATTTGTGAAACATATTTCATGCATGAGGCATGACGTATGTGGAAAACATGGAAAAGGAAAACGTTTAAAGGATCAACTGCAAAAGTCAAAAATATCTTTAAAAGGTGGAGACAGTTATACTTCAAAATATCATATCAGTTGAATCTACAATACATCGAGACCCATGAAAAGACAGAATTTTGGAAATAACTTCGCAAGTCAGACAACAAGACCAGTGGGAAATGATAACAAGACAAAATCAAACCCAAGACCAAATAATATAACAAAAAAGAAAAAGAAAAAATGCTCAAAGGTCAAGAAAAACTTACGTTGTTGCAGTTATGGGAATACGCCAGACAAATCTCTACAAGATGAATGTGAGAGCCGGTGTTTTGAAAGCATTGCCAGTGTAAAGGCTACGTCAGGCGACAGATCCTAATTTTGATGAAAGTAATTATATCCCAACAGAAAACATTCAAAGATGAAGGAAATAAACAAATGAAAGACCAGATTGAAGAAAACAGAAGTGAATGATCACCAACAGGTGGAGCATTGCCACCAATGCCACAATGGATTGATTTGACTTCCACTTGGGATGAAGGTTCCACAATACAGCCTTTCAAAGAGATAGGCAGAAGACAATTGTAGCCCTCCAGGGAGAGCTGGCACTTTTGTCATGCTGAGGATTTTTAAGTGATTGCACTTGAATTAATACATTAAAACAAAGAAAAACACTTGCAGAACAAGACTCAAGTTGGATGAATATAAATTGATGAAAGTTCTGATTCATCCAGGAAGATATAATGCCAATAGAATAAGTCCAATACTGGAATTGGACTCACTCCTAATGTGACGTGGTGCCGATTATCCAATGAGTTTCAGCTGGCAATGACCTGAGTTCATTTGGTCACTCTTCGATTATACGCTGTGCGGGAGTGTCACTTTATGATCGTTGGTGGTGATGGTCATGTGATGAGTGCTGTTGAGTATGAGGTAACCTTTGCTCATGTGACAGGTGATGAAGAACCTCTCCAAGTGCCCGGTCCCACACGTGGGATAAATCGAAGTGGAGAACTCACTTCTTGTTGAACGTCGGCCCCTCAACTCTCCCAAATAGATTCCTTTACTTCACACTCAAACCACTTGTTTTTGCTGTTCAATATCATGACTTCCTTGGTGCTCAAGCTATAGCCAGTGGTCTGCAGATGAGAATGCATGGTTGAATCAGGAATACACTCTGTTGAGTTTGGCCTATGATATTGGTTCATCCTGGATTTTGGAGAGTGTTGCATCTCCCCAATGCGATGATCTGTGCAGTCCACCTGATCGCAACTTACACCATATACAACATCACATTTCCTTTCCTTGTGGAGCTCATCCTTGAGGTGCACCAGTTGGTGTCTCAGAGTATTTTAGGGCTTGAAGGGAGAGGAGATCCCCAACCTTGAGAAGGATCGTTTTACCCTGTCCCATCATCCTGCAACATATGGTATGGTGACCAAAGTTCTTTTTTTCTTGGCCATTGGATGAATATAGATGCTTAAGATCCTGTGAGTCTTATAGCACGCTTTGAACAACAAACTCTAAGCTGTGCATTCAACCAGTTTGTTGCTTAAGATATGTTACTTGTAAGTTCGGAAATGGAGAAGTGAAGAGAAAATGATGATCGAAATCTTGTAAAAGTTATGGCAGGAAGCAAAAAAAAAGTCTGATTAATGCTCAATTCATTGTTTAAAAAAAAAAAAAATATTTTTTTAAGGTCTTCACACCTGTCTCAATTTTCATAACAATTGATCACACTTGTTCTTGTCATCTCACCAACTAATCCACCAAGCTTTGTCAAAATCAATCAACAACTTTTTGAGATATCATGCTATCTATCGTTTTTGGTCCCATTTCTCAATGGTGAAAAAATACTGAAAGAATAAATAAAATTTTCTTATCCGGATTCGGATCTTCACCCAAATCGAATATATTCGTCTTTGTCACACACCCAACCTGTTCATGAATTTTCGTCCGAATCCATCCACGTTTTCAGATATCCTGCACACACACACACACACACACACACACACACACAACCACACACACACACACACACACACACCCACAACACACACACACACACCACAAACAAATAAACAAAAAAGACTTCATGCAGAGCATGATACTTGCGAGATCACTAAAACAAATTTGACCTCAAAAATAATTGGTGCTTTAATTCAATGACCACATATACAAATCCTCTTTGAATTTCAAGGCAATTGAATGAAAATGACGATTTTAGAAATTTAGCCGATGTTGTTCACATTCAGACCTCCAAAATAAATGGTGATTTAATTCAGTGACTTGATATGCAAATTCTCTTCAAATTTCAAGTCAATCGGATGAAAATTGAGGATTTTAGAAATTTAGCCGATGTTGTTCACATTCAGACCTCCAAAATAAATGCTGATTGAATTCAGTGACTTGATATGCAAATTCTCTTCAAATTTCAAGTCAATTGGATGAAAATTGAGGATTTTAGAAATTTGACATTTGTTGACCTTTGGCCTATGTTGACCTGTTGACTTCAAAATCAATAGCCTTCTTGCTTATGACAAACTCTACCATGTGGTGAAGTTTAATGAAGATCGGTTTAAAATTGTGACCTGTAGGCGATAAACATACAAACAGACAAACAAGAAAAAGATGTCGTGCAGAGCAGGATACATGCAAAATCCAACCCCCTCTCTAAATGTTTCCATGAATACATTGAGTTGTCCATTTCATTAAGACTAAAATTGACAATCTTATTCAAAGCTGAGGTCAATCAGATGAAAATTGATTATTTTTCAGATTGAAATTGATGATTTAAGAAGTTTGACCTTGAGTTGACTTTTGTCCTTTTGAATTAAAAAATAGTTGGTTTCCCAATTCAGTGACACAATATGCAAATCCTGTTCAACTTTCAAGTCAATCTGATGAAAAATTACGATGTTAGAAATTTGACCTCAAGATGACCTTTGACCTTTGACCTCAAAATCAATAAACTTCTCAGTTGAGACTACTTCTACAACTTGGAAAAGTTTCATGACGATCGGTTTATAATTGTGATCTGTAAGTGATTGAAAAACAAACAGACAGAATAACAGAATGGACTGACCAATTGCACACATGCACACACACACACGCACAGACACGAAAATTGAGACCAAATCCATGAGGACCAAGTACAATGGGCGTTAATGAAGCAAGCAAGCAAGCAACCAATATACTTACTGTCTTACTAACTTACTAACCAATATACTGTCACACACCCAACCTGTCCACCAAATTTCGTCCGAGTCCATCCATAACCTTTTGAGATATTGTGCTATATATAGTTTTTGGCCCTATCTCTTAATGGTGAAGAATCACGTAAAAAATTCTCGGATCCGGATTTGGATCTTCACCAAAATTATGCATTGCTGTCCTTTGCTGGTCATCTGCACACACACAAAAAATTCAGAATGACTGCTTTTAAACTGTGGCCAAAAATTGTGTGATAGACAGACAGACAACCTTAACAGACCAACATACTTGGTGGAAAAATTTTTTTCGCCAAGTAAAAACACAAACGGACCCAAATGCAATAAATACCCTCTCCTATGGTGAGGGTAAATATTAATAAAAATTGTATTAACAGTAATAGTAGTAATACTGCAATAAGAATAAGATTAAGGATAATAACATGATTGAGTCTAAAAATGTATAATTAAGGTGAAAAGGACTTTCGATACAATTGTAACTCAACTACGTAGCTGTGCATATATGTGGGACCCATCCCCCTGGCCGCTCCTAAGCAAATGTTTTAGTAATGGGGGAAATCGAGTTTCCAGGATCATTGGCTGGATAGAGGTGATGACAAACTGTGGTTGGCTGCAGATGAGAGACACGGAGTGTACCGTAGATTGTGCGAACATGGATTTGACATAAGAAAGATGGGCGAAGCAACTTTGAAGAGCCACATGCCTTGAACAAAACTTGCGGAAAGCAAGTTCCATGAGATCTATCTCCATCATCCTTTCAGAGTAAAGTGACTCGTCGGGTAATACGAAGGATGCAAAGTGCTGCAAGCAGGGGTAAGTTGGGTTGGGAGCAAAAAGTACATTTTTCACAACATCATTCTTCGACAGATTTATCATCCTTTCATGATTTTCACATCAATTGTGAATATGAAACAACAACATAAACACTCAAACTGAGAAAAATTGAAATAAAGGATGGAATGCTATTCATGAAAATTATCCATCATATTGAAATACTCTTAACTAGTTAATTACGTACTGCATTCACTTGTTCAGCTTTGAAAATCTATTCTGTTCCAGAAATTAACGTTTTGTTTTGTTTTTCTTATTGTGGATTATCTTTACAGCGTGCACAGTGAATGATGAAAGGTGTTCAACACAGTCTTCCTTCTGCAATAATGTCACTTCAAAACAACCCCAAACGGAGAAGCACCACCACGGATTGCCACAGCACATGACCGATTGTAGCGACTCTACTTTTATGTGCAAAAGTGAATTTGATCAACATATGGGAAACAATTTGAATGAAGGGACTTTTTAAATGCACTATTTGTGAAAAAGCCTTCAAAAGTTTTAATGATCTGAAGGAGCACAAGACGATTCACACGCGCGAAAGGCGATACAAATGGTCTTTTGCATATTCTAGAAATCTAAACACACGTGAGATTATCCATGTGAACAAAAACCCTGATAAGTGTGCTGTTTGTCAAAAATTCCCAACTCCATCTTCTCTGAAAATACATGGGTTGATTCTTGCTGGTGAGAAGCACAAATGTGGTTTGTTTGTTTTTTTGGAACCACAAGAGCATAAGACAAGAGCAAAAGACCCAATCATTACAAAAATGCAAACTCCCCTCGGGCATAAAAAAATAAAACAAGCCACAATAGACCCCCCGACTAATAATGGATCTGAGGGCACTTCATTAATCGAATGACAAAGCATTTCTCCATAGTGGGTGAGCCTGGCTACGGACCAGCACAGGTCCGTCATATGTTATAATTATAATAAATAAAAAGTTATTGCCTCTGATTTTGAAGTTGGTCAACAATCCTTTGAAAAAAAACAAAAAAAGTGAGTAAACGCTGAGGTGCTGAAAAAAATGTGGGTAAACACCGTTTACGTGCGTTTATGCAGGCCACAGCACAGGAAGAGACGGAAGACGGAGTATAAATGCAACACATAACCTTATTTGTTTAATTGCTTTAATACTTGGTTCCTTCGGAAAATGATAAATGCTGCAAGTATGACTCCGATTGGTGATTACAATCTGGAACGAAACACTGTGTACTATGTTCCCAAAGCTACGGTGAGAGTGTAATTGCAGGCTGTGCGTTCTCGTGTCAATGTGAAGTCATCGCCTCGTGCACTTTGTGGTGTGTTATTGGTGCACTTCTTTGGTATAATTATTTTTTAAATCCGATTAAAAAACATTTTTTGTTCTAGTATGGATGCAATACCCAAGAGAGTATGTCGCTTCCTTCCATGGGAATCATTGTAATTGCTTCAGCCAATATTGTGTGAGGCACGATGACATTTATCAACATCTTGAAGATGAACAAATCAGCAATTTTACGATCTCTCGATCAGATAGTTTGTCGATTTATTTTGGCGTATTTTTCATTCTTGTTAGTTATGAAAATGTTCGAGAGTGAAAGGTATGACCACTCTATAGTAGTTTGTTCTTAAGCGGATCATTTTATACACATTTGAATTGGCGGACTCCCCCCCCCCCCCTGACTTGAAAGGTCAATCTGTTTTGGGCACCTTTACTTGGCAGATTGATCATCTTTCAATACAGAAAAGAGATAGAAGGTCATTTAAAATGCAAATATATTATTAAAATAGTTACATGTTCAAGTACATAGAATTGTAATAATCATGTTTTATTTGAGTACATTTTCCATTAAAGGTTGACAACACATTTCCTTTTCAAACAAGTTTAATTGGCAACATTTTGTTTTTATTATTTTCATCACCCTCAAACCTATTATGCTAATTTTGGAGAAATTTGCATCGCCAATAGCCACGGTCGGAGGATCCTGGACGTGGACTCAATGAACATGTATATAAATAAAGGCAAACTGTTCTTTTTAATCGCTTTTCTTTAACCCCTTATTGAACACCTTCCACATATTTTTGTTATCATTTCTGAAGATATCAAATTCACAAGAATAATACCTCGTTTTTGCTCTGCGGAGTAGAGACGTTAAAATGTTGCGGTAACAAGTATATTTATGTTTGTTCTTTTCAGTTGGTTTTGCTTTGTATTTATAATACAGTTTCTTTTTTTCCATTTATTGATCTAAGGAGAGATTTTGAAATCCAAGAAGATCTTGATACTTTCTTATAATTTACACAAGTAGGAAACTGCAATGGTATGTTTGCGTTATACAGTACAATTAGTATAATCAATTAATTTATTAAATGCTAAATTTTCATCTTCATTGTTACACACCTCGAGCCAATCAGTAAGTGTGAGATTTTCTTTGAATCTATTCAGGTTTTCATTAGATACAAATGTAGTTGGATTAAAGAGGTGGGAGGTAAAAGTAAAGATTAGGAAATGGTCAGATCGATCAGAAACAGCGATACCAGAGACAGTATCAGAAGGAACATTTGTAAAAATATCATCAAATAAATTTGTAAAAATGTTAAATTTGTCAATTAATTTGTAAAAATGGTATCAGAAGGTATATCAATGAAAGTTACTGTCGTGTCTGAAATTTTGTGTAGGTTTTCTAATCGCTGGGATGAATGATTTTAAGAGCAGTATGTCTAAAATATCCTGACAGTGGCAATTGTGATGGTAGTGAAGCAAGTTTAAGTTGAAATCACTCATGATAAAACATTGTTTATTTTTCAAGGAAGGTGATGCAAACAAAGACGGAATAGAATCTATGAACTATGCACAATTGGCATGGGGGGGGGGGGCGTATATTTCCCCTACAATAATATTTTTATCTCCATAGTTTTTTTATTTCAAGAAACGTACTTTCTATAACATGAGACATGTGATTCAAGTTGGCTCTTATTCCAGAGCAATTTATCTGAAATATAGAAACCTACTCCACCCCCAGATTGATCAAGCCTGTCATTGGATATCAACTTGAATCCCTCTATTGAAAAGAGTGAAGAGGGTGTGTCGGTGAACCAAGTCTCACACAAGCCAATGACTGAAAAATCTACATTTAAGTTATTTAGGAATGATTGGTATTGATCAATTCAAACTCCTGAGTCTTGCGCTGTCAGCCACGTTTTTTTCTTGGATAAAACACATTTTAAAATTGGGCTCCAAAGCCACTCGCCAACTGGGCATACTCTGTCGTTGAAAGTCTTTCCTTGGCATACTTGAACTCCTGTCCACCGAAAAGGCCTTCATCCAGAGCTTGATGTGGCGCTGCTCTCCCCTCTAGGTAGTGTCCTTTCCTGACATCTTATCCGGCTTGACGCCGTGGACACCAGGGCCTTCAAGATTATTTGAATCTCCCATGGTGAGGCTGAGTCGATAGGCCGATCATTTTCCCATTTGAGTTAAATTGGTTGGCTCTGTCTTCTACCACCTCCTTTCTGGTCTTGCACTCCATGTCCTCTCCGTATTCCCCCCTCCAGGTACTGCAGAGTGAACACGTTCCACTAAACCTCCTTCTCGAGAGACTCCCAAAATCCAGAACAACTGCTCACCTCCACTTATATTTGTTCCTCTTTTCTCCCACCTGTGCAACGAACTTCCATATTGTACACCACCTCCTTCCTAAATCTATATCCAGGCAATGCATGATGTCATCGCCGGGAGCAGAAGGAAGGAAGCACTCAGTTTTCTTGTTATCCTCGCCAAAGGAGAGGGTATTGCATTTGGTTCTGTTTGTTTATTTGTCTGTTTCTTTGTTTGTTTGTCCGCACAGAACTTTTGTGTTTTTCTCTGCAACCGCTTGTCGGATTGAGACGAGATGTTCACCATCGGTGCGACTACTCATGTAGAATGTTTTAATGATAATTATGACGTCATAGGTCACGTGGTGTGGCAGCCATGTTCGAAAAATGGAAAAACTTTGGACCTCTGTAGCTCTGAAACTGCACCAAGGAAAAAATTTAAACTTGGCACATTGCAAGTACTCCTCATGGGGGAATGTGGGATTTTTATGACGTCATAGGTGCCTTCGTTATCGCATCATAATAGAACGCTACATCCACTCCACAAATTTTTTTGATGACGTCATCAGTCACGTGATTCGTTAGCCATATTGTTTTTGTTTTTTTAGCCTTCAAAAATCTCTGAAATGGCTGAACCGGTCATCACTGCCAGAATTTATAAAACGGCAGTTCTAATTACGTCTCTTATTAATGACGTAACACACCAGTACAAAAACGACAATATATAAATAAAGGTCAAATTTGTTTTATGGATTTTGCAAGTACCGTGGTCTGCACGACGTCTTCTTCTTGTTTGCTTGTCCGGTGCGATATCTCAGCCATCCTTTGAACTAGGAAGCTGAACTTTGGGGACAAACATGAAGATGTACTTTGGTAAAAAGGGTATTTATTTTTTAATAATCATTTAATTGATTAATTACTTAATTATTAATCGATTTATTAATTACTTATTATTTTATTTCTCATCCTGGCAATATCTCAGGCACCTTTTGAGCTCGGAAGCTGATATTTTGATACGACAGTGCAACGGGATTTGTGTATAAAGAGTATTTTTGATTTATTGATTAATCAATTAATCGATCAATTTTCTTCCTTGTTGTCAATGGCGATATCTCAGCCACCTTTGAGCTAGAAAGCTGAAATTTGGGGGCAAAAGTGAAGATGTGCTTTGGCAAAAAGTTTATGTATTTATTTATTTATTTATTTATTAATCAATAATGATTAATTACTTATTTATTTTATTTCTCATCTTGGCAATATCTCAGGCATATTTTGAGCAAGGACGCTGATGTTTTGACATGACAGTGACCAAGGGATTTGGCTATAAAGGATATTTTTGGTTTAATAATTAATCGATGAATTATCCATTTTTCGATTAATTACTTAATTTTCAAAAAGTTACAGATTCAGATGAAACAGTGGTGGTTTCGGGATGCCATTTGGCAATTGATTGAGAAATTATTTTAAGATTATTATTTATTTATTTATTTTAATGATGCAATCAATTAATTATTGTACACCACTCCCTCATAATTCTGACTATGTGCTGCAATGTGGAATTGCCAGGCGCCGAATGTGCCCCGGCGTTGTCACGTGCTGGAGGATTTGTTGTTTATTTATTTTGTGTGGGGATGGTGTACTTTGAATGGACCGCATCTTATTCTCTTCAATTTAATTCTTCCTACCAGGTCTTCAAGACAGATGTTCACCACCATCTCAGATCATCCCCAATCTAAACCATGATCTTTTGTACCCTCGTAAACCCCAAGCCCACTTCCTTCCAAATTTCCAGTTTTTCCTTCCCGAGAGTTTCCTTCTGTATCCATCTTGTCCACCCCATGTGTTCTTTCCTGCCCCCCATTCCTCTCCACACCCATTATTTGTCCAGATCTGCCTCTATTTTGTCCTTCAACCCTGTTGTTGGTGTTTCCCCCTCTCTCTACTGTTCCTCTTTTTTCTGTTGCATCCTGATCTGTTTAGTGTTCAAGCTCTTCCACGAGCCTTGACTTTTAAAAACCTCCAAAGGCCCACTGGGAGATTGTATAATGAGTAATTGGAACAAACCTCCCACAACGAGTAATTGGGACAAAACCTCGTTTCAGTTTCCACTTTGTTGTCCTGAAGAGTTCCCAAGATGATCAAGACCCATCACACACACACTCAAATGGTTTTAGTTTGATCATTCATGTGTTTGTGTTCCACCGACGATTCTGTGCTGATGGACAATCTAGGTATCAAAGGGAATCCATCTGTTGGATGATAACACAAGAAGGGTTTGATACAACATGGATTCACCTTTAATACACATGTACAGCGATTACAGATGTACCTTGGGAACGGGTTCTTAAATATGGACACGAGGAGGGAACGGGAACTTTGTTTAAAAAAGGGAAGAGGAATTAACCTGGAACGGAACGGAGGGTTCGTTCAGGGGCGGGGGGGGGGGGGGGAGAGGGGGTACACACTCCCCCCAATCTGTGTACGTAATAAATAAATAGGATTGTGAGGTACAAGAATCTGTGTGGAGATCAAAAAATATTTACCTCACGAAGTGAAGAAAATTATTAAAATACGTGGAGGAGAAGAAGAACATTGATGTGAGATCCATGAGGTTTGTTGAAGAGAGTGATTGTGTAAATAGATGTAAATGTAATGAGGAATATGGTCACCTTGGTAGTTATCTTACTTCCGGTGTATATCCACGTGTGTTCGCGATTTGGATCTTGGGACAGTTTGTTCTATTGAGAGTTTGCTCGACCAACAGGGAGAGATCGTCGTGGTTTGGATTTCTTCCCCATTACGGACTCCGTGTTAAGGGTCATGAACCAAGACCCCCCGAGCTCCGATGGAGGGATCAGAGGGGGTCCGGGAGGGGTTATGAGATCTGTGGGTTCAAGATCCTGGACGTTCAGAACCTTCCTATTGGAGAGGACGTTCCGTACCTGGGACAAGGTACGTGGTTCTCTCGTCCAGGTGAATGTAATTTTCTCAGTAATTCTAACAGTGTTTTGTCCACATTGTAACTGATGTACATCAGATTGTAACCATGAAGCAGGTTCTACCGACATCTCATCGGATTCATGTTCCTCTCATCCGGTGAACCAAACATCAAGTGTTTTGTTTAAAACATTCTACTCTTGGATTGTTCGGAAACACCCAGCAACCAACTCCGCCCTCCCCCTTCCCTTCCCCTCCCTCTCCTCCCATCCTCCCTCCCTCTCTCTCCTCTCCTCCCTCCCTCTCTCCCTCTCTCCTCTCTCCTCTCTCCTCTCTCCTCCACTCCTCTCTCCCTCTCTCCTCTCCCTCCCTCTCTCCCTCTCTCCCTCTCCTCCTCTCTCTCCTCCCATCCTCTCTCCTCCATCCTCTCTCCCTCCATCCTCTCTCCCTCCATCCCTCTCCCTCCCATCCTCTCTCTCCTCCATCTCTCCCTCCATCCTCTCTCTCTTCTCTCCTCCCTCCCTCTCTCCGTCTCTCTCTCCTCCTCTCTCCCTCTCTCTCTCCCCTCTCTCTCTCCCCTCTCCTCTCTCCCCTCTCTCTCTCCCTCCCTCCATCCCTCTCTCCTCCTCTTCCCCCTTCCCCCTCCCTCCCCTCTCCTCCCCTCCCTCTTCCCTCTCCTCCCTCCCTCCTTCCCCCCCCACTCCCTCTCTCCCTTCCTTCCCTCTCTCTCCTTCCCTTCCTCTCTCCCCTCCCCTCCCCTTTCTCCCCTTCCCTCCCTCCCTCTCTGTCCTCCATCTCTCCTCCTCTCCCTCCCTCCCTCCCTCCCTCTCCTCTCTCCCCCCTCCCTCTCTCTCCCTCTCTCCCCCCCTCCTCTCTCCTCCTCCTCTCCCTCCCTCCCTCCCTCTCTCCCTCTCTCCCCTCCCCCCTCTCTCTCCCTCTCTCCCCCTCCCTCCCTCCCTCTCTCCTCTCTCCCCCTCCCCTCCTCCCTCCCTCTCTCCCCTCCTCCTCCCTCTCTCCCTCCCTCCTCCTCTCCCCCCTCCTCCCTCCCTCTCTCCCTCCCTCCCTCCCTCCCTCTCCCCTCCCTCCCTCCCTCCCTCTTCTCCCCTCCCTCCTCCCTTTCTCCCTCTCCCTCCCTCCCTCTCTCCCCTCTCCTCCCTCCCTCTCTCCCTCTCCTCCCTCCTCCTCTCCTCTCCTCCCTCCCTCTCTATCCCCTCCTCCCTCCCTCCTCTCCTCCCCTCTCTCCTCTCTCTCTCTCTCCTCCCTCTCTCTCTCCCCCTCCCTCCCTCTCCTCTCCCCTCCCTCCTCTCTGCTCTCCCTCCCTCTCTCTCCCTCCCCTCCCTCCTCTCCCCTCCCCTCCCTCTCTCTCCCTCCCCTCCCTCCTCTCTCTCCCTCCCTCCCTCTCTCTCCCCTCCCTCCCCCCCTCTCCTCCCTCCCTCCCTCCCTCTCTCTCCCCTCCCTCCCTCCCTCTCCCTCCCTCCCCTCCCTCCTCCCCTCTCTCCTCCCTCCCTCCCTCTCTCTCCCTCCTCCCTCCCTCTCTCTCCCCTCCCTCCCTCCCTCCCTCTCCCCATCCTCCCTCCCTCTTCCTCCCTCTCCTCTCCTCCCTCCCCTCCTCCCTCCCCTCCTCCCTCCTCCCCTCTCTCCCTCCCTCTCCCTCCTCTCCCTCCCCTCTCCCTCCCTCTCTCTCCTCTCCCGTCTCCCCCCTCCCTCCCTCTCCTCTCCTCCCTCCCTCCCTCTCTCCTCCCTCCTCTCTCCTCTCCCCCTCCTCTCTCTCCCCCTCCCTCCCTCTCTCTCCCCTACCTCCTCCTCTCTCCCCCCTCCCTCCCTCTCTCTCCCCTCCTCCCTCTCTTCTCCCTCCTCCTCTCTCTCCCCTCCCTCCCTCTCCTCTCTCCTCCCTCCCCCTCCCTCTCCTCCCCTCCCTCGCCTCTCTCTCCCTCCCCTCCCTCTCTCCCTCCACTCCCTCCTCTCCCCCTCCTCTCTCCTCCCCTCCCTCCCTCCTCCTCTCCCCCTCCTCCTCTCCATCTCATCTCCCCTCCCTCCTCCTCCTCACCCTCTCTCCTCCTCTCCTCCTCTCTCTCGTCCCCCCCCTTCCTCCTTCTCCTCCCTCCTCCCTCCCTATCTCCTCCCCCCCTCCGTCTCTCTTCATTCCTATCTCCCACTCTCCTCCTCCTCTCCTTCCATCCATCCTGTATCTTACCTTCATGCTGTCTGGTCCTGGATTTTATTCTCTTGAAAGTCAAATTCAATTTCAACCTTTTGTTCTGCGTTAGGAGGGTTGTGCACCATGGAGCACACCCTCCACATGTACCAAAAATCGAACTATTTTGACTGATTTGTATTTGTGAACGAAGATGTGACGGTTTATTCAGGGTGGAAACGATGACACAGGAATTAATTAAGTATCTATTCCTACGTCCTTGTTCGTTTGAGTACCAAGTAAAGGCCAAGTGAAACAAGGAAAAAAAGACATAAAATGTCATCGTCCCGCTGATTTAGTAAATTTTTTGATGATTTCCAATTCACATTGTAAATATTTATTTACAACTAAAATGGCCGCCAGTCTCCCAGTCGATCATAATCGCAAAATAAAGCGAGTTACACGTGTCTGCCATGATGTACTAGGTGTTTGTGTCAAGACTGAACAAAATCGGAGCATGCACGTCTGAGAAATGGTCGGGGACGTGTTTAAATCACAAAATGACCACCAGTCGGCCATTTTGCATCTGGTCTCCAAAAAATGACGTTCAGATGTAACCCTCATTCACTGTGTGCCAAGTTTGAACAATATCCGTGAATACATGTCCGAGAAATGGCTGAGGACGTGTTCAACATCGTGTTTTTTTACAACTAAAATGGCTGCCAGTCGGCCATCTTTGATTGCATCGTGAAACAAAATGATGTGCGTATGTACACCATGTTATGTTGTCTTTGTGCCAAGTACAAATAAAATCGGTCCATACTTGTCCGAGATATGGTTGCGGACGCACGCACGCACGCACGGACACGAAAAATCGAGATCCAATTCACAAGCTCCCGTTTCGTACTAAGTCCCAAAGGGGGTGAATGAATTATTACTTTCTTGTCTAGGCTTTTTAAAAAAATAGGAGGGGGTGCTTTACCTGTTTGATATTTTCCAGATGTTTGATTTTTTTTTTTGAAAAGGCCACCACATGGTGAAGTCTACCAGACCAAAGACGAGCACTACCACCAATGCACATCCCATGTCCCATTAAAAATGATGTTGGTCACATACCCGATGAGTTAACATCTACTGCAGCAGCGGCACGGTCGACTGCCTTGTGCGTTTATATGTACTCAACCGGTACTAGATATATGCGGACTTTGCACTACTTACCTGAGCTGTCTGGTAGTTGTCGGCGATGGGCGATTCCTGGTCGAACTACCCATTTGCAAATTCGTTTAAAATATCCCTCAGTCCCCAGTCTGATTTCAATTGAACACCTTACGAGCGTACCAAGG
>CM068968.1:39307896-39325929 GCA_035128595.1 Eptatretus atami
GGTATGTATCTTACTTCACGTGTATATCCACCGTGTGTTCGCGATTTGATCCTCCTTACTGGACATGTTTTTCTATTGATGAGGTTCGCCGCTCGACCAACAGGGGAGAGATCGTTCGTGGATCTTGGAATTCTTCCCCCATTACGGACTCCGTGCTTAGGGTCATGAACCAAGACCCCCCGCTCACGACCCTGGAGGGATCACAGGGGGTCCGGGAGGGGTTAATGAGATCTGTTGGGTTCAACGATCCTGGACGTTCAGAACCTTCCTTTGGAGAGGACGGGTCCGTACCTGGGAGACATGGTACGTGGTTCTCTCGCCTCCAGTGTGAATGAATTTCTCAGCTAATCTCTACAGTGTTTTGTCCACATTGTTAACTGATTGGTACATCAGATTGAAACCATGAAACAGGTTCTACGACATTCTCATCGGATTTCATGTTCCTCTATCCGTGGACAATTGATGATCGCTACTGGTGAACCAAACATCAATGTTTTGTTTAAAACATTCTACTCTTGGGATGTTCGGACAACACCCAGCAACCAACTTCCGCCCCATCCCCTTCCCTTTCCGCCTCCTCTCCTCCTCCATCCTCCCCTCCCTCCCTCTCTCCTCTCTCCCTCTCTTCCTCCCCATCTCCTCTCTCCCTCCATCCTCTCTCCCTCCCACTCCATCTCTCCCTCCTCTCTCGCCCTCCCATCCTCTCTCCCTCCCATTGCCTCTCTCTCCTTCTCTCCCTTCCCATATCTCTCTCTCCTTCTCTCTTCCTCCCCTCTTCTTCTCCTCCTCTCTCTCCCCTCTCTCTCTCCCTTCCCCTCCCTCATCTCTCCCCCTCCCCTCCTCTCTCTCCCCCTTCCCCTCCATCCCTCTCTCCTTCCCTCCTTCCCCCCTCCCCCCTCCCCCTTCCCTCCCCTTCCCTCCTTCCCCCCCCCCCCCACTCCCTCTCTCCCCTTCCCTTCCCTCTCTCCCCTTCCTTCCCTCTCTCCCTTCCCCTCACCTTTCTCCCCCTTCCCCTCCCCTCCCTCTCTGTCCTCCATCTCCCTCCCTTTCCTCTCCCTCTCCCCCCCCCCCTCTCTTCCTCCCTCTCTCTCCCTCCCTCCCTCCTCTCCCCTCTCTCCCCCCCTCTCTCCCCCTCCCTCCCTCCCTCTCCCCCTGCCCTCCCTCCCTCTCCCTCTCTCCCCTCCCTCCTCCCCTCTTCTTTCCCTCCCCTCTCTTTTCCCCCTCCCTCCCTCCCTCTCTCCCCCCTCCCTCTTCCCCTCCCTCCCTCCCTCTCTCCCCTCCCTCCCTCCCTCCCTCTCTCTCCCCTCCCTCCTCCCTCTCTCCCCTCCGTCTCTTCCCCCTCTCTCTCTCCCTCCCTCCTCCCCCTCCCTCTCTCCCCTCTCTCCTGTCCCTCCCTCCCCTCTCTCCCCTCCTCCCTTCCCTCTCTCCCCTCCTCCCTCTTCTCTCCTCCTCCTCTCTCCCCTCCCTCTCTCTCCCCTCCCTCCTCTCCTCCCCCTCTCCCCTCTCCCCCTCCCTCCCTCGCTCTCCCTCCCTCCCTCCCTCTCTCTCCCCCCCGTTCCCTCCCTCCCTCTCTCCCCTCACCTCCCTCCCTTTCTCCCTCCCTCCTCCCTCTCTCCCCTCCCCTCCCTCCTCTCTCCCTCTCCCTCCCTCCCCTCTCCCCTCCCCTCCCTCCTCTCTCTCCCTCCCTCTCCCTCCCCTTCACCTCCTCTCCCTCCTCCCTCCCTCTCTCCCCCCCCTCCCTCTTCTTCCCCTTCCCTCTCTCTCCTCCTCCTCCCTCCTCACCTCTCTCGTCCCCTCCCTCTCTCTCCCCTCCCCTCCTCTCTCCCCTCCTCCCTCTCTCTCCCCTCTCCCCCTCCCTCCTCTGCTCTCCCCTTCCTTCCCTCCCTCTCTCTCCCTCCCTCCCTCTCTCCCCTCCCCTCCCTCCCTCCCCTCCCCCCTCTCTCTCCCCTCCCTCCCTCCCTCTCTCTCCCCTCTCTCCCCTCTCCATCCCTCTCTCTCCCCTTCCCCCCTCCCTTCCCTCTCTCTTCCCCCCTCCCTCCCCTCTCTCTCCCCTCCCTCCTTCCCTCCCTCTCCCTCCCCCCTCTCTCTCCCCTCCCTCCCTCTTCTCCCCTCCCTCCCTCCCTCTTCTCCCTCCTCCCTCCCTCTCTCTCCCTCCCTCACCTCCCTCTCTCTCCCTCCTCCTCTCTCTCGCCCTCCTTTCCCTCTCTCTCCCTCCCTCCTCCCTCGCTCTCTTCCATCCATCCGTATCTAACCTTCATGCGTCTCGTCCCTGTATCTTTATTCTCTTAAATGTCAAATTTCAATTTCAACCTTTTGTTTCTGCTTAGGAGGTTGTGCACCATGGAGCAACCCTCCACACTGTACCAAAATCGAACTATTTTGACTGTTGTATGTGAACAAAGTGACGTTATATCAGGTGAAACGATGACACAGGAATTAATAAGTTAATATCTATCTTACGTCCTTGTTCGTTGAGTACCAAGTTAAGCCAAGTGAAACAAGGAAAAAAGACATAAAAATGTCATCGTCCCGCTGATTTTAGTTAAATTTTTGATGATTTCCAACTTCACATTGTAAATATTTATTTACATACTAAAATGGCGCCAGTTCCCAGTTCGATCATAACGCAAAATAAAGCGAGTTACACGTTCCTGCCATGAGTACTAGGTTTGTCAGATGAACAAAATCGGAGCATGCACGTCTGAGAAAATGGATCGGACGTGTTGTAAATCACAAAATGACACCAGTCGCCATTTGCATCTGTCTCACACAAAATGAGCTTCAGATGTAACCCTCATTCACTGATGTGCCAATGTTGAACAATATCCGTGAATACATGTCCGAGAACATGGCTGAGACGTTCACTATCGTGTTTTTTACAACTAAAATGCTGCTGCCAGTCGCCATTCTTTGATGCATCGTGAAACAAATGATGTGCGTATTACACCATTTATGTTTCTTTGTGCCAATTACAAATAAAATCGGTCCATACTTGTCCGAGATATGTTGCGGACGCACGCCACGCACGCACGGACACAGAAAAATCGGATCCAATTCACAAGCTCCCGTTCTCTACTAAGTCCCAAAGGTCGCCGTGAATGAATTATACTTTCTTGTCTAGGCTTTTAAAATAGGAGAGGGGGCTTTACCCGTTTGATATTTTCCAGATGTTTTGATTTTTTTTCTTGAGAGGGCACACATGGTGAAGTCTACCAGACAAAGCGAGCACACCACCAAGCACATCCCAGTTCCCATATAAATAATGATGTTGTCACATACCGATGATTAACATCTACTGCAGCAGCGCGCACGTCGACTGCCTTGTGGTTATATTTACTCAAGGTACGATATATGCGGACTTTGCCACTACTTACCTGAGCTGTCTTAGTTCGGCGATGGGCGATTCCTGGTCGAACTTACCCATGCAAATTCGTTTAAATATCCCTCAGTCCCCAGTCTGATTTCAATTGAACACCTTACGAGCTACCAAGGAGTTCAAAGCTTTCTTGCCAACCTTCCGGAATACTATACAACAATGCAATTTAATACAAGCCTTCGGAAGACATGTACGCTGTAGTTGTCTTAGCGGTTAGGGGTGGCTTGGATCCAGGGTTCCTGATCAACGTCCCGTTGCAAGCCTTTCTGGATACATGTAAGCTGTGTTGGCTTAGCGGTTAGGGTGTGCGGCTGGATCCTATGTTCTGCAGTTCAATCCCCGTTGGCGCTGAATTATAACACAGCGGTGTTGACTCGCCTGTCATTCTTCCGGGAGGTTCGGCAAAAATTGATACCAGTGTCTGGGATAATTGAGCCATGTCGTCATCCTGCGTCGGAAGGAACCCTTCCAGGATTGTGCCCAATAGCCCAGCAAAACTGCCTTCGGCAGCCACCGACCACTCTCTGTGCAGAGCCATGGTTCCAATATTCCAGATACATACAAATTCTTGAGAACTCGTTCGCACACTATTGCGAGAGCCAGCTTAGCAACTTAACTGTACACGTTAAGTATACGAGTCTCAAAAATCTCATTCGCTGGAGACGTTGCAGTGCGGCTGTGAGCGAGCGTTCTTCGACAAGAATCAGTTAGTTTGCTGAGCGCGAGGCCTATTGGCACCGTCTGGTTCCAGACAGCTGCACAAAAATAAAATGAAGTGTGTATGGTGAAGATCGGTTTCGTATTTGTTTGTTTTTAGTTCTTGAGAGAAAATAGTAAATATCCCCAAAAAAAAAAAACAAGGAAACACCATCAAAGAGGAAAAGAAGAGAAACTTATAATTATTTTTACTTGCCAAAATATGTTTCTTTTTCCCTTGTTGTTCATGAGCTGCACACAAGTAGATGTTTTAGCTTTTAATGTTTTGTTCATAATCTTTATTCTTAGTCTCTTGCTTTGTTAAAGGCATTGTCTTGTTTCTTGTGCAGAATCCCTCTATTGTGTGGTGAAGGGAACCCGACCTACAAAATGGTTCTCCCTCACAAGGTAAGAACTAAAATAATAATATTCTATTGAAGGGAATATACTTGATGATGGGTACTTGTGTTGAGATATCAGATGGAATTCCACAACATTGATCCTTTGTCATTGCATGTTTGCTTTCCTTGATCTTGCTTTCCGCAATGTTCCAAAGGTTCGCAGTCAGTTAGTGAAGCTGAAATGAACCCTCCCAAGCTTGATGTGCATATCATCATGTGAAGTCTCCGCTCCCAAATGTATTAACGACACACGCGTGAACGGAACCAACACGCAAACTTTTCTGGGATGTCCTATTCTACATATTAGTTGACCCCGAAGACACCCGACGGTGAGAATGTACTCTTGCTTCAATACGTATCTAAATCCCGTTGGTAAAATCAGGTTTTGGAATCGATTTCACCAAAAGGCGTTTCCAAACCAAATTGACACGATGAAATTTGGATAACGAATTGCACAGATACACTGCTTAGCGTAATGAATAAATTGTTGAATAAAGGAGGCGACCAGGACAGAATGAGAAAATCACGACGAATCCCAACAAGCATGTGCGATCAAACCAAAACTCAGAAACCTTAACAATTCTAGTAAAACTATTTTAAAGCAATGCAGTTCTACAAGTATTGTAAGCTCCACCGTTGTGTACCCCACCCCCCCCATTCCAGGAGCAAGAACCAGTTAACGTGAACGATGTTTTTTGTAAACCAGGGCTAGGGGAAAACCTGCACGAGCTTGTTTGGAGTGGACTCTGCGCGAACAAGCAGCCAGAAGCTGCAAACCAGAGGCTGGTGCCCCGACACATGGCAGAGAGCTTAGAGTAGGAATGCTCTCTTGCTGCGTGGATGACGTACTCACTCGATTGTGACTTTTTCGGGGGCTATGCTCTTGAGCAGAGGCATGTCTCCCCCTAGCCTTTCAGATCTGCAATACCTGCGGTAGTCCTGCCAGATACATCCTGCTAGCCACACCCGCCGAGGGGACTTGTGCCAATCCTGCTCTTTACCCTTTCAATAGCCTAAGCCCTTCTCCCGCTGATGTCTTAGTCTGCGAATGTTATTCTCATCACGACATGGAAGAAAACTACAACACCTTAACCTGTCGAGCAGGGGGACTGACAGTATGTGTGGCTCTCGGGCAAAATATCATGCTATACAGACTAATTCGTTTTTGGCCCCATCTATAATAAAAAGGTGAGAAGCACTTAAAAATATAAATAATTCTCGTATCAGATCCGAATTTGGATCTCACCAAAATCAGAAGCATTCGTCATTCGATCACACCCAAACTGATCACACAAGTTTCTCCCGAATATGTCCACAAGTTTTTGAGATATTGCAGTATATCGTTATGTACTATCTCTCATGGTGAATTCATTTCATAATAATCACAACCGGATCCGGATTAGGATCTTCAACTAAAATTGGAATGATTCTTCCTTTGCGTACACACCCCAACATTGTCCAAAAAGTTTAATCCAAATCCGTCCACAACTTTTGAGATATCGTGCTATATACTTTTTTGGCCCTATCTCTCAATGTGAAGAATCACTTTAAAAATTCTTCTAGTCGAATTCCGAATCTTCACGAAATCTAATCAGTTTGTCCTTGTCATCACAACCGAACCTGTCCACAACAAAATTTCATCCGGATCCGTGCATGTATTTTTAATCCTGAGACTTCAAATGGTGTCACCTTCTCATGCTCGAAGAATTGTCACATGAACCCTCCGATGTATTTCTCCGGACAGGTATTGGGAGGGGTCTCTCCTCTCCATGGCCTACTCAGTAGCAATGATGGCCTAGAAAGCCAGCCGTAGATCTAACCTCTGAAAAGATACACGGGTGCATTCAATGTCATTCCTTGAAAAATCAGAATGCTTCACAGCTGTCAATCTTTCTCTCCATCTCAATGGAGTACAGCTATCCCCTCTGGGCTGGCACTCCACCAACCATTTATATCTGGAATTCCGTCAAATCTCAAGCTGTCAAAATCCTTTCATCTCCTGCATTGAGGAAAAAGCAGACTTGTTGCACTCGTATTTTGGGGGGAGGGGGGAGGGGGTTTAACAACCTTTCCTCCGGTCTGGTTTCCTCTGTATCTTCAACCCCAAACCATCTCCAGCTCTTGGACACACGCATGCTTTCCCATATTCCTCTCCTGGAAAAATTCTGAAAATCCATGCTTAGACCACCATGTTCACTCTGTTTTTTTTTTCGCTCTCCATTTTGTGGAACTTCCTTCCTTTTGGCTGTTTCAGTCCACCCTTCCATTGAGAGAATCAAGTTTGTGATATTCCACCATCTGATGTAATCTTCCATCCATACCTGCAATATTTTATACTCCCATTAATCCAAGAGAATGCAATGCTCTTACTTGCACATTTCCTCCCCTCTTTTCTCCTCATTGTCTTGCTTCTTGTATCCAACTCCGGTCCCCCTGTCTGTACGTGGCTCCTTTGCCCTCTCTCCTTGCTCTTGCATGAACTGAGTTATTGTATTGAATATGAAAATAAATTTTAATCAAAAACAATCCTTAATGCTAAACATGGTAATTATTCAATAATTAAAATGCTGTACTGCTTTTATGTTGGATGTTGTGCAGGTGAAACTGATCAAGATGAGGGGAGATGTCTCCGTGATAACTCTCTTCCAACTTCAAACACAATCCGTGTGAAGGAAGAGCTGAGTGAAGATTCTTGCAAAACCAATGGTGAGCTCACAGGCTTGTTAAGTATAAAATGATTGTACCTTGAATTTCCTGTTTCTTGTTGCTCCTTGTTCAGATTTGTTTGGTCTCGAACATATCAAGATAATTTCCCTTTAGAAAAAGATCAAAGTTTGCTCTCAAAAGGATTTTGTTTAGAAAGTCAAACCTCGGTATCAAAAAGACACGAGAGGTTTGATGAGAGTAGTCTTGGTTGTGTTTCGAGATCAATTTACTGTGAGGTGTGCGATTGGTGATTTTGGAAGCAAAACCAATGATAAGATCTTCTCAGAGGCTGATGTGTGGTGTGTGCTTTGTGATGAAACATTCACACACCCTCAATCAGTAATTCTTGTCCTATTTGTTAAACTACATTTGTTTTTCCTACATTTGTTAAACTACAAAATAAGATTAAGATAATTTTTTCCCTTTCACCAAGTTGCTGCAGTAGGTGATTTGCATCATTAGGCACACTGTCTTGTTGAAATACAGGAACTTGTGGTGTCATGTACAACCAAATCAGGTGTAAAGAAGCTCAGATTGAACTGAGTTATATAATAATACAGGAATAGAAATCAGGAAATCAAAAATGAATTTTGATGATGAAGGAAAATTATTGAGGTATATTTATTTACTTATTTCCGTGAGTCAGACGGATACGAATGTGGAGCCGATGTATTCACATCCAAGACTATTTTATCAGTGAGATTTCTCTTTAGGGAAGATTCACTCTTTTGTAAGATGTTTGTCTACCTCCACCGGACTCCACATGACTCGAACACTGATATAATCGGTCAAAGAAAGATATTCTTTTTTCTTTAGTGTGGAATATCCTTAATATTTTCCCAACACTTGAAACTGAAGAGTAATAAATGAACACCTGCTCATTTCCCAATGTGACGATGAAGGTTCCCTGTGTAAAGATCTCGACACTAAACCGTCTCGATTTGTGGGGTAACACTTTATTCCCCTGAAGTGTCGTCAAAATGGTTTTCTCAAATATACATTGATTGGCTTCCAGGTGACGTTTTCTTGAAAGTGTAAGTTTGCTGATTCATGGCTGTTAAAAATGCATCCTCATGTGTTGATGATGTTTTTGCATCCCTGTGACAAATCTCTTTTTTTTCTTACCAATCTTCAGAGAGACGGACCCCAATCATAAGGATGTTGTCACTTGCCAAGAATACTGTCACGTTCACTGAAAATTCTCTGCAGCAACACGAGAAATCTCCGGATAATAAACAGAAAAGTATTAATCGACTAGAACAAGATGCAGATTGCCACTTCTGAAAAGATATACAGGTGCACCATGTGCAATCAATCATTCTATTTGCATTTCATCTATCAGGTACACCTGAGGACCCACCCTTCAGAGAAACAGTTCAAGTGCTGTGTTTTGTTTCCAGTTGCTCCCTGACATCTCAACGTATCAGAATCACATGAGGACACATTTTGGCAAAATACCGTACACGTGTCATGTTTGCAATGAATCGTTCGTTCAGAACTCTTTCTACCGGGCACACATGACGACACATCCTGGGAAAAGCTATATCATTGCATGATCTGCAATAAGTCGTTAAAATGCAAATCAAATTTCCAGGCACACGTGAGGATTCATACCGGAGACAAACCATTTAAGTGCAGCATTTGTAATTATTCATTCAGTCAGAAATCAAGCTGCCAGATACATATGCGGAGACACACTGGGAGGAAGCCGTACAAGTGCACCGTGTGCAACAAATCGTTCATTCAGTCGACAAACTGGAAATCGCACATGAGGATTCACACTGGGAGAAAGCCTACAGGTGCACCGTGTTTGCAGCAAATCGTTCATTCAGTCGACAAACTGGCAATCGCACATAAAGATTCACACTGGAGAGAAGCCGTACAAGTGCACCGTGTGCAGCAAATCGTTTCTTCATTCCTCAACCCTCCTGGGACACATGGGCACCCACGCTGCAGAGAAGACGTACGAGTGCACTGTGTGCAGCAAATCGTTTAGTCATGAATCAAACTGCAAGACAGACGTGAAGATTCATTCTGAAGAAAGGTCTTTCAAGTGCAGGATCTGTAATAAATTATTCCGTTCTAATGCACGTTGCCAGAGTCACATGAGGACCCATACTGGTGAGAAGCCGTACAAGTGTGATGTGTGCAATAAATCCTTCAGCAGCGTGTCAAGTCGTAAGACACATATGAGGAACCACACTGGGGAAAAGCCATATAAGTGCACTTTTTGTACTAAATCATATGCTTCCCTTTCGTCCCTTCTGACACATACGAGACTTCACACCGGGGAGAAGCCATATGTGTGCTTGTTGAACAATGAACAATGCCGGGTACACATAAGGACCCATACCGGGGAGTCAAGCAACCAAGGCCCGGTGGCCTCTTGGGGAAAGCAATATGGCTGGCTGCAACAAAAATATGTCAAACAATGATAGTCACAGAAAATGACTAGAGGGACACAGACTCCTCCTACACAGATGCAGAGGTTTGTGCGGCCGCAACAAGCAGCCGGAATGTGTGCTGAAAAGGATAATGACTGCACCTTCGCCAGTGAGGAAGGGGATTCTCGCCTCACGACAGGACAGCACTCTACACTCAAGCTAAAAGCTAAAATGGTGTCTGTTCAACAACCAACAACTACTAGGCTACAGATGAATTGTGGAACATCAAATGACCAGAGCTGCAGCTTAGAGGAGAAGGAAATCATGCTCCATTGCAAAGCATATTCTGCACATGAAGCATGGGGGACTAGCGGTCAAGGAGAAAGATTCATGAACCAATTGAAATGAACAAACCCGGCACCCAAGGCCGAAAGAGTTCCCCCCAAAAAATCACCGTCACAGTAACTTCAATGATCCACAAATACTTGACCCAGGAAAGAAAAATTAATAAGACATAAAATGCCATAGGCCCCATTGTTTTCGTAATTTTGCTGCATGGAGTTAAGGGGCTCGCCAATATTTATGTAAAACTAAAATGGCCGCCAGTCTACCAGTCGGCCATCTTTGATCAGATCGGAAAATAAAGTTAAGTGCACGTGTACGCCGTCGCGTACTGTGCTTGTGCCAAGTTTGAACAAAGTCGGACCATGCATGTCTGAGAAATGGTTGGGGACACATTTAAGTAACAAAATGGCCACCAGTCGGCCATCTTGAATCCGATATTGAAAAACATGGCATGCATTTGTAAGCAATCATTCTTTATCTGTGTGCCAAGTTTCAACAAGATCCGTAAATGCACGTCCGAGAAATACCAGGATATCTGAAAGATGAGGTGAAGAGGACTTGTAAATTTAAGAAAGCTGAAATTGTAGTCGGATCGTCGGAGCAGCAGGGAGCTGGAGAAAAAAACCCTGACTGAGGACTTAAAAATCATTCCTGAGAATATCACTGCAAACGAGCTACGAGTGGAGGCTGTCAGAGGGTCAGTGAAGATTTTGAAAAGAGCCCTTGGAATGAAGCTCTGAGAACGAAGTTTCACAATTTGGTTCATCAATCATGACCCTTCACCAAAAAATAGGAGGTGGAGATTTTGAGTTATTGGAGAACGTCCTCCCACCTTCTGAAACTTACCAACGGAGATGACTGCCACACCACGTAACGCATGACATCATTCTCACAATATATGCAGCAATGGTATTTGGATGATATTTGTAAGTGTAATGATCATTATCGTGATTTTACTGACATGTATCTAAAACCTTACTTTGCGAGTCAGGTTGTTTCGTGCATATTGCCTTCGTGGTTTGAAATGTACATCTGGACAGAGCTGTGATGATGGAACAAGAACTACACAAGATGTACAAAACCACCCAGGTGGGGGGGAGTTTGTTTGGCTCAGGCAAGCACGAAATGAGACATTTTGGAGAAGCTACTGAGACGACGAAACCTCGACACTCTCTTGATCTTTCCTGAGTTGTACTAATCCATATAACAACTATTTCTTGTTTTCACCCACCACGGAATCATAGTAAAGTGAGTAGTTATTGTGTCTCAGTTTGATGATGTTCTAACGGCGGATGATTGTCTTATTATAATGACGGTTATAAAACACATGATTGAACCATTTCATTCCATTACGATTTGTACTGTTCAACCTTTGATCTGTCTATGTTCGATCACCTTTGTGACTTTGCAAGCACTTAATGATTTATTCATTTATTTGTGTCTGCAGTTACCGTTGTATCAAAGAGAGCAGTCAAGAACCTCCTGTGCCTTTGCCTGTTCGTGACAATCTTTGCCCTGTGACTACTATGATGGCCTTTCTTGTTTTCTGTTTAATTAATCCATTTGTTTTGACTTGTATGGTGGAGATGGGGTACTCTCATGGTCAATAACACCAACGAGTGATACTCGTGCTTATGTTTGCATCACGTATTTCATCATAAAAGTGATTTCCACACACCTGCTTACCAAGTTATTCATCACATACATAGACATTTAAAAAAGAGTTGACAACTAATAAGGGGTTATATAAGAGTGCAATGAAACAAATTTAGCAGAAAGTATAATAGCACATTCACATTCAGATGGAATATATGAAATAAATACTTATTTGGCAATCTCTCGAGAACATGCTAAGGCTTTGAATAAAAGTAGCTGTTGGATTTGCACTTACATACCTCATTCAATGCAGAGTGGAATACCACTATTAGCAATACCCTTTAAATCGCAAGAGTGGTGTGGGTATTTTATAAGATGGATGCGAAAAAGAAAATCTAGACCAATCAGCAGTTATGGAAACAACTAATAGGACTAGAAAGTGTCCAGCTGCAAAATTTTAGTAATTGGTACTGGCCTCACTTCAATTTAAGTAAAATACCTCCATATTTTGTGTTAAGTCAAAAGATAAACCAGAATTATGCCGAGTGCAGAAGGCATCGGAGAAAAGAATGTTCGGTAGGTCAGAGTGTAAAAATTATATTATTGAAAACCTTGCAATGAAACCACAAGCAGCATTGAATAACACCTATTTTATTTGTGGAAACCGAGCCCATTCATGGCTTCCGATTAATTGGACAGGTTCGTGCTTTTTGGGGTCATGTGGTACTTCATGTACGTTCACTTACCCATTCCCCATTTCAAAATTTGCAACGAAGTAAGTGGGGGTATTTCTAACACTGACTTAGCCTTTACCATCTTTCCTCAGTACAGAAGTGCGAAGGTAGCTGAAGACGAAAAAATGGCAGCTACTTTGGAATTGCTTGCTAATGAAACTGCGGATAGTTTAGCACTTTAGCAGATATTAATGTTGAAATGATTGCAATGTGAATGGTAGCTATGCAAAATCGAAACGCTTTGCATTTAGTATATGCTCCGCAAGGCGGGAGCCTGTGTTATTGTCTGAATGTTGAACTTATATCCCAGACAAATGAGAACACATTGCAAGTTTGAGAAAAAAAATTACCCCCGGTTGGGGGTGACGGTCATCTCTGAAGCTCTGTAGATGTGGATCTCTGATCGGCTTAGAATGGCTTCGACGTCGTCTTGTCTTTTGGTTCAACGTACAGACGAAAGCCCGGGAGGAAAAAGGATAGAAAACCTCAGAAATCAAGCTACATTTCTGAGTTATCCAGAGATAGATTTTGAAAATGGTTGATTTGGAACATTTATAATCAATGTGTCTTCAAAAGGATAGAAACCGGACCTCAGAAATCAAACCGCATTTCTGAGTCATAAATCTTCTTCTTCTTTCAGCTGCTCCCGTTAGGGGTCACCACAGCGGATCATCCGTTATGATCCGCATAATGATTTGGCACAGGTTTTACGCCGGATGCCCTTCCTGACGCAACCCTGGTCGCCTCTTACGACACAGGGATATGGTACACCTATTCTAACCGGGGCATACACCGGGCCCAGTACACTGGTACTCACTTCGCCGACCTCGGAAGGATGACAGGCTGAGTCAACCTCCTGGTGTGTATTAATTCAAGCGGCCAACGGGGCTTGAACTCAAGACCTTTTGGATCCCAAGCCGCTACCCTAACCACTACGCCAACACCAGGATTTCTGAGTCATAAATGGCGGATGATATTTTGACAATGGATGATTTCACAGGTTTACAGTATCGGTGACCTTGACATTGACCTTCAATCAGGTCTAAAGTCATACCGTCGTGCATCACTCATCGACCCCTACCTACATACCAAGTTTCATCAAGATCGGGCGAAATTTTTTTGACCGTATCACATCGACGATTTTTCCAACTTTGAAGACACGTGACTCGATAACCAGGACGAATCTCAAAAAACTCGGCCTGACCAAATTTAGATATTGTTCCATATTATCAGAATCCGAAGGAATTTCGAAGATCGGATTATAAACGGCGGAGGAGATAGATTTTGAAAATGGACGATTTTGCAACTTTGGAGTGACCTTGACGTTGACCTTGACCTTCAATCGGGTCAAAGGTCATACCCTCGTGCATCCCTCATCGACATCTACCAACATACCAAATATCAAGAAAATCGGAAGAAAAAAATAGGGACGGACATACGGACGGACGGACATCGAGACTGGTAACGAGATGACCTAATAAAAAGGGAAAATTAAAGAAGGAGTTAAGTTTCATAACTATTATACAGATGATGAAATATTTTCTTTGCTAAAGGGGATCTTTGGAGGATGGTGGACAAAATTGTAGCATTGGATTTTTATTGGAATGATGTTATTTGATGCTATCACAGTGCTTTTTAAATGGGCTGCTACGACATTGCCCTCATTGATTGCTTCATGCTTTGAGAGGAAAACAACATCTGTAATGGTTTCTCAACAAATGTCTCCTTATGAGGACCCAGATATTGAAGAGGAGTTTCATAAATTGTGATTGAGAATGTATAGGTTGATGTCATGATTAGATTCTGTGACCATGGACAAATGTTATCCTTAGCCTTGTTCCCTGAACCCAACGCCCAGGTGTGTTGAAAATGACTAGATTGCCCATGCTGGGTAGATCCCCACTGCAATGGCCTAAGGGCCTCCCTACACTCTTACTATGGTGGCCAAAAGCAGGCCCAGTCCCACAACCACCTGAAGCCCCCCCAGCTCATCTGGAGAGGGACGACTTCATGAAGGGCGAGGCTTTGTGATTTGTGCTTGGAGATTGATGCCCAGGAAACAGAAATGCTCATGCGGGGGCTATGTATTTAGGTTATGCAATGAAAAAAAAAGGGGGGGGGGGGGGGAATGTTGAAGTTGATTTCCTCTCGCATTTGTATTGGTGTGAATGAATAATGACATTATCCCCACTACAAATTATTAATTGATTCAGGTAAAATGCTGCAGTTGAGAGGATTTCATTGTAAACATAATTATCCATGTATTCTGTTGCATTTGCTTTCTGTGAAAGATACATCTGCTTTCAGTTGATATTGATGTCATTTTGATTAAACTATTGTTACGGTTGTGGAAATTCACAGAGCACCATATAGGTCTCATAGATCAGTTATGTCGATAAGTCTGTGTTCAGGTAGATTTCCCCACCGATGTTTAAAGGGATTATTCGTGTAACCGGCTGTGATCTTTGAGGTAGCCGTTTTTCTTTTGCTATCGTTATTTTGGACCAACGCCTTTCACCACCATATCTCCACAATGCCACCACCACATCTCCTCGCGAGCTCCTCAACAACATCTCATCAAACCTCTCCACAATGAAAACATCGCTCGCATCAACGATCTCCCACAACAACAACCACCACTCTCCACAACCGCATTTCAATCAACCACAACTGCCTCTCAACAACCACGCCACTACTTCAACAACCACAACCACTACTTCAACAACCACAACCACCTTCTCCACAAACCGCCAACATCCCCACAGACAACGGACACCACCATCGAATAACATCTCTGCCAACCAACGCGATGGATACTCAAAAACCCAAAGAACAAAGTGCTCCAAAAAGAGAATCCCAATAACGCCTGGGAGTTCCCTCCCCTCCCTCCCCCCCCCCCCCGCGTGCGGGAGGGAGGAGGGGCGATCGAGCCAGGTTCAAAAGGTGAAGTAAAGGAGGGCGCTCATTTTGGGCGGAAAAAGCCCACTGCGACCCTCCCCTTGGGGGCGAGGCGCCGTGGCTATAAAGTGTGTGGAGCCACGGTGAGGAGCTGGAGAGATCGGAGTGCAGCGGAGCCAAGGTGCACGGCCTGCCGTACCGTGCCTAACCGTGGGTCGCTGAGAGGGACGTCGAGGGTCCGCCCTAGCGAGTCACGCGAGGGTGAAGGTAACACAGCCCGGAGTTGAGTTGTGGGCAGTGTGGTGGAGTGGAGAAAAGGAGTCGCCAGCAGTAGAAAGAAGTGTGTGTGGAGTTGAGAGGGGTCGCCGCGGAGTTGAGTTGTGTCAGAGTTGTGGCAGTGTGGTGGAGTTGGAGAAAAGGGGTCGCAGCAGTAGGAAGAGTGTGTGTGGAGTTGAGAAAAGGGGTCGCCAGCAGTAGGAAGAGTGTGTTGTGGAGTTGGAGAAAAGGGGTCGCCAGCAGTAGGAGAGTGTGTGGTGGAGTTGAGGAAAGGAGTCGCCAGCAGTAGGAGAGTGTGGAGGAGAGGGAAGGGAGTTGTGTCAGAGTTGTGGGCAGTGTGTGGAGCCGCGGTGAGGCTGGAGAGATTGAGCGCAGCGGAGCCAAGGCACGCGGCCTGCCGTACCATGCCTAACCGTGGGTCGCTGGAGAGGGGACGTCGAGGGTCGCCTTAGCGAGTCACCACGAGGGTGAAGGTAACCAGCCCGGCCTCTGAGCCTTTGCGGTCTCACAGCTCCGTGCTCATAAAGACCCAAGAGTCCAGCCGACCGCCTTGTCTTTGATGGGTTTTTCCTTTGTTTCTTTCACATGAACGTTGTGGCGCGTGTCTCTAAGTAGTAAAAACTGTTAAGTGATTGTGTAAAACGGTGTGTAGTTCTCCTGTCATGCGTGTTGGCCTTGTATAATTGCATACGTGTTTTGCCTTGTTTAATTGCATACGTGCATGCTGATCGTGCTTATTATAATAAATGTCCTTGTGTGAATGTAAACCTGTTCGTTGCGTCCTTTCCCTCCATTGAACTGCGTATTGCATTCGGAATAATAGTTGGTTTTTAAATAGCCGATAAAGTGATCGGGTCCAACGGGGCTGTGCGATAAATACCCCGCTGGTTATCCCAAAACGAAGCGAGCTGCTTCAGGCGGCTCGTTTCAAGCGGGCCTGTTGAGGTAACAGTCTCTCGGTAGTCTGCCCGCGGCGATTAATTTGGTATATCGACAATTCGGCGATTGACCCTGTAGCGCGGGTAGAGTGTTGACGGGCTGTGGTGTGCTTAAAACACACCCCGTAGCGGGATTTCGGCGTTTGATCCAGAAAGCTGCGACTAGATTGTCCATTCGGTGGGCGAGAGCGGCCGCCATTGGCTAGAAGCGGTCGTCCGCACGTCCGTGCGGGCGAGAATCTACAACACTATGTAAGAACCTGGATATGTTGCATAAGCACCTGGAAGACTTAAGTATATCAATGAGTATATGATTAAATACTGTATAACTTTAGCTGTTTCTTATTTAGTTCACAAATTTAATGAATATAATGCATGGCTTTTGTGTATACGCATTGTAAAAGCTGCCGAGGTCCTGTGAGCAGCACCAGTCAGAATTTCAGAATGCAATGTTGTTCTTTATCAACACTAAGAACGTGCCGAAATAATGATTCACTCCCTTGATCTGTGTAACTGTCTGTACCTCCAAACCCTGTGGGACCTTGAGGGGCTGTTTGTGCTCTTTTCTGATTGGTTGTACTTGGGCCTTGCCTACTGAAACCAACATTGTTTAGACTCTGTTCCACTCCTTTCCAGTGGCAGAAAGTCGTCATTTTGATTTCTAACTTTGGGAAAAGTTACTCTTTCCCAGATGAAAGGCTATTTCTCTTTTATCCTGCTTGTTTAACAATTTCCCCCACTCGTCCCTGCTTCAAAATATAGCTTGGATGAGGGCATTTTTTTTTTTAGAGTTTCATTGATAGAGATTTCTCCCGTATGTGCGAATGTACGTAATGTATTAAAGATTCTCCTTTGTATGCTGCACCTGAATGTAAATTGAGTTCATTTCTACCACAGTACGATATCTCAAAAGGTTATGGATGGATTCAGATGAAACTTCGTAGACATGTCAGGTGTGTGACAAGGTCTAATTGATTCAATTTTGGTGAAGATCCGAATCTGGATCCGAGAATTTTTCAAGTGATTCTTCACTATTGATGGATTCCGCAGAAACTTTGTGGACATGTTGGGTGTGTGACAAGGACGAATTGATTCAATTTTGGTGAAGATTCAAATCTGGATGTGGATACGAGATTTTAAAAAGTGATTCTTCACCATTGAGAGATGGTGCCAAAAACGATGTATTGCATGATATCTCAAAGTTGTGGATGAGTTATGACAAAACTAGGTGGATGAATTGGTTAGGTGACGAGAACAAGCCGATTTGATTTTGGTTAAAGTCCGGATGCAGATCCAACCTATCATTGGGACACAAAATGTAAACTGTTCAGCCTGGCGGAGGTAAGTGCTCTACCGAGTGCCATTCCATTTTGCAAAGTGTCACTCTACGGAGACATGACAGAAGTAAATTGACACGATGATTTTTAAAGAATTTATTTATTGAACATTTGAAGAACATGTTATCCATTTTAATACATACACGAGTATTTGTTCGACTTGCCATTTGCAGATGTCAACGCTTTTACTCTTTCAGGCATAGAACTAACGAGTTCCAAAATTTCCTCTTGTGGGATTTCTTCTACCCAGCTTCACACAAAAGAGTTAGCAATTCTGCCCGATGTGTTTTCTGGAACTTTTTTCCGCACAGCTCATCCAATAGGCCAGAGGTGTTCTAATGGGAAT
>CM068968.1:39326977-39337189 GCA_035128595.1 Eptatretus atami
TTTACTGCAACATTTTCTATTTGAAAGGCTTAAGATGATTCCACAGGGCAAAAACCCGACGACGTGTTCTCTTCATAAAAAAAAAGTGCGTGACACCCTTGGGCCGTAAAGTGAATGAGAGAAAATACACAGGGCAAAACCAGACTATGTCTGTTGTAGAAGGCTTTTAGGCCCTTTGTAAAAGGCCCTGAGGGGGAGGAATCCATAGGTAGACTGTGATCAGTGTAGTATGGTTATTGTGTTTGGAGTAGGTTAGATTGAATGCCAATAAGGACCTGTCAAAATAAGTTGTTGCATGTGAATGCTGAGAGACAGCTATGTAATTTATAGACAATGGTAGACAGTAATTTTGCGTGTAAACACCTCGTTTTGCGGGTGGGCTAGGTGAGGACTTCCCATCAGAGGCACACATCAAGACCCGGAACTCGTTTCTGCAAATTAATAGTTGAATATTAGTACAAATCACTGAGTAAAATTTGCTTTCAACAGATTAAATGAAGAAATTTAAGGTGTCAATTTACTTTGGTCATGTCTCTGAGTGATTTTTCATTTTCTTCTTTGACACTTGCGAAATTCGAAGATTTTTCAAGTATGTTGGTTGGTTGCGTGCGTTATTCTGTTTGTTTGTTTGTTTATCGCCTAGTGGTCACAATTTTAAACCGATCGTCACGATACTGCACCACAAGGTAGAGTTCGTCATAAGAAGCCTATTATTTTTGAAATCAAAAGGTCAACATAGGCCAAAGGTGAGCAACTAAGGTGGCATTTCTGAAATTCTCAATTTTCATCCGAATGACTTGAAATTTGAAAAGGATTTACATTTCAGGTGACTCAATTCAACCAGTGAATTATTATTGAAGTCAACATCGGCCAAAAGGTCAACATTGGCCAAAGGTCAACAACTAAGGTGGGATTTCTAAAATCCTCAATTTTTATTCGATTGACTTGAAATGTGAAGAGGATTTATATTTCAGGTTACCGAGTTCAACCAGCGAATTATTTTTGAGATTCTATAACGGGTCAAACGTCCTATAACGATAAATTCTGGACAAACCTCCTACAACGAGTTATGGGGACAAACCTCTGACAACGAGCAATTCGGACGAACCTCCTACAATGAGTAATTGGGACAAACCTCCTACAACGAGTAATTGGGACAAACCTCCTACAACGAGTAATTGGGACAAACCTCCTACAACGAGTTATGAGGACAAACTCCGACAACGAGCAATTAGTACGAACCTCCTACAATGAGTAATTGGGAAAAACCTCCTACAATGAGTAATTGGGAAAAACCTCCTACAACGAGTAATTGGGACAAACCTTCTACAGCGAGTAATTGGGACAAACCTTCTACAATGAGTAATAGGGCCAAATCTCCTACAATGACTAATTGGGACAAATCTTCTACAACGAGTAATTGGGACAAACCTACAACGAGTAATTGGGACAAACCTATGACCTACACGAGTAATTGCGGACAACTAAAGATAATTGGGACAAACCTCCTACAAGGTAATTGGGACAAACCTACAGAGTAATTGGGACACACCAAACGAGTAATTGGGACAAAACCCACGAGTAATTGGGACAAACCTCCTACAAATGAGTAATTGGGACAACTTTCTAACAATGGAGTAATTGGGACAAAACCTACAAGCGAGTAATGGGACAAACCTACATACGAGTAATTGGGACAAAACATTGACAACGAGTAATTGGACAAACCGAAATACAACGAGTAATTGGGACAAACCTACACGAGTAATTGGGACAAACCTTACAACGAGTAATTGGACAAACCTACAAGAGTAGTAACTTGGGACAACCTACATACGAGATAATTGGAGACCAAACCTACAACGAGTAATTGGGACAAAACCTACAACGAGAGTAATTGGGACAAAACCTACAACGATTGAAATTGGACAAACCGTTACAACGAGTAATTGGACAACCTACAACGAGTCAATTGGCAAACCTACAACGAGTAAATTGGGACAAACCTACAACGAGTAATTGGGACAAACCTCCTACAACGAGTAATTGGGACAAACCTCCTACAACGAGTAATTGGGACAAAACCTCTACAACGAGTAATTGGGGAAAACACTACACGAGTAATTGGGACAACCTACACGAGTCAAATTGGGTCAAACCTACAACGAGTAATTGGGACAAACCTACACGAGTAATTGGGACAAACCTACAACGAGTAATTTGGGACAAACCACAAACGAGATAATTGGGACAACCTACACGAGTAATTGGGACAAACCTACAACGAGTAATTGGGAACAACCTTACAAGAGTAATTGGGACAAACCTACAACGAGTAATTGGGCAAATACAACGGTAATTGGGACAAACTACAACGAGTAATTGGGACAAACCTACGAGTAATTGGGAACAAACCTCTTAACAACAAATAATTGGGACAAATCTCCTACAACGAATATGGACAAACCTCCTACAACGAGTATTGGGACAAACCTCCATACAAACGAGTTATGAGGACAAACCTCGACAACGAGCAATTAGTACGAACCTCCTACAATGAGTAATTGGACAAACTCTTACAACGAGTAATTGGGACAAACCTTCTAACAGCGGAGTAATTGACAAACCTCTACAATGAGTAATTGGGACAAAATCTTCTACAACGAGTAATTGGGACAACCTACAACGAGTAATTGGGACAACCTACGGAGTAATTGGGACAAACCTCCTACAATGAGTAATTGGGACAAATCTCTACAACGAGTAATTGGACAAACCTACAAAGAGTAATTGGGACAAACCTACACGAGTAATTGGGACAAACCTCCATACAATGAGAGTAATTGGACAAACTTCCTACAATGAGTAATTGGGACAAACCTACAACGAGTAATTGGGACAAACCTACAACGGTAATTGGACAAAACCTACACGAGTAATTGGACAAACCATCAAGGAGTAATTGGAACCTACAACGATTGGGAAACTGGAGGACAAACCTACAACGAGTAATTGGAACAAACCTACAACGGAGTAATTGGGACAAACCTACAACGAGTAATTGGACAAACCTACACGAGTAATTGGGACAACCTACAAGGAGTAATTGGGACAACCTACAACGAGTAATTGGGACAAAACCTACAACGAGTAATTGGGACAAACCTACAACGAGTAATTGGACAAACCTACAAGAGTAATTGGGACAAACCTACAAGGGTAATTGGGACAACCTACAAGAGTAATTGGGACAAAACCTACAACGAGTAATTGGGACAAACCTACAAGGAGTAATTGGGACAAACCTACAAAGAGTAATTGGGACAAACCTACAAGGAGTAATTGGGACAAACCTACAAGGCAGTAATTGGACAAACCTACAACGGAGTAATTGGGACAAACTACAACGGAGTAATTGGACAAACCTAACAAGGAGTAATTGGGACAAACCTACAAGAGTAAATTGGGACAAACCTACAAGGAGTAATTGGGACAAACCTACAAGGAGTAATTGCGACAACCTACAAGAGTAATTGGGACAACCTACAACGAGTAATTGGGACAAACCTACAACGAGTAATTGGGACAAACCTACAACGATAATTGGGACAACTACCGGTATTGACAAAACCAGAGTAATTGGACAAACCTACAAGCAGTATTGGACAAAGCCTACAAGGAGTAATTGGGACAAACCTACAAGACGAGTAATTGGGACAACCTACAAGGAGTAATTGGGACAAACTTACAAGGAGTAATTGGACAAACCTACAACGAGTAATTGGGACAAAACCTACAAGAGTAATTGGGACAAAACCTTACAAGAGTAATTGGGACAAACCTACAACGGTTATTGGACAAACTCTACAACGAAGTAATTGGGACAAATCTCTACAACGAGTATTGGGACAAACCTTACAACGAGTAATTGGGACAAACCTTACAAGAGTAATTGGACAAACCTACAGGAGTAATTGGGACAACCTACAACGAGTAATTGGGACAAACTACAAGAGTAATGGACAAACCTACAAGAGTAATTGGGACAAACCTACAGGAGTCAATTGGGACAACCTACAAGAGTAATTGGGAACACACTACAAGGAGTAATTGGGACAAACCTACAACGAGTAATTGGACAACCTACAACGGGTAGTAATTGACAAACCTACAAGAGTAATTGGGACAAACCTACAAGGAGTAATTGGGACAAACCTACAAGAGTAATTGGGACAAACACCTACAACGAGTAATTGGACAAACCTAACTGAGTAATTGGGGACAAACCTACAACGAGTAATTGGGACAACCTCACGAGTAATTGGGACAAAACCTACAAGAGTAATTGGGACAAACCTACAAGAGTAATTGGACAAACCTACAAGGAGTAATTGGGACAAACCTACAAGGATAATTGGGACAAAACCTACAAGGAGTAATTGGGACAAACCTACAAGGAGTAATTGGAACAAACCTACACGAGTAATTGGGACAAACCTACAACGAGTAATTGGGACAAACCTTACAACGAGTATTGGACAAACCTACAACGGAGTAATTGGGACAAACCTACAACGAGTAATTGGGACAACCTTACAACGAGTAATTGGGACAAACCTACAACGAGTAATTGCGGACAAACCTACAACGAGTAATTGGGACAAGAACCTCTACAAGAGTAATTGGGACAAACCATCCTACAACAAATAATTGGGACAATCTCCTTTACAACGACAATAATTGGGACAAACCTACCTACAACGAGTAATTGGGACACAAACCTCCTACAACGAGTATATTGAGGACAACCTCCGACAACGAGCAATTTAGAGACGAACCTCTACAATGAGTAATTGGGACAAACTCCTACAACGAGTAATTGGACAACAGCTATTCAAACACGGTAATTGGGACAAACCTCCTACAATGAGTGATTGGGAAACAATCTTCTACAACGAGTAATTGGGACAAACCCTACACGAGTAATTGGACCAAACCCTACAATGAGTAATTGGGACAAACCTCCTACAAGATAATTGGGACAAGATTCTTCTACAACGAGTAATTGGACAAACCTACAAGAGTAATTGGGACAAACCTACAGGAGTAATTGGGACAAAAACTCCTACACAGAGTAATTGGGAGACAAATTTGACAAATGGAGTAATTGGGCAAACTACACGAGGTAATTGGGTACAAACCTACAACGAGTATTGGACAAACCTCACATACGAGTAATTGGGACAACCTACAACGAGTAATTGGGAAAACCTACAACGAGTAATTGGGACAAACCTACAACGATGTAATTGGGACAAACCTACAACGGAGTAATTGGGACAACCTACAACGATAATTGGGACAACTACAAGAGTAATTGGGACAAACCTTCAAACGAGTAATTGGACAAACCATCAAGAGATATTGGGGACAAACCTACAACGAGTAATTGGGACAAAACCTACAAGGAGTAATTGGGACAAACTACAAGGAGTAATTGGGACAAACCTACAACGAGTAATTTGGGACAAACTACAGAGAGTAATTTGGGACAAACCTACAAGGAGTAATTGGGACAACCTACCAAGGAGTAATTGGGACAAACCTCTACAATGAGTAATTGGACAAAACCTACAAGAGTAATTGGGACAACCTACAAGAGTAATTGGGACAAACCTACAAGAGTAATTGGGGACAACCTACAACGGGTAAGTAAATTGGGACAAACCTACAAGGAGTAAATTGGGACAAACCTACAAGAGTAATTGGACAAACCTACAACGAGTAATTGGGACAAACCTACAAACGAGTTAATTGGACAAAACCTACAACGAGTAATTGGGACAAACCGTACAACGAGTAATTGGGACAAACCTACACGAGTAATTGGACAAACACAAGATAATTGGACAACTACAAGAGTATTGAAAACTACAAGAGAATGGACAAACCTACAATGAGTAAATTGGGACAAACCTACAACGGATGATATTGGGACAAACCTACAAGGAGTAATTGGGACAACCTACAAAGGAGTAATTGGGACAAACTTACAAGAGTAATTGACAAACCTACAAGGAGTAATTGGACAAATCTACAACGAGTAATTGGGACAAACCTACAACGAGTAATTGGGAACAAACCTACAACGGAAGTAAAGTTGGGACAACCTACAACGAGTAATTGGACAAACCGTACAAGGAGTAATTGGGACAACCTACAAGGAGTAATTGGGAACAACCTACAAGTAGTAATTGGGACAAACCTACAAGGCAGTAATTGGACAAACCTACAAGGATAATTGGGACAAACTAACAAGGAGTAATTGGGGGACAAACCTACAAGGAGTAATTGGGACAAACCTACAAGGGAGTTAATTGGGACAAACCTACAAGGAGTAATTGGGACAACCTACAAGGATAATTGGGACAAACCTACAAGGAGCTAATTGGGACAAACCTACAAGGCAGTAATTGGGACAACCTACAAGGATAATTGGGACAAAACCTACAAGGAGTAATTAAGCGAAATTGAGAACTACAACCGTTACAACGAGTAATGGGACAAACCTACAAGATAATTGTGGACAAACCACAAGGAGTAATTTGGGCAAACCTACAAGGAGTTAATTGGGACAAAACCTACAAGGAGTAATTGGGACAAACCTAAAGAGTAATTGGACAAACCTACAAGGAGTAATTGGGACAAACCTTACAAGGAGTAATTGGGACAAACCTACAACGAGTAATTGGGGACAAACCTACAACGAGTAATTGGGACAACTACAATAGAGTCAATTGGGACGAACTACAACGAGTAATTGGGACAAACCTACAACGAGTAATTGGGACAAACTACAACGAGTAATTGGACAAACCTACAACGAGCAATGGGACAACTACAACGAGTAATTGGCCAACCTACAACGAGTAATTGGGACAAACCTACAACGAGTAATTGGGACAACCTACAACGAGTAATTGGACAAACCTACAACGAGTAATTGGACAAACTACAACGAGTAATGGGCAACCTACAACGTAATTGACAAACTACAACGAGTAATTGGGACAAACCTACAACGAGTAATTGGACAAACCTACAACGAGTAATTGGGACAAACCGATAAACGAGTAATTGGGACAAACTCTACAAGAGTAATTGGGACAAACCTACAACGAGTAATTTCGGCAAACCTACAACGAGTAATTGGGACAAACCTACAACGAAGTAATTGGGACAAACCTACAACGAGTAATTGGGACAAACCTACAACGAGTAATTGGGACAAACCTACAACGAGTAATTGGGACAAACCTACAACGATAATTGGACAAACCTACACGAGTAATTATGGACAAACTACAAGAGAATGGGACAAACCTACAAGAGTAATTGGGACAAAACCTACAAGAGTAATTGGGACAAACCTTACAACGGTAATTGGGACAAACCTACAGAGTATTGGACAAACCTAACAAGAGTAATTGGGACAAACCTACAACGGAGCTAATTGGACAAACCTACAGGAGTAATTGGGACAAACCTACAAGGCTGAGTAATTGGGACAAACCTACAAGGGTAATTGGGACAAACCTGTACAAGGAGTAATTGGGACAAACTACAAACGAGTAATTGGGACAAACCTACAAGAGTAATGTCACTACGAATGGACAACCTACAAGAGTAATTGGGACACAACCTTACAACGAGTAATTGGACAAACCTACAACGAGTAATTGGGACAAAACCTACAACGAGTATATTGGGACAAACCTACAACGAGTAATTGGGACAAACCTACAACGAGTAATTGGCGACAAACCTACAACGAGTAATTGGGACAAACCTACAACGAGTAATTGGGGACAAACCTACAACGAGGCCACATTGGGACGAAACCTACAACGAGTAATTGGCAAACCTACAACGGTAATTGGGACAAACCTACAACGAGTAATTGGGACAAACCTACACGGGTAATTGCGGACAAACTACAAGGAGTAATTGGACAAAACCTACAACGAGAGTTACTTGCGACAAACCTACAACGAGTAATTGGGACAAACCTACAACAGAGTAATTGGGCCAAACATAAACGAGTAATTGGGACAAACCTACAACGAGTAATTGGGGACAAACCTACAACGAGTAATTGCGACAAAACCTACAACAGAGTAATTGGGACAAACCTACACGAGTAATTGGGCAACTCTACAAAGTATTGGGACAAACCTTACAACAAATGAGACATGACAGAACTTGTGGACAACCTACAACGAGTAATGTGGGACAACCTACAACGAGCTAATTTGGACAAACCTCACGAGTATTGGGACCAAACCTCAAAGTAATTGGAAACCTAAAGGATAATTGGAGACAACCTACAGAGTAATTGGACATAACCTACAAGAGTAATTGGAAAACCTACAACGAGTAATTGGGACAAACTCAAGAGTATTGGGACAAACCTACAAGGAGTAATTGGACAAACCTACAAGGAGTATTGGGACAAACCTACAAGAGTAATTGGGACAACCTACAAGGAGTAATTGGGACAACCTACAATGAGTAATTGGGACAAACCTAAAGTGGTAATTGGGACAAAACAACAAGAGTAATTGGACAAACCTACAAGGAGTAACTTGGGACAAACTTTACAAAGGAGTAATTGGGACAAACCTAACAAGGGATAAACTAATTGGGACAAACCCTACAACGAGTAATTTTGGGACAAACCTACAGACGAGTAATTGGACAAACCTACAAGATAATTGGGACAAACTACAAGAGTAATTGGGACAAACCTACAGAATTGAACCTACAAGAGTATTGGACAAAACCTACAAGGAAGTATTGGACAAACCTCAAGAGTAATTGGGAAAACCTACAAAGGAGTATTGGGACAAACCTACAAGGAGTAATTGGGACAAACCTACAGAGTAATTGGACAACCTACAACGAGTAATTGGGACAAACCTACAAGGAGTAATTGGACAAACCTACAAGAGTAATTGGGACAAACTACCAAGGAGTAATTGGGACAAACCTTACAAGAGTAATTGGGACAACCTACAAGGAGTAATTGGGACAAACTACAAGGCAGTAATTGAATCAGGACTAATTGGAACAACCTACAACGAGTAATTGGACAAACCTACAACGAGTAATTGGGGACAACCTACAACGAGTTAATTGGGACAAACGCTACAACGAGTAATTGGGACAAACACTACAACGAGTAATTGGGACAAACCTACAACGAGTAAATGGGACAAAACTAAACGATTAATTGGGACAAGACTTACAACGAAGAATTGGGACAAACCTACAACGAGTAATTGGGCACAACCTACAACGAGTAATTGGGACCAAATCTACAAGAGTAATGTGGGACAAACCTACAACGATTTAATGTGGGACAAAACTACAACGAGTAATTGGGACAAACCTACAACGAGTAATTGCGACAAACCTACCAATAGAGTAATTGTGACAAACTCTACAACAGTAATTGGGCCAAACATACAACGATAATTGGGACAACTACAACAAATGCACCCTACAACGAGTAATTGCGGACAAACCTAACAACGCAGTAATTGGGACAAAACACAATACAACCGAGTCAATTGGGGACAAACCTTACAACGAGTAATTAGGGACAAACCCTACAACGAGTAATTGACAAACCTACAACGAGTAATTGGGACAAACCTACAACGAGTAATTGTGGACAAACCTACTACAACGAGTAATTGGACAAACCTACAACGAGTTATTGGCGACAAACCTCACGAGTAAATTGGGACAAACCTACAAGTGAGTAATTGGGGACAAACCTAACAATGGATGAGTAATTGGGACAAACCTTGACAATGAGTATTGGGACAATCAAGGAGAAGCAAACCATACAACAGGAGTAATTGTGACAAACCTACAAGGAGTACATTGCGGACACAAACCTACAAGGAGTAATTGGGCAAACCTACAACGGAGTAATTGGACAAACCTAAACGAGTAATTGGGAAACCTCACAAGGACGTAATGTGGGACAAACCTACAAGGAGTAATTGGGACAAACCTACAAGGAGTAATTGGGACAAACCTACAAGGAGTAATTGGCGACAAACCTACAAAGGCATAGTAATGGGACAAACCTACAGAGTAATTGGACAAACCTACAAGGAAGTAAGTGGGAATCTCTCTCTG
>CM068968.1:39338189-39349453 GCA_035128595.1 Eptatretus atami
TATCTCTAATCTCCATCTCTCTGCCTCTGAAAAAAATCTGGACGGTGGTCATCTCCGGACGGACACTCGTGTCACCCGGCCTTCCCTTGCCTCCCTCACACTGCCTTCCCTTTCCGCACCGCTCTTCACTCCTCATCCTCGCTCCTCCCTCCTTCCTCACCCCCCCCCCGCCACCTCCTCTTGCTCCCCCCCTCCCTCACCCTCCCTCCTCTCTCCTCCCCTCCTTCTTACCACCCCAATATTCCCGTCAGCGAAGCAACGGTTGTATTTGCTAGGTAATTAATAAATATACCTCAATCATTTTCCATTGCCATCAAATTCATTTTGATTTCCTGATTTCTATTCCTGTATTATTATAAAACTCAGTTCAATCTGGCACTTCTTTACACCTGATTTGGTTGTACATGACACCACAAGTTCCTGTATTTCAACAAGACAGTGTGTCCAAATTGATCAAATCACCTACTGCAGCAACTTGGGTGAAAGGGAAAAAAATTATTTAATCTTATTTTGTAGTTTAACAAATGCAGGAAAAACAGTTTTGTCATAGAAAGATTTCTGGTGGTGTATTTACTATTCACGATGTGTTTGCTACAATATCTGTTCAACAGTGACAAGAATTACTGATTGAGGGTGAGTGAATGTTTTATCACAAAGTACACACCACACATCATCCTCTGAGAAGATCATATCATTGGTTTTTTTCCAAAATCCACAATCGCACACCTCACAGTAAATTGATCTCGAAACACAACCAAGACTATACTCTCAAAACCTCTCGTGTCTTTTTGATGCCGAGGTTTGACTTTCTAAAAAAAAATCCTTTGTAGAGCAAACTTTGATCTTTTCAAAAAGGGAAATGATCTTGATATGTCCCAGGTGCACAAGGTGTAACAAGAAACAGGAAATTCAAGGTACAATCATTCTATACTTAACAAGCCTGTGAGCTCACCATTGGGCTTTGCAGAAATCTTCACTCAGCTCTTCCTTAACACGGATTGTGTTTGAAGTTGGAAAGAGAGTTATCATGGAGACATCTCCCCTCATCTTGATCAGTTTCACCTGCACAACATCCAACGTTAGAGCAGTACAGCATTTTAATAATTTGATAAATACCATGTTAAGCATTAAGGATTGTTCTTGATTTAAAAAAAATTCATATTCAATGTAATAACTCAGTTCATGCAAGAGAAGGGGAGGGCAAGTGGTACCAGAGGTGGATACAAGAAGCAGGGAATGAGGAGAAAGAGTAGAGGAAACATGCAAGTAAGAGGGTTGGGTTACATTGGATTAATGGGGGTATAAAATATTGCAGGTATGGATGGAAGATTATATCAGATGGTAGAATATCACCAACATCTTTTGAATCTCAAGTCTGAACTCTCAAACCTGTCTCCCTCCTCCAAATCCTGGGTGGCGTCCAGTTAAGTCTGTTTCTGGTGTATGTTCCCTCTCCATCCCCTCACTTACCTCAAATGGTCGCGCACAGCTGATACCGCACATTAAAAGGCTGAATGTCTAAACTCCGTGTTTGCTTCTAAATCTTGTGTCCCAAACCCATCACTTCTGTTCACACCTTCCCCAGTCCACCCAGCTGTTCCTGGACTCCGTGTCCTTTTCTCCTGACAAGGTGGAGAGCTTGTTGTCAAATCTCGACTCAGATTCTGCAACCCGTCCAGACGGCATCAGCTCACGTGTCCTAAAAACCTGCTCTGCTACTCTTGCTCACCCTCTCTCTGTTCTATTCACCCTCTCTCTGTTCTATTCACCTCTCATTTGCTCAAGGTCATCTGCCTTCTGCTTGGAAATCAGCAAACATTACTGCCCTGCTTAAAAAAGGTGCAAAAACAGATCCCTGCAACTACAGACCAATCAGCCTTCTCCCAATCATCAGCAAGGTTATGGAATCCATCATCGCTTCAGACATTAAATCCTTCCTTTCTCCAATGGCCTGATTTCCGATCATCAATTTGGATTCAGACCAGATCACTCTACCCTGATATGCTGCTTCTTACTCTCCCAACAATGGATGGAGATCCTCAATGCCAGACATGAAAATTAGAGCCATCTCCCAAAACGTACTGCATGCCTTCGAAACGGTCTGGCACCCTGCCCTGCTACCAAACTCTCTTCCTATGGAATCCAAGGCCAATCTCACTCATGGCTCGAAGACTCCTCTCCTGTCGCAGCCAATGTGTGGCCCTAAATTGAGTTCTCTCATCCCTTACTGTCCATAGAGATAGGGTGTGGGAGAATGCTGCATTTAGGAGGGGGTGGAGCGAGAATGGGATAAGAGGGATGGTGATGGGGGAGTTAGCAGAGAATATTTTATGCTTTATGAACAACACACACAGTATTAGTGCTTGGTCGATATCGGCAATTCTTCAGGAATCGGAAGATTGGAGTCAGTGTGATTACCGACAGCAGTACATACTGTATACATCCCAAAAACCTTGAGTAGCTTTCCCCATTGTTTGGGGGGCATTTCAATAAACAAATTATAAAAACAACGTTGCATTATAGATGTTTCAAGGAGATGTGCATAAACTATTCATAAAAGCTGTCAATCGTCATGTGACGGGTAAAAAAGAATTGGCTCTGTAATTTAGAAATCACGTTGATACGGCTCTGAAATTGGGTGTAATCGGCTTTAAAAATTTAAAACTCACAAAGTGAAACCACATAATGTTTCTACAGCAAACCCGGTTCATATTAAGATAACCAATTGTTTTAGAAACAGCTGCGAGGACAAAGGAAAATAAAACGTGATCGCTCGCACGCTGCTGAGGTTAAAAGTTAAAACCTACTGGACCTGTATGTCTGTCCCTCCATACCTCACCATACCAAGGTAATGAGTTACAGGAGCATTAATTCTTGACGTCATATGTTCCAGGCGTTCCCGACTCCATTACAGCGTCAGTTAAATTTGTTTTTTTTTCACATTTAAAAGTAATGGTTGGTTTCCCACTAAGCTTGTTAAATCACCGGGTGAGGAGCCTCCAATTCTACGTGGCAAACACGGCTTGTTCCAAGTTCTGTACAAAGCTCCGCACGGATAAACTACACGAAAAGGAGAACCACAAATGTTCAACTGAAAAATTAATAAAATTGAATTCAAAAATATATCGATCCAGAGAGAACACAAAATGTCAGTCTCTGCTTTCAATGCTCAAACCAACATTGAGGAACTCCAAACACGAGGTCGATGGAGGTTTTTTGTTGGTGTTTGTTTGTTTCTTTTTCTCTTTTTACCTCCGCCACTCCGAAAGGGTTGAAGAAGGTTATGTTTTCACCCCTTTCTGTCTTTGTTAATTGCCAGAATCCTTCGGATTTCGGCAATTATGGTGGTCGGTTGTGTGTGTCATTCTGTTCTGTCTGTCTGTCTGTTTGTGTGTTTGTTTACCCTGCAGCAGCCACACCGTTTCAGCGATCATGACCAAACTGGGTACAGACGTCGGCCATGGTCCAACTTAGACACTTGTTCGTTTTGGTGAATCTAGGTCAAAGGTCAAGTTCAAGGTCACAAAAAAACCGAAATTCTTATTTGCGCAATAACTTCCGCTAAAATGGTCGTATCGACTTCAAACCAAATCCAAAATGTGCATCTTCCAATTCTGCATCCAACCATATGTCTCATTGGGGTGTTACACCAACACCCTTCTTAGCAGTCAGGGTCGAATGTCAGAGGGGTCAGGTCAAAACTTTCAAATTGCGATAAAAACGCCATTTCAAGTCCGATTGACTTCCAAGTTATGATCATGACCAAACTAAGTGTTATAACTCATTAACAGTAGCAATATCGACTTATAAGAAACCAAATGATTTCCAGGTTTTTGTTTTTTCAGAGATCATGGAGATATGACAAAGTTATTCCGGCAATTCTTTGCTCAACGAGCAATTTCATTATCTTGCCAAAACAAAGTTTTTGCAAGATATGTTAGTCAGCTTGTATGTTTTTTATTATTATTATTATTATTATTTTTTTTGTCTGTAATCACGTATTAAAAATTCTGCAGAGCACAGTTATCATTGGAAATTTTTGTAACTTCGCATATCAGAGTCCTATAGAGGTCCCTTTCAGCGCATAAAATTTTGAAGGTCAAGGTCAAAGGTCAAGGTCACTTTGTCGCAAAATCAGGGGAGTCGACGAAACCCTTATTTTTTGAGTAATTTTAAGCGAATCGTCTCCAAACTTTATGGGAATGTAGTATATGGTCTGGCGCTCAGCTGATTAGTTTTTGGTGGCATTGGCCTTGACCTTCATGTGAGCGCCTGAGGTCAAACATATTTGACCCCAAGGTCAAATTTTCAAGTTTTAGGAACGATATCGTGTAGTACCTCAAATTGAACATCTCGATGAGTGCTTTCTAGATATGTCAAGCTTGAGACATTATGACGTCATTTGGTGACGTTATGAGGCAAACGCATATTTTTCATGGTTACTCTTGTAGAACGATTTTCATCGGAATCTCTCGTAGGCAGATATTCCTCAAGGAGTCGCCTCCTGGTGGATAGCAGCTCTGTTCACCTCAGTGTGACCTTTAAAGAAGTCACACGTGGTCACCTTTTGGCAAGATACGGGTCACCCTGCGGGTGACATTTGTTTATTTTTTTGTTTGTATGCAGGATATCTCAAAAAGTTGTGGACGGATTCGGATGAAATTTGATGGGTAAGTTGGGTGTCTGACAAGAATGAACTGATTCGATTTTGGTGAAGATTTGGATCCGGATCTGGCTACCAGAAAATTTTAAGTGATTCTTCACCATTGAGAGATAGGGCCAAAAACGATATGTAGCACGATATTTCAAAAATGTATTGGACCCGATATGTTCTCGTGGATGAGGCATTGCGTGGCGGAGGTATTGCGCTCTACCGAGTGCCCTTCTAGTTTTTTTAAATATGTATATATGCCAAAAGTAACGGGTAGATAACGAAAGCACATCGCACAAAAAAGTGGTCGAAAAATGAAATTGCACAACATTTTCAGCTGGCGAAGCACCACCAAAGGGATCGCATGTCATCGTGGCATGGGCCCAACCAGTCGGTCGATGTGAGATGTGTATGATTTTTAGATCTCTCCTGGAGGATCTCGAAGTCTTACTCACTTGTTGTTCTTGTGGACTTTTTGTTTCACAGCCTACAGTTTTCATCGAAACTTCCTGAAACTTGGCGTATATATGTAAAAATACCCTGCGCAGACAGTAACCATCTCCGATTTTGAAAAATTCCTCTAGAAAAAAAGTTATGACGTCAAAATATCTCCGCTAATGGAAATCGCCTAAAAAATTATCTCTGAAACTAGGCAAACTTTTTGAATTCTGTTTGCGGGAATCGAACAGGCATTAGCAGAGATGAATTACCGCACATATGATACATCACTATGACGTCATATCAACTTTTATGACGTCATTCCTATTTTTTTGACATTTTTTGTTTCAAAACCCAGAGTTTTCATCGGATCTTCGTGAAACTTGCCATGTATATGCAGAAAGCCCACGCGCAGGCAGTAACCATTCCGATTTTGGAAATTCTTCCTGAGAAAAAAGTTGACGTCATAATATCGCCGCTAATGGAAATCGCCTATACCATTATCTCCGAAACTAGGCAAGCTGTTTGAATTTTGTTTGCGAGAATCAAGCCGGGCATTAGCACAGATAATTTATCGCAAACCTGATACATCACAATGATGTCGTATTCGTTTTATTGACGTCATCATTAAGAGGACGAGGATCTTAATTCATTTGAGCTTGTTTATTTTATTTTATATGTATCTATGTCAAAGGCATTCAGTAATATGAGTGAGAAAGTGAAAAAAAAAAATCCAAAAAACTTCATTGCTAAATCTTTTGTGCCTGTTCCAAGTCAAGGCATGGTTTTGCAGGCCAAAAACATGGCGGTTTCAAACCTCAGCAAGTTAACCCATGATACGCCTTAAGACCTGTGAGAGCGAGGTGGCCAAGGATACACCCGATAAAGACATAATTAAAATATGGCCATTAATTACCTTCAAAAGGGGAGTTTTAATTAAGAACAAACACCCAATTTTCACTCATGCACTTTGTTGGAGTTCTCTTAGTATGCATGCGAAGGTTCAGGCTACTAGGTTTCATGGTTTTGGAATTATGGAGGAGACACACACACATTGACACACACTCTGACATTTATTAGTATTGATTTCTTTGAACCGTGACAGTAGAAGTTGGTGCCGATGTGTTCATGTCCATGAGATTTCTCCAAAGGGAAGATTCGCTCTTTTGTAAGATTGTTTGCGTACCTACTGGACTCCACAGGACTCAAACACTAATATAATCGGTCAAAGAAATATGTGCTGTTTTCTTTAGTGTGGAATATACTTAATATTTTCCCAACACTTGAAACTGAAGAGTAATAAATGAACACCTGCTCATTTCCCAATGTGATCATGAAGGTTCCCTGTGTAAAGTTCATCATCTCTAATCCATCTCAATTTGTGGGGTAATGCTTTATTCCCCTGACGTTTTATCATGGGAACTTTCATTCTGTTCCACTTTTGTACCTCTCTTCCCACTAGCATGGTTAAAGTATTTGCAAGAGTAATGGTTTTCTCAAAATATACATTGATTGGCTTCCAGGTGAAGTTTCATGAAAGTGTAAATTTCCTGATTCATGCTGTTTAAAATGCATCCTCATGTGTTGATGATGATTTGCATCCCTGTGACAAATCTCTTTTTTTTCTGACCAATCTTCAGAGAGACGGGACCCCGGTCATAAGGATGTTGTCACTTGCCAAGAATACTGCCACGTTCACTGAAAATTCTCTGCAGCAACACGAGAAATCTCCGGATAATAAACAGAAAAGTATTAATCGACTAGAACAGATGCAGATTGCCACTTCTGAAAAGATATACAGGTGCACCATGTGCAATCAATCATTCGATTGCATTTCATCCTATCAGGTACACCTGAGGATTCACCCTTCAGAGAAACAGTTCAAGTGCTGTGTTTGTTTCCAGCTACTCCCTGACATCTCAACGTATCAGAATCACATGAGGACACATTTTGGCGAAATACCGTACACGTGTCATGTTTGCAATGAATCGTTCTTCAGAACTCTTTCTACCGGGCACACATGACGACACATCCTGGGGAAAAGCTATATCACTGCATGATCTGTAATAAGTCGTTAAAATGCAAATCAAATTTCCAGGCACACGTGAAGATTCATACGGAGACAAACCATTTAAGTGCAGCATTTTGTAATAATTTCATTCAGTCAAAATCAAGCTGCCAGATACATATGCGGAGACACACTGTGGGAGAAGCCGTACAAAGTGCACCGTGTGCAACAAATCGTTCATTCAGTCCCACAACTGGAAATCGCACATGAGGATTCACACTGGGGAGAAGCCGTACAAGTGCACTGTGTGCAGCAATCGTTCATTCATTCCTCAACGCTCCTGGGACACATGGGCACCCACGCTGCAGAGAAGAGATACGAGTGCACTGTGTGCAGCAAATCGTTTAGTCATGACTCGAACTGCAACGCAGACACGAAGATTCATTCTGAAGAAAGGTCTTTCAAGTGCAGCATCTGTAATAAATTATTCGTTCTAATGCACATTGCCAAAGTCATATGAGGACCCATACTGGTGAGAAGCCGTACAAGTGTGATGTGTGCAATAAATCCTTCAGCAGCGTGTCAAGTCGTAAGACACATATGAGGATCCACACTGGGGAAAAGCCATATAAGTGCACTTTTTGTACTAAAGCATATGCTTCCCTTTCGTCCCTTCTGACACATATGAGAATTTACACTGGGGAGAAGCCATATGCGTGCTTATTGTGCTGCCAAATCTTCAGTAACAGTGAACAATGCCGGGTACACATGAGGACCCATACCGGGGAGAAGCCTTATAAGTGTACTGTGTGCAGCAAGTCATTCATAGGAATGGCCAGTGCAAGATACACATGAGGACCCATACTGGGGAGAAGCCGTACAAGTGCACCGCATGCAGCAAATCATTCACTAGGAATGACCTGTGCAAGGACACATGAGGATTCACACTGGAGAAAAACCGTATGAGTGCAGTCACTGTGATAAACATTCCGTGACAGCTCGGCCTGTGGGGTACATGTGAGACCCACACTGCGGAGATTTATACGAGCAAAAAAAAACCCCAAACCAGAAAAGGTATCCTAATCCATTGAGGAACAAACTTCCAAAAACAGGTGCAACTTAAGGATACTACATAGGAAACGAAACAACGGCACTCGTACAGCGCATAGTCTCGCCTTGTGCGATAATTCTGAACAAAAATACCATCAACTGAACACGCTACTATTATGACCCATATACCTGTATCATCCATGCACCCTATTATGTCACATTGCTTCTTGGCAGGGGTTATGAACGTCATAAATTTAATTATTCACTCACATCCGGTCATAGATCCGATGAAAGAAGTTTAATTATTTTGGATAAGGATTTCGATTCAACCAATTATGGCGGAATACCACTTCATTGATGACATTATCTTATCACCCTGGATACCCCAATGGGAGTTGATGACGTGCAAGTTTCAATTTTTTTTGTTGTCGTTTCGGAGAAAATGATGTCCAAAGTTTTTTTTACTTTAATCCAATATGACTGCCGTACCATGTGTGACCGATGACATCAGAGTTAGCATATAATATTCTCCATGGGGAGTCCCTCCTATGTTTAAAGTTTTGCATTGATTGGACAAGTGGTTGCAGAGAATACCATTTTTGGATAAGGATTTCAAAAATTCAACCAATTATGGCTGTAATACCACTTCACTGATGACATCATTCTTATCACCCTATATACCCCATGTGGGAGTTGATGACATAACTGTAGCGTTTCATTTTTTTATCATTTTCAAATTTTTTTCGGTGAGCGGTTGCAGAGAGAAATATTTTGCTAAAGTTGAAAATATGTAGATGTGGACGCACACACACACACACACACACACACACACACACAACACACACACACACACACACACACACACCACACACACACACACCACACACACACACACACAGACAGGGGCATGCATAGTTTCGCATCTCCTTCAGGGTGAGACTAAAAAGGAAAACTACAAAAATAAACATCAGCAGATGTACTCTGACAAATGGGAGAATGACAAAAGAGCAGGAAGATTTTAAAAAAGAACTTGACAGGATGGAATGGCAAAGAAGAGGTCAAATTAGTTATGATGAAGAATGGTTCATCATAAATGCCCAAGACAAGGACACTACACTAATGCCTTTAATAAAATGGTGGGATTAGCCAATCGGACAAATGCAGGTTTTGTGGGGTAGAAACAGAAATAGTACGAGTCACGTCCTTTCGGGATGTAAAAAAAAACTTCATGTCAGAACAATTGTATACAGACATGACAGCGTCTGCGGAGTAATCCACTGGCACATCTATAAACATTTCAATATCCTAGTCCCAGAACAATCATGGAAACACAAACCAGATCCGATCCTTGAAATGAACATATCTCAATAAACATGCTCATGCTCACGCATGACAAGATGATCCTATCAGTATGAAACATTGCAAACAAAGCAATGCGTCTGGACATAGTGCTCAAACACAAAAAGGAAACGTCGGCATTGTTGATCAAGGTTTCAGTTTCCAATGATCTTGAATTAAATGTTTCAGAAATCAGGAAAATGACCAAACACCAGGATCTGAAAAATAGGATCACTGAACCTGTAGCTTATCTGGTTCCCTGGCCTAATGTTGTCACTCCAAATTTGGTAGCATTTCTGCTTTTGTGGGTCTGGAGGGAGTATTTTAAAAGAATCGATGCGATTTTCCCAAAAGTTGACTAAGTCGGCCATTTTGACACACTTCCACTCACCGTGCCTGATCGGCATGACTTGCTGCAATTTAATTAACATCCCTACCTGGCCGTAATGTTGCAACCCAAATTTGTAGCATTCCAACTGGTGGTGTCTGGGAGAAGAAAATTTTGAAGAAATTTACTAAGTTCAGCCATTTTGATCCCCTATTAACGTCATGTGACTGCAATGAGCTTTTACAATTCCTGTTACCAGTCAAAAGGAATGTTTGCTGCCAAAATTTCAGCCGGGATCGGTTCCAGCGGTTTTTGCTTGAACAGTCAAAAAATGAGACAACAGACTGACAGACAACAACAAAAGGCAGACACACAGTGTGCCATAACAATACCTTATCTTGGCAATTTAAATTCCACATAAGCTAAAAAATGAGTGTCAAGAGGACTTGGGAAATTTAAGAAGATGAAATTGTACCAATGATTGTCGGAGCTACAGATATGATAAGAAACCCTCACTTGGATTATTTAAAACCATCCAGGTAATATCACTCCAACGAGTACAAGGGAGCTTTTCGAGGTTCAGTAATATTTTGAAAAAGAGCCCTTGGAACGAGGCTACGAGAACGAAGTTTTCCAACAGTTTGTTTCATGAATCACGATCCTTTTCCCAAAAAGGATGTGGAGATGTTGAGTTCTCCCACCTTCCTAAAACCCACAATGGCGAAATTAAAAACCAAATGGAGATGGCTGCCCCACCATATGATGTTAGCATGCTCATCTTTTCGCCATGGCTAGTTGATTTATTTTGGAGTTTCATTTGGATGTCTTTAAAAGTGGTTCTGGGTAGGAAGATAAATCTGAAGTGTTTATTCTCAAAAAAACATTGTGCTGTCAAACCACGTGACGTGTTGATGTCATAATTTAATATTTCAATACAATTTGGTCATAGGTCATGGATATGAAGTTCAATTTTAGGACAAAGGATTTTGAGCAAACAATATGGCCTGGCCTACCACTTCACCAATTGCATTATCGTTATCAAGCTTTATTCCCCCATTGGAGTAGATAAAAGTTTCCAAGTTCAAAAAATTTGTTTAGCAGTTTCAGAGAAATTTTTTTTCAATATTTGGGTTTAAACCAAGATGGCTGCCGTATTCTCATGACCTATGACCAGCGGCGCTGAAGGGGAGGGGGGCAGGTGGGGGTAACTACCCCGGGTGCCTGGGACCTAATAGGGCCTCGGCTGCTGGTGCATTATTGCTGGAGCGCAGCCTTGTGCCGGGTACAGTGCCCCGTTTTCTGTAAGCGGTACTCACTTTGCAGACTTCGGAAGGATGATCAGGCTGAGTATTTAATGGAACAATAGGCGACCAAACTCAAGACCCTAAGATTCATAGCAAGCCACCTTTACTGTTAAGCCAACACCAACTACCAAGGAATCTCTCTCTTTT
>CM068968.1:39395193-39415080 GCA_035128595.1 Eptatretus atami
GCGGCGGACCGCGGCGAGACCGTTCCGGCCCCGCAACAATATAACCTCCTTCCATCACCGGTGGTTTTGGTCGATTAAGCAGGTGTTATTTATGGCTCTCAGTTGAAGTGGGCAATATATTCAAGTAATTCAGCACTAAATAAATAATAGTACATTGTAAACCCTCATTTATCGCCAGTTTGAATATCTTGGTCTCGACCAATCACGGGCAATTATTGTTTTCCGATTTAGTTATCGCCAGATTCATTTCAGTCAATTTGTGGTTTTTGAGCTCAGATGAATCATCGTTTGTGTCCGCAATATGATTACCTCCCATTACGATACTTTTGTTTCTCGTGCAATGTAATAACGGCATCCAAACGTACAACGATGGACAAAATTAGTTGTGCCAAAAGGCAGAGAAAAAGAGTATGACATGGTGGGAAAAAATGTTATGTGAGATGTTAGGTTGGCAGAGGTGAAAGTGCAGCATACTGTGGTCCATCATTATGGGATCAAATGAATCGACTGTGCGATAATCCGTAAAAGCGAGTCAAATATCCATGCAATGTTGCCACCAGCGGCTCAGCAAAGTGCAAACGTCTCATTCCTGTCCTGTGATTCTCATATTAAAGATGGAAAAAGCGCTTAATATTTGGATTGAGGACAAAACACAGAAAACTAGAGGGGAGCACTCGGTAGAGTGCAAACCTCGCGCCGTCATACTGCTGGGTCACTTAAGTGAACCTATATCCTATTCATTGTAGGTCAAATGGATCAGACCACTGAACCACGATTGAATAAACTAAACTAGATCGACGCGCATGTAGAAATGCCAAAAAATAAAATCGAAAATTTTTTTGAAAAAAAAGGTGCAAAAATTTGTTTTTTTTTCTCTAACAAATTTTTTTGGGGGGGGGGGGGGTTGGAAATCCACTTAAAACATGTAGAAATGCAAAAAAAAAAAATTCAAATATTTTTCAAATAAATCGAAATTTTTTTGAAAAAAAGTTGCAAAATTTTGTTGTTTTTTCTCTAACAATTTATTTTATTTTTGGTGAAATACACTTAAAACATGTAGAAATGCAAAAAACAAAAATTCAAATATTTTTTTAAAATGGCCGCCATAGCGGCCATATTGGACTTGGACCAAGTCCAAAATCTAATGGCATGATCCTTGGACCATACCTATCCCCCCACCAAGTTCGTCGAATCCGTCCAGGAGTTTCCGTATACTGTTCACAACAAACAAACAAACAGACAGGGGTGAAAACAGTAACCTCCGTCATCTTCGATGGCGGAGGTTAAAAAGTGCCTTTTGAGTGGATCGGTGATACGGGAGAAATAATCGCGGAATGTACCAACGTTTCCACGAGGCAACTGGGGCTTGGCTCCATTTCAACCATGGCTACCGATAAGTTCCACGCAGGCAAGGATGGTTTGAGAATTCAGAAGAAGGTTCGGCCTCCAAATGTCAAATTAGCCAAGGGAGCAGCATCGCCAGACAGCGAAAAACTACCCACCGCAACTCATGGAACTAATCAAGGTGAAGGGATTTATACTTCACCTTATTAGCATAATCAGGAGCAGGTTATTAATGCCAATGAGACAGAATTATTTTGGAAGTGGATGCCATCTAGTACTTCCTGTCCAAGCAGGAAAGATCTGCTGCGGGCTTCCAGATGCATGACTCACAGAAATAACAAAATAAATATACCTCAACCATTTTAGGTCGTCATCAAATTCATTTTGAGTCCAATTCCTGTATTTCAACAAGACAGTGTGCCACTCCACCCCCACCCCCACCCCCAAAATAAATAAATAAATTAAAATCACCTACTGCAGGAACTTGGGTCAAAGATCAAAATTATTTAATCTATTTTGTAGTTTAACAAATGTAGGAAAAAACAGTTTTGTATAGGAAGATTCTGGTGGTGTATCACTATTCACGATGTGTTTGCTACATATCTGTTCAACAGTGACAAGAATTACTGATTGAGGTGAGTGAATGTTTTATCACATAAGTACACACCACACATCATCCTCTGAGAAGATCTTATCATTGGTTTTCCTTCCAAAATCACCAATCGCACACCTCACAGTAAATTGATCTCGAAACACAACCAAACCTATCTCATCAAACCTCTCGTGCTTTTTGATGCCGAGGTTTGACTTTCTAAACAAAATCCTTTTGAGAGCAAACGTTGAATCCTTTTCTAAAGGGAAATATTCTCAATATGTTCCGGATAAACAAATCTTGAACAAGGAGTAACGAGAAACAGGAAATTCAAGGTACATCGTTCTATACTTAACAAGCCTGTGAGCTCACCATTGGTATTGCATGAATCTTCACTCAGCTCTTCCTTCACACGGATTGCGTTTGAAGGGAAGAGAGTTATCATGGAGACATCTCCCTCATCTTGATCAGTTTCACCTGCATAACATCCAACGTTAGAGCAGTACAGCATTTTAATAATTTGATATGCGCATGTTCAGCATTAAGGATAGTTCTTGATTAAAATTTATTTCATATTCAATACAATAACTCGGAGAGGGCAAGGAGCACGTACAGACAGGGGGGCGGAGGTGGATGCAACAAGCAAGGGAATGAGGAGGAAGGAGTGGAGATGTGAGGAGTGCTATTTTATGTCACATCCATCTATAATTAATACATATATATTAGTTAATGTGGGATTCGAACCCATTTTCATATACTCTGTAATACATTTTAAAACTCTCTATAGTTTTAGTGGCACTGTTGGTCAGTGAGTCAGTCCACCAGATGCCCTCTGAGGCACTGGCTGTGTTTGCTTTAGTGATAACAAACCGAGACATGTCCTTTCTCATGTAAAGCTAAACTCTATCTTGTTTTTCTCAAGTATTCCACTCCTGGGCTCTTGTTTAATTTGGAGCTAGATATGTACGTACTCTTACCATCTTTGTGAACTTAATAGGGTTTTGTTTGTCCTTCAAACACTCCACAGTGATAAGAAGCCTGGGCAGGGGAGAGGGATTGTCTAAGACAATTGCTGGACCCTCAGATAAGCTGTTCGATTGTTCACCCTCCCTTGGGGGATGGACGGAAAACTCTTAGCTCATAGTTGAGTACACATTTGAGATCTTGTCACACCAACTAGGTTAAAGATAACCAGAGATAGATTGGAATTAGAGATAGATTGTATATAAGGGAGGTTTTGAATGCAAGACTCAGTGTGGTTTTGTAGCTCTCCACTGTGCTGGTTGAGCTGCAACATCACCTCCGCTGGCGTGTGGTACTTCAACAAAACTGCATTTTAGTGGAATCCCTGACTGACTCTCTTCATGCCGGGGCCAGAGAAACGAGTCTTCACAGAGGAAACCTGCAAGTTAAAAGCCTTCAGTGCATGGATTAATGAGGTATAAAATATTGCAGGTATGATGGAAGATTACATCAAATGGCGGAATATCACCAACTGAATCGGTGGATGGAGGATGGAATCGAACAGGTAAAGGAAGGAAGTTCCACAAATTGGAAAGAAAACAAAGAACAAAGAGTGAATTTGGTGGTTTAAGCATGGATTGCAGGATTATTTTCAGGTGAGGATCAAGGAAGAATGCATGTGTCCAGGAGCTGGAGAGGATTGGGGGCTGACAATGCAGAGGAAGCCAGGCTGGAAGAGGAGAGGTGGTTAACAAACAAACAGAGAGCCAGCAACCTGTCTGTGATGTGATTGCAATAGCTCTGCTTTTGCCTCAACAGTGATGATGAAAACAATGACAGCTTGAGATTTAACAGAATTCCAGAGACAAATATTTTGTGGAGTGCCAGTGCAGAGGGATCCGGTACTCATTGAGATGCAGAGAAAGGATTGCAGGCTTGTGAAAAATTCAGATTTTCAAGGAATCTTAAAATGCACCCATGTATCTTTCAGAGTGGGATCTGTGGCTGTTTTTTTTCGGCCAATCTTTGCTACTGAGTCAGCTGTGGAGAGAGAGACAACCTCCTCCAATGCCCCGACCGTAGAAATTCATTGGATGGTTCGTTGACAATCCTTGCAGCATGAGGCAAGAAAAACAAGCATTGGCCAATGGCCACTCACCAGGTGGCGTGGAAAGATTAGCTGGAAAAGGACTGCACAGGTATTGTGGACTCTGAAAGGTGATAGCAGGAGTGACGATGCAATCACACCAGCAAAAAGCAATCTCTGTCAAGTTATTTTGGGCCGTGTGTCCAGGACACTGCCTCGGACTATGCACCTCAGTCGCCTTTGTTCGCAGCAGGATCCCACTCCCAACCAAGTAACAACCAAGTTTGTCCTTGGACTGTTCCCTAGTCTGATGGTATCCAACAACATAATTTCTCAGTTACTGGTTCTTTGTCATGCTAATAGTGATCAATTTTGGCACTTTAACATACAAGTAGAACTGTTAATGTTTAAATGCAGTTACTGCATTGTAAGGTTGTTTTTTTGCAAAACATAGTTTTTTTTTTAAGGCACTGGAGAGCTGAAATACAGAACAAAATCCGACACAAACATAACAAAAGGAACAGCAGAAAAGAGAAAGGGAAATGTCAACATCAGGCTGATGGAGAAATAGATGGAGACAGACAAAACAAGGGATGTGGGCAACAAGAATGGGTCGGGAGAATGCAAGGAGTGGGACAAAAGGGAAACAGAAGTAAAATTTGGGAGGGGTGGGGTGGTTTAACGGGTGTAGAAAATATCATGTTTTTTGAGAGGGAGGATCCGAGATGTGTGTGAACAGCTGCCATAAAGACCTGAAGGGAGAAATGAGATTTGAAAGAGAATATTGAAGTTAGTTCCTCGGTGGGAAAGAGGAACAAATATGTGGAGGTGAGCAGAGATTCTGGATTTTTGGAGCCTTACTTAGAAGGGGTTCGGTGGAATGCGTTCACCTTGCAGATACCTGGGGGGGGGGGTGGGAAGGAGAGGAAGAGAATGAAGACCAGAAATGAGTTGGAAGAAACAGAGAGACCACTGACCTGTCTGGGGTGGGAAAAGTGTAGCGCAGAGGACTCGGCTTGATCACGGGAGATTCAGTTGTGTTCAGCCTGACAGAGGTATGCGCTTGACCAGTGCCGTTCTAGTTCAATGGGGGCATTGTTACCTTAAGCAATGCATCTGTCCTGCTTCTTTTCCCACCATTTGCCATGTAAAGTTTAGGCTTGGACACTTCTGGAAACACCTTCGGGTCAAGTTGATGATGAACCCCAATTTTAAACTGACGGGATGTACGTCCCGATCAAAGCACGCGACACATTCCACCACTCGGGTGTGCTTCGGTGGTCAACTCAGTTAATTAAGATGGGTTATACACAGAAAAGGTCACCGGGCATGGTCTTCCATTCCAAAGTGGTTGCACTACGTGTCTGGAACAGGGACCTTCACGCGATGAATATGCATATATGCGTTGGGAGGCGTTCATTTTCAGCTCCACGATGCTGTCTGAAAAACGTTTTGGAATGTTGCGGAAAGCGGAGTCAAGTAAAGCAAAACATACAAGGACAAAAGATCACGTCGGACGATTCAAACTCGATTACAATCGAGTATCATTCCCTTCAATTTGATATTATTATTTTAGATTCTTACCTTGTGAGGGAGAACCATTTGTAGGTTCAGGTTCCACCTTCACCACACAATAGAAGATTCTGCCAAGAAACAAAACAATGCTTTAAACAAAGCAAGAAGAAATAGAATAAAGATTATGAACAAACACATTAAAGAGTAAAAAAATTACTCATGTACAGCTTCGTGAACACACAAGGGAAAAAGCAAAACATATTGTCAAGTTACACACTGTTAACATGGGCCGTAACGTACTGCGTTCAGTAACTAATTAAATCTTTACCGTTCCCAAGGTCACCCAAATGAACCAAAATTCATGGCACGCACGTCGGAGGTAGGTGGATCGAACCATGTTTCTTACCTTTTTAAAGGTTTGTTGAAAGAAAGGGAAAAGGTGGACAAGGAAGCAGTTCGGAACAGTCGAAGCAAATCACCAGAACCGAAAAGGGAGAAGGGAACGTTGCAAACTTATACACAATGATGAATAATAAATAAATAAATCCTAACCCATATTCGATGCACGGATCACAAACATTAAACTGGAGGTGAGGACTTTCCTTCGGCGTAATGTGCTGGGTGGAAGGCAATGTCCAGCAGGAGAATAGCGTCCACATTTCAGAGGAGCCGTCCTCCCCGATCAATGACCAACAGAGTGCCAGTAACGAAGTGAGCTCAAAAGATGAGACAAGCCCACCAGGAGGAGCACCCTGGGGACGTGCGCCCTGAGCAAGCCCTTGTTGGGGAATATTCCTCTTCGAAAAGAGACCTTGCTGTCTGTCTGACTGGGTTAAAGTTATGTACTTTTCGCCTCTTCAGAATCATTTATTAAATTGTTAAACCTATAACCTAAAGTCTTATCCTGTATTTCCTTGTGCACTTCTGGACGTTTGGTTTAATTCTCTCCCAAGTCCAAGGTGACCTTTCGATAACACTGTACTTGATATTAATTCTGTTATTTGCTGTCCATTTAGTGGACACGTTATACATTTCTGTGTTCTATGTCCTATATGCTTATCAAAACCCTCACAACTCTCCCCAATATATATAATATATATATAATATATATAATATATATATATATATATATTAATATGAGTGAGGAAAGTTCATTGTGGTGTGCAAGGTGGATAAACTGGTGGATGCTGGCGTCTGAGTGTTTGAACTCACAAGTTAAAAATACCAGGGAGTTGGTGTCAAAGCCACCCACTGCTCGCCTGTTTATACATTTATCGCTTTAAAAGACTAGTCTAATAATATTTTTTAAAGCATTGCAGTGAAGTCTGATCCAAATAATTTTAAAGCAATATATGTATTTGTATATTGTAATCAGTAAACTAGTACACATATTAAATGAATGGCAAGCGTCTAGTATAAACAGGCGAGCATTGGGTGGCTTTGACACCATCTCAGGTTGAAATTAAAAAAAATTTTTTAAATCATTTGTTAATTTCAACATCACTACACCAATAGTATACCCCAAAGAACCTCCATGCCAAAATATCAGCATCCTAGTACACATATTAAATGAATGGCAAGCTTCTAAATGAACTTGCACAAAAACTTTAATGTTGATGTGCTACAAAAAAGTTTAAATTCAAAACAGGTCAAAAATTTAAAAAACATTTGAAATTTTTTTTCTTTCAACTCACACACCATTAGTATACCCAAAGGAACCTCCATGCCAAATATCGAGCATCCTAGTACACATATTAAATTAATGGCAAGCTTCTAAATAACTGCACCAAAAACTTTAATGTTGATGTGCCTACAAAAAGTTAAATTCAAAACAGGTCAAAAATTTAAAAACATTTGAATTGTTTTTACTTTCAACTTCAACTACACCAATAATATACCCAAAAGGAACCTCCATGCCAAATATCAGCATCCTAGTACACATATTAATGAATGCAAGCTTCTAAATAACTTGCACCAAAAAACTTTAACATTGATGTGCTACAAAAAAAGTTAAAATTCAAAACAGGTTCAAAATATTTAAACATTTGAAATTATTTTTTACTTTCACTTCACTACATCAAATAGTATACCCCAAAGGAACCTCCATGCCAATATCAGCATCCTAGTACACATATTAATGAATGGCAAGCTTCTAAATAACTTGCCACCAAAAAACTTTAACATTTTCACGCTCACACCGGGGGTATCGCTATAGCTCTCTGTCTTCGAACAGGCGAGCTAAAAATTGTCTCTGAAGGAAAGTACTCTTTTTGTGGACAGTGATTTTAATTGTGTCTGTCAGATTGGAGAAACAGGATTCAACAATCGAGTCGGTTAAACGGTTAACAGAAAAGTAGTTAAAATAAAATTTGAATTCCACACCACTACCGAATATCTACAACAATCACAACGAAACTCGAGGAATTCCACATCACCCTCATGGCCCTCTCTTATTGGTGACTGTCTTCACCCTCCTTGTGCACACGGGGGCTCGGTGTGTTCCTTCTCTTTGTCTTTCTATTCCTTATTGGCAGAATGCTCCTCCAGACCATCCCACCAGCAGTTGCCCCAAAAGAAATGTCTTTTCTGCTTCCGGGCCCTAAAGCGCATAGTCACCACGACTTGCACACAACGGCTTGAATATTGCGATGGCCTTTTTGAAGTGTGTGACTTTTTGTGTGCCCCTCACTAATGGGAAGTCCCACCCGGCACTGTCGCAAACAAGAGGTGTTTTGCATGCAATGTTAACTTGGCTATCCTGTCTATGAATACATACGCTGCTTCCTCAGTGTCATGTGTAACAAAACGACTTGCTCTGACAGGTCCCTGTTACATGGAAAATCTAATCTTGAAACACACGGACCATGTTACACTTACCACAGTCTAGCTATGGATCCTCCCCCCCCCCTCACCTTGCCCCTCCTCGGTCGACGGCGGCACAATGGGACCTGGGCACATCCATAGGTGCTGCCCGGAGATAGGGTAGGCCAATAGGAAGGCAAAACTCTGTCGGCCTCGACAACAATTGCAGGAGTGGAATTGAGGTAACCCCAGCACAGCAGCGAGGGAGAATAAGCTGCTCATCAACAATGCCACACCTCTTCATGGTTTATAAAAACCAGAGCGGAATGCAAATCGAGGAGTTGGTGCACCAGGAATTCAACATGAGTATCCGGCAGGATGAGAGTAAGCTGGTGTCAGGAGACCTGGTGGGGAGTGCGATCCAGCATGGGTCCGAGCAAGGAACGGGCCCAGCCAGCGGTGATTTCCCAGACGCATTGGTCATGACACTGATTATGTAAGGTCATGACTACCTTACTCTTGCTTTCCCTACTTGTACTTCATTCCTTTGAACATGGAACATCAATGTGCACCCCTTGTCATTTTCAGGGCTGACTTGCTGACTTGCACCTCACCACTGTCTTCCTATAAGCCTCACACACTTACCACCTGCATGTTGCGCTAACACCATCTACCCTCCTCTTCTTTCTTTCCCTCCCCCTCTTTTAGCAGGACCAACGTAAGCCGCTGGCTTGCGTCCGCTGAGCGAGAGGCCACAAACATGCCTTTTATATATTTTTGTGTGGACAATGTCGAGGCTCGTATGAAAGCTAACATACAGAATGTCAACAAGGGGAGCAGGAGACAAGAGGGGCGGAGGGGAAGGACAAAACAGTGGGGAACAGAGACATGAGCGGATCTGTGGAAGGTAGAGGGATGGGCGGGGAACGCAGGGTAAACAAGATGGGACACTACAGGGACTTTCAGGTCCTTACATGCTGGGAACTTTCAGGAAGGAAAAGCGGGAATTTGAAGAAGTGGGTTGGGGTGGATTAACGGGTGTCGAAAAAAATCGTGGTTTTGGATGGGAGAAGATAAGAGGTGGTGGTGAACAGCTTTTTGAAGGCCTGGAGGGAAGAGTGGGATTGAATAGAGTGTGGAGGTTTATTCGAAAGGTGGGGAAAAAGAGGAATGAAAGAGTGAAGGTGAGCAGTGATTCTTGATTTTGGTAGTTTTAGCAGAAGGGGGTTGCGGGCGAATCTTGATCGCCCTATGGAAATATGGGGGGGGGGGCATATTCGCAGACAGAGTGGGGGAGGGGGTGGGGGGTGAGGTCAGAGAGGAGACAGGAGAAGACAGAAAGACCACCGGACCTGCCTGCGGTGAGAGACCCAACAGACCTCGCCTCATCATTGGAGAGGATCCCAATGTCTAAATGCCTTGGTTTTCCACCAGCGTTTTGAAGCCGCAAGAAAGGTGAATTAGGTGGAAGCACCAGCCAGAGGGGAGAGCCAGACAGAGTTTTTTTGCCCTTCAAACTCAGGACTTCCCATCAGGCTGCGGATGAAAGCCTTAAGTGGTCAGGAGCTCAGTTTGTGCCCGAGGACAGGATTTTGCATGACAGAAGATTCCAGTCGGCCAAACTGGTTGGATGCCAGGTTTGGGAAATGTTGCTTCCCAGGAAGATCATGGCAAGATTAGTTGAAGACCCAGAAACTTAAATGAAAGGACTTCTTCAAGGAAGATTGTTGAGAAAAGTAGATGGGGGGGGGAGGGGGTTTCCAGTACTGGTTCTTTGGAGAGACATATGAGATGTGTGATTTGTCAGGGTTGAAAGACATGTTCCACGTGTCGGACCAGATTGTGATTTATCCAGATCTGACAGTGATGATGGCTGCTGCTTGCTTTGAGGTCAGGGATGAACAGATGGTACGGCAGAGGGTGGAGGTCACAGCAAAGAGATAAGAGGAATTTTCCAGAGAGTTCGGAAGATCATTGATGAAAACCAGAAAAAGCACCAGGGCCCAGAACGCTTACCTTGAGGAACTCCAAAGCCTGGAACAGGGAAGAGGGATGAAAGAACTCCATTCAGATCCCACTCTTCCCTCCAGGCCTTCAAAACAGCTGTTCACCACCACCTCTTATCTTCTCCCATCCAAAACCACGATTTTTTTCGACACCCGTTAATCCACCCCAAACCCACTTCCTTCAAATTCCCTGCTTTCCTTCCTGAAAGTTCCCAGTCATGTAAGGACCTGAAAGTCCCTGTAGTGTCCATCTTGTTTACCCTGCGTTCCCCGCCCCATCCCTCTACCTTCCACAGATCCGCTCATGTCTCTGTTCCCCACTGTTTTGTCCTTCCCCTCCCGCCCCTCTTGTCTCCTGCTCCCCTTGTTTACATTCTGTATGTTAGCTTTCATACGAGCCTCGACATTGTCCACACAAAAAATATATAAAAGGCATGTTTGTGGCCTCTCGCTCAGCGGACGCAAGCCAGCGGCTTACGTTGGTCCTGCTAAAAGAGAGGGGAGGGAAAGAAAGAAGAGGAGGGTAGATGGTGTTACGCAACATGCAGGTGGTAAGTGTGTGAGGCTTATAGGAAGACAGTGTGAGGTGCAAGTCAGCAAGTCAGCCCTGAAAATGACAAGGGGTGCACATTGATGTTCCATGTTCAAAGGGAATGAAGTACAAGTAGGGAAAGCAAGAGTAAGGTAGTCATGACCTTACATAATCAGTGTCATGACCAATGCGTCTGGGAAATCACCGCTGGCTGGGCCCGTTCCTTGCTCGGACCCATGCTGGATCGCACTCCCCACCAGGTCTCCTGACACCAGCTTACTCTCATCCTGCCGGATACTCATGTTGAATTCCTGGTGCACCAACTCCTCGATTTGCATTCCGCTCTGGTTTTTATAAACCATGAAGAGGTGTGGCATTGTTGATGAGCAGCTTATTCTCCCCTCGCTGCTGTGCTGGGGTTACCTCAATTCCACTCCTGCAATTGTTGTCGAGGCCGACAGAGTTTTGCCTTCCTATTGGCCTACCCTATCTCCGGGCAGCACCTATTGGATGTGCCCAGGTCCCATTGTGCCGCCGTCGACCGAGGAGGGGCAAGGTGAGGGGGGGGAGGATCCATAGCTTAGACTGTGGTAAGTGTAACATGGTCCGTGTGTTTCAAGATTAGATTTTCCATGTAACAGGGACCTGTCAGAGCAAGTCGTTTTGTTACACATGACACTGAGGAAGCAGCGTATGTAATTCATAGACAGGATAGCCAAAGTAACAATAGCATGCTAAACACCTCTTGTTTGCGGACAGTGCCGAGGACTTCCCATTAGGTGAGGGGCACACAAAAATGTCACACACTTCAAAAAGGCCATCGCAATATCTCAAGCCGTTGTGTGCAAGTCGTGGTGACGTAATGCGCTTTAGGGCCCGGAAGCCGGAAAAGACATTTCTTTTGGGGCAACTGCTGGTGGGATGGTCTGGAGGAGCACTCTGCCAATAAGGATGAGGAAGAACAAAGAGAACGGACACACCAGAGCTCCCGGTGTGCACAAGGAGGGTGAAGACCAGTCACCAATAAGAGAGGGCCATGAGGGTGATGTGGAATTCTCGAGTTTCGTTGTGATCGTTGTAGAATTCGGTAGTGGTGTGGAATTCAAATTTTATTTTAACTACTTTTCTGTTAACCGTTTAACCGACTCGATTGTGAAATCCTGTTTCTCCAATCTGACAGACACCAATTAAATCACTGTCCACAAAAAGAGTACTTTCCTTCAGAGAACAATTTTTAGCTCGCCTGTTCGAAGAACAGAGAGCTATAGCGATACCCGGTTGTGAGCGTGAAAATGTTAAAGTTTTTTGGTGCAAGTTATTTAGAAGCTTGCCATTCATTAATATGTGTACTAGGATGCTGATATTTGGCATGGAGGTTCCTTGGGGTTACTATTGATGTAGTGAAGTGAAAGTAAAATAAAATTTCAAATGGTTTAAAATTTTGACCTGTTTGAATTTTAACTTTTTTTGTAGCACATCAATGTTAAAGTTTTTTGTGCAAGTTTATTTAGAAGCTTGCCATCATTAATATGTTACTAGGATGTGATATTTGCGCATGGAGGTTCCTTTGGGGTATATTATTGGTGTAGTTGAAGTTGAAAGTAAAAAACAATTTCAAATGTTTTTAATTTTTTGACCTGTTTTGAATTTAACTTTTTTGTAGGCACATCAACATTAAGTTTTTGGTGCAAGTTATTTAGAAGCTTGCCATTCATTTAATATGTGTACTAGGATGCTGATATTTGGCATGGAGGTTCCTTTGGGGTATACTATTGTGTGTGAGTTGAAAGTAAAAAACAATTTCAAATGTTTTTAAATTTTTGACCTGTTTTGAATTTAACTTTTTGTAGCACATCAACATTAAAGTTTTTTGGTGCAAGTTATTTAGAAGCTTGCCATTCATTTAATATGTGTACTAGGATTGCTGTATTTGGCATGGAGTTCTTTGGGTATACTATTGGTGTAGTGATGTTGAAAATTAACAAATGATTTAAAAATTTTTTTTTATTTCAACCTGAGATGGTGTCCAAGCCACCAATGCTCGCCTGTTTATACTAGACGCTTGCCATTCATTTAATATGTGTACTAGTTTACTGATTACAATATACAAATACATAATTGCTTTAAAATTATTTGGATCAGACTTCACTGCAATGCTTTATAAAAAATATTATTAGACTAGTCTTTTAAAGCGATAAATGTTAAACAGGCGAGCAGTGGGTGGCTTTGACACCAACTCTCTGGTATTTTAACTTGTGAGTTCAAACACTCAGACGCCAGCATCCACCGTTTATTCCACCCTTGCACACCACAATGAACTTCTCACTCATATTATATATATATATATATATATATTATATAGTATATATATATTTTTTATATATATTGGGAGAGTTGTGAGGGTTTTGATAAGCATATAGGACATAGAACACAGAAATTATTACGTGTCCACTAAATGGACAGCAAATACAGAATTTAATATCAAGTAACAGTGTTATCAGAAAGGTCACCTTGGACTTGGAGAGAATTAAACAAACGTCCAGAAGTGCACAAGGAATACAGGATAAGACATTTAGGTTATAGGTTTAACATTTAATAAATGATTCTGAAGAGGCGAAAAGTAACAAACTTTAACCCAGTCAGACAGACAGCCAAGTCTCTTTTCGAAGAGGAATATTCCCCAACAAGGGCTTGCTCAGGGCGCACGTCCCCAGGTGCTCCTCCTGGTGGGGCTTGTCTCATCTTTGAGCTCACTTCGTTACTGGCACTCTGTTTGTCATTGATCGGGGAGGACGGTCCCTGAAATGTGGACGCTATTCTCCTGCTGGACCATTGCCTTCCACCCAGCACATTACGCCGAAGGAAAGTCCTCACTGCAGTTTAATGTTTGTGATCCTGTGGCATCGAATATGGTTAGGATTTATTTATTTATTATTCATCATTGTGTATAAGTTTGCACGTTCCCTTCTCCCTTTTCGGTTCTGGTGATTTGCTTCGACTGTTCCGAATGCTTCTCTTGTCCACCTTTTCCCTTTCTCAACAAACCTTAAAAAGTAAGAAACATGGTTCGATCCACCTACCTCCGACGTGCTGTGCCATGAATTTTGGTTCATTTGGGTGACCTTGGGGAACGGTAAGATTTAATTAGTTACTGAACGCAGTACGTTACGGCCCATGTTTAACAGTGTGTAACTTGACAATATGTTTTGCTTTTCCCTTGTGTGTTCACGAAGCTGTACATGAGTAGATGTTTTTACTCTTTATGTGTTTGTTCATAATCTTTATTCTATTTTCTTCTTGCTTTGTTTAAGCATTGTTTTGTTTCTCTTGGCAGAATCTTCTATTTGGTGGTGAAGGTGGAACCTGAACCTACAAATGGTTCTCCCTCACAAGGTAAGAATCTAAAATAATATATTCATAAATGAAGGGAATGATTACTCGATTGTAATCGAGTTTGAATCGTCCGACGTGATCTTTTTGTCCTTGTATGTTTTGCTTTACTTGACTCGCTTTCCGCACATTCCAAAACGTTTTCAGACCAGCATCGTGGAGCTGAAATGAACGCCTCCCAACGCATATATGCATATTCATCGCGTGAACGGTCCTCGTTCCAGACACGTAGTGCAACCACTTTGGAATGGAGACCATGCCCTGTGAACCTTTTCTGTGTATAACCCATCTTAATTAACTGAGTTGACCCCGAAGCACACCCGAGTGGGAGAATGTGTCGCGTGCTTTGATCGGGGACGTACATCCCGTCAGTTTAAAATTGGGGTTCATCATCAACTTGACCCCGAAGGTGTTTTCCAAGCCAAACTTTACATGGCAAATGGTGGGAAAAGAAGCAGGACAGATGCATTGCTTAGGTAACAATGCCCCCATTGAACTAGAACGCACTCGTCAAGCGCATACCTCTGTCAGGCTGAACACAACTGAATCTCCCGTGATCAAGCCGAGTCTCTGGCCTATCACTTCCCACCCCAGACAGGTCAGTGGTCTCTCTGTTTCTTCCAACTCATTTCTGGTCTTTCATTCTCTTCCCTCTCCTTCCCACCCCCCCCCCCCCCCAGGTATCTGCAAGTGTAACGCATTCCACCGAAACTCCTTTCTAAGTAAGGCTCCAAAATCCAGAATCTCTGCTCACCCCACATATTTGTTCCTCTTTCCCACCCGAGGAACTAACTTCCATATTCTCTTCAATCTCATTCTTCCCTTCAGGTCTTATATGGCAGCTGTTCACCACCATCTCGGATCCTCCCCTCTCAAAAAACATGATATTTTCTACACCCGTTAAACCACCCCACCCCTCCCAAATTTTACTTCTGTTTCCCTTTTGTCCACTCCTTGCATTCTCCCCGACCCATTCTTGTTGCCCACATCCCTTGTTTGTCTGTCTCCATCTATTTTCTCCATCAGCCCTGATGTTGACATTTCCCCTTTCTCTTTCTGCTGTTCCTTTTGTTATGTTGTGTCTGGATTTGTTCTGTATTTCAGCTCTTCCATGTGCCTTAAAAAAAAAACTTATGTTTGCAAAAAAAACAACCTTACAATAGCAGTAGAACTGCATTTAAACATTACAGTTCTACTTGTATGTTAAAGTGCCACAATTGATCACTATTAGCATGAACAAAGAACCAGTAACTGAGAAATTATGTTGTTGGATACCACAAAGACTGAGGGAACAGTCCAAGGACAAACTTGGTTGTTACTTGGTTGGGAGTGGGATCCTGCTGCGAACAAAGCGAACTCGAGGTGCATAGTCCGAGGCAGTGTCCTGGACACACGGCCAAAATAACTTGACAGAGATTGCTTTTTGCTGGTGTGATTGCATCGTCACTCCTGCTATCACCTTTCAGAGTCCACAATACTGTAGCAGTCCTTTTCCAGCTAATCTTACCACGCCACCTGGTGAGTGGCCATTGGCCAATGCTTGTTTTCTTGCCTCATGCTGCAAGGATTGTCAACGAAACCATTCCAATGAATTTCTACGGTGGGCATTGGAGGAGGTTGTCTCTCCTCTCCACAGCTGACTCAGTAGCAAAGATGCCGAAAAAAAACAGCCACAGATCCCACCTCTGAAAAGATACATGGGTGAATTTTAAAGTCATTCCTTGAAAAATCTGAATTTTTCACACGCTGCAATCCTTTCTCTGCATCTCAATGGAGTACCGTGATCCCCTCTGCACTGGCACTCCACAAAATATTTGTCTCTGGAATTCTGTTAAATCTCAAGCTGTCATTGTTTCATCATCACTGTTGAGGCAAAAGCAGAGCTATTGCAATCACATCACAGACAGGTTGCTGGCTCTCTGTTGTTTGTTAACACTCTCTCCTTCCAGCCTGGCTTCCTCTGCATGTCAGCCCCCAATCCTCTCCAGCTCCTGGACACATGCATTCTTCCCTTGATCCTCACTGAAAATAATCCTGAAATCCATGCTTAAACCACCAAATTCACTCTTTGTTCTTTGTTTTCTTTCCAATTTGTGGAACTTCCTTCCTTTACCTGTTCGATTCATCCTTCCATCCACCGATTCAAGTTGGTGATATTCCGCCATTTTGATGTAATCTTCCATCCATACCTGCAATATTTTATATTTATTAATCCAATGCAACTGAAGGCTTTTAACTTGCAGGTTTCCTCTGTGAAGACTCTGTCTCTGGCCCGGCATGAAGAGAGTCAGTCAAGAGGATTCACTAAAATGCAGTTTTGTTGAAGTACCACACGCCAGCGAGGTGATGTTAGCAGCTCAACCACGCACGGTGGAGAGCTACCAAAACCACACTGAGTCTACATTCAAAAACTCTCCCTTATATACAATCTATCTCTAATTCCAATCTATCTCTGGTTATACTTTAACCCTAGTTTGGTGTGACAAGATCTCCAATGTGTACTCAACTATGAGCTAAGAGTTTTCCCGTCCATCCCCCAAGGGAGGGTGGAACAATCGAACAGCTTATCTTGGGTCCAGCAATTGTCTTAGACAATCCCTCTCCCCTGCCCAGGCTTCTTATCACTGTGGAGTGTTTGAAGGACAAAACAAAAACCCCTATTAAGTTACAAAAGATGGTAAGAGTACGTACATATCTAGCTCCAAAATTAAACAAGAGCCCAGGAGTGGAATACTTGAGAAAAACAAGATAGAGTTTAGCTTTACATGAGAAAGGACATGTCTCGGTTTGTTATCACTAAAGCAAACACAGCCAGTGCCTTTCAGAGGGCATCTGGTGGACTGACTCACTGACCAACAGTGCCACTAAAACTATAGAGAGTTTTAAAATGTATTACAGAGTATATGAAATGGGTTCGAATCCCTACATCTAACTAATATATATGTATTAATTATAGATCGGATGTGACCATAAAATAGCACTCCTCACATCCTCCACTCCTTCCTCCTCATTCCCTTGCTTGTTGCATCCACCTCCCGCCCCCCCTTGTCTGTAGTGGCTCCTTTGCCCTCTCCGAGTTATTGTATGTGAATATGAAAATAAATTTTAATCAAGAACTATCCTTAATGCTGAACATGGCATGAATCAAATTATTAAAATGCTGTACTGCTCTAACGTTGGATGTTATGCAGGTGAAACTGATCAAGATGAGGGGAGATGTCTCCATGATAACTCTCTTCCAACTTCAAACGCAATCCGTGTGAAGGAAGAGCTGAGTGAAGATTCATGCAACGCCAATGGTGAGCTCACAGGCTTGTTAAGTATAGAACGATTGTACCTTGAATTTCCTGTTTCTCGTTACTCTCTTGTTCAGATTTGTTTAATCCGGAACATATTGAGATAATTTCCCTTTAGAAAAAGATCAACGTTTGCCTCTCAAAAGGATTTTGTTTAGAAGTCAAACCTCGGCATCAAAAAGACACGAAGAGGTTTGATGAGAGTAGGTTTGGTTGTGTTTCGAGATCAATTTACTGTGAGGGTGTGCGATTGGTGATTTTGGAAGAAAACCAATGAATAGATCTTCTCAGAGGATGATGTGGTGTGTGTACTTTGTGATAAAACATTCACTCACCCTCAATCAGTAATTCTTGTCACTGTTGAACAGATATTGTAGCAACACATCGTGAATAGTGAATACACACACAGAAATCTTCCTATGACAAAACTGTTTTTCCTACATTTGTTAAACTACAAAATAAGATTAAATAATTTTTGATCTTTGACCCAAGTTCCTGCAGTAGGTGATTTTCAATTTATTTATTTATTTTGGGGGTGGGGGTGGGGGGTGGGAGTGGCACACTGTCTTGTTGAAATACAGGAATTGGGAACTCAAAATGAATTTGATGACGACCTAAAATGGTTGAGGTATATTTATTTTGTTATTTCTGTGAGTCCATGCATCTGGAAGCCCGCAGCAGATCTTTCCTGCTTGGACAGGAATGTACTAGATGGCATCCACTTCCAAAATAATTCTGTCTCATTGGCATTAATACCTGCTCCTGATTTATGCTAATTAAGGTGAAGTATAAATCCCTTCACCTTGATTAGTTCCATGAGTTGCGGTGGTAGTTTTTCGCTGTCTGGCGATGCTGCTCCTTGGCTAATTTGACATTTTGGAGGCCGAACCTTCTTCTGAATTTCTCAAACCAGTCCTTGCCTGCGTGGAACTTATCGGTAGCCATGGTTGAAATGGAGCCATCAGCCCCAGTTGCCTCGTGGAAACGTTGGTACATCCGCGATTATTCTCCCGTATCACCGATCCACTCAAAGGCACTTTTTAACCTCCGCCATCGAAGATGGACGGAGGTTACTGTTTTCACCCCTGTTGTTTGTTTGTTTGTTTGTGAACAGTATTACGGAAAAACTCCTGGACGGATTTCGACGAAACTTGGTGGGGGGATTAGGTTATGGTCAAGGATCATGCCATTAGATTTTGGACTTGGTCCAAAGTCCAATATGGCCGCTATGGCGGCCATTTTAAAAAAATATTTGAATTTTTGTTTTTGCATTTCTACATGTTTTAAGTGATTTCCACCAAAAATAAATAAATTTGTTAGAGAAAAAAACAACAAAATTTTGCAACTTTTTTTCAAAAAAATTTCGATTTTATTGAAAAATATTTGAATTTTTTTTTTTGCATTCTACATGTTTTAAGTGATTTCCAACCCCCCCCCCCCCCAAAAAAAAATTTGTTAGAGAAAAAAAAAACAAATTTTGCACCTTTTTTTTAAAAAATTTCGATTTTATTTTTTTGGCATTTCTACATGCGCGTCGATCTAGTTTAGTTTATTCAATCGTGGTTCAGTAGAGTCTGATCCATTTTGACCTACAATGAATAGGATATCAGGTTCCTATTAAGTGAACCCAGCAGTATTGACGGCGGAGGTTTTGCACTCTACCGAGTGCTTCCCCTCTAGTTTTCTGTGTTTTTGACCTCAATCCAAATATTAAGCGCTTTTTCCATCCTTTCAATATGAGAATCACAGGACAGGAATGAGACGTTTGCACTTTGCTGAGCGCTGGTGGCAACACTTGCATGGATATTTGACTCGCTTTTACGGATATATCGCACAGTCGATTCATTGATCCCATAATGATGGCCCACAGATGCTGCACTTTCACCTCTTGCCAACCTAACATCTCACATAACATTTTTTTTCCACCCAATGTCATACTTCTTTTTCTCTGCCTTTTGGCACAACTAATTTTGTCCATCGTTGTACGTTTGGATGCCGTTATTAACATTGCACGAGAAACAAAAGTATCGTAATGGAGGTAATCATATATGCGGACACAAACGATGATTCATGAGCTCAAAAACCACAATTGACTGAAATGAAGTCTGGCGATAACTAAATCGGAAAACAATAAGTTGCCCGTGATTGGTCGAGACCCAAGATATTCAAACTGGCGATAAATGAGGGTTTACAATGTACTATTATTTATTTAGTGCTGAATATACTTGATATATTTGCCCCACTTCAAACTGAGAGCCATAAATAAACACCTGCTAATCGACCAAAAACCACCGGTGATGGAAGGAGGTTATATTGTTGCGGGGCCGGAACGTCGGCCGCGGTCCGTCCGCTGGATGGAG
>CM068968.1:39441251-39466229 GCA_035128595.1 Eptatretus atami
CCTTCCAAGAAGGATTTTGAGATAAAGAAAATAGAACACACAACTTCCAGATAAAATAAATAAAGAACTCGATGGTAAATATCTTTGCCTCTGGTTAACATGGAATCACTACAAACTTACTGATCAACTCTCAAATACTAACTTCATCAGAAGTATTTTCTATACATTGGTAAGTGACTTTGATATCTGTCCCATCAAAATTATTTTTTTTTAATCATCCTTCGTCTACTCTACTTGGCTTCCTCACTGATCAATGAACCCAGAAAATTTAATTGCAATGTATTTCACCACATTGGTTTTATTCGCAGTTGGTGAAGCAGTGAATGGTACGCGTTATGTGGATCTCTTATTTACCCGAAAATAAATATTTTTTTCATTTCAAATGAATATCATTAAATTTTGAACCGACTGTTTTTTCAGAATTATAGTATATGCTACGTGCGTGCCCGTACGTGCGTGGCCGTACGGCAAAAAAAACTTTCAAACCGCGTTCCAGAAACAACAACCCACAGGCAGTTCCTTTGCTCTCGCGTGCCGTACGTGCGTGACCGTACGTGCAAAAAAAAAAACAAAAAAACTTTCAAACCGTGTGCCAGAAACAACAACCACCAGGCCGTTCTTCGCTCAAAAAAACCTTTCAAACCGCGTGCCAGAAACAACAACCACACAAGGCGTTCCTTCGCTCAAAAAAAACCTTTCAAACCGCGTGCCAGAACAAACAACCACACAGGCCGTTCCTTCGCTCTCGCGTGCCCGTACGTGTGTGGCCGTAGTCGTGTCGTCAGTCGATGCAAAAAAAAACACTTTCAAACCGTTGCCAGAAACACAACACACAGGCCGTTCCTTCGCTCAAAAAAAAAAACTTCCAAACCGTGTGCCAGAAACAACAACCACACAGGCCGTTCCCGCTCAAAAAAAACTTTCAAACCGCGTGCCAGAAACAACAACCACACAGGCCGTTGCTTCGCTCTCGCGGGGCCGTACGTGCGTGACCGTACGTGCAAAAAAAAAAAAAACTTTCAAACCGCATGCCAGAAACAACAACCACACAGGCCGTTCCTCGCTCTCGTTCCTGTAGTGCGTGGCCGTACGTGCAAAAAAAAAAAAAACTCAAACGCGTGCCAAAACAACAACCACAACAGGCCGTTCCTTCGCTCTCGCGTGCCCGTACGTGTGTGGCCGTACGTGCAAAAAAAAAAACTTTCAAACAACCACACAGGCCGTTCCTTCACTCTCTGTAAACGACGACTGGATTGGGGCATTGTGTTTATCTATAAATGCGTATAAGAATCGAGAAATGCGTTGTCGAGAAACAGCGGTCACAGACAGACAGACAGACACACAGAGATTGCTGGAATTATAGATAGATATCTAAAAAAGGCCAAAAAAAAAATCTCTCTCTCCCTCGCTCTGTGTGTGTTTTATGCACGGCAACATCTTTTAAATTACAAACTCCAAACTCGGGTACAAATACAACTAGGTGTGTTGTGTGGGGGGGGGGGGGAAGGGGTGAGGGGGGGGGTAACATAGGTTACGTGGCCACACATGGGGGCGTGGGGGGGGGCATAAACTCTCTATGTAAATGCGCACCGTGTAGCGCCACCTAGTGGTGGTGGCAGAGGGTATTACAATTTCCTTTTGTACCTGGGCAATGCTGAGGTTAAAGCACTCTTGACATGGTAAATTTGTTCTCCATCCCTTCTTCTCCCCACCCCCCCCCCTCCACCCCAAATGGAAAGCTCTCAGTCAATGTTGAAATGCCATTGCATCAGTAAATTAATCCACTATTATTACATACCATTGCAGCACATAGTTTTTGCCTGCCTGGGGGTGGGGGAGCAGGAGAGCTTTAAAACGGTGAGTTGAGGTGATGCTGTTTTAATTTATATAAAACTAGAAAGCGCCCGCCTGTCCTTCCCATCCCGCAAAGCCAGTCCGCATCAGCTTTGGGGAAAAATAAAATTAGGTGGTGTAAGGAGCGAGAAGGGGGACTTCAATGGGATCTTCATCACAGCCTTTTTAGATGAAGAGAGAGCTGACTGACTTTGCAGAAGCAGAATCGAGTGCTGGAGCACTTTTATAACTGGTTGGACATAGAAAAAGTGAAAAAGAAACGAAGACAGAGTCACTGAAGTACATGAGGTCATACAAGTTGGACATCGGTTTGAACAACATGGAAGATGGGATGAAACTGAAGAACAAATGTATGGCAATATGTGACAAGGGGATGAGCCGGAACAGGAGAGAGGTGAAACAGACTCAAACCTGCAGCTCTCTCTGTCGGTCTTTGTCATAAGATGGTATCATGTATCCTATTTCATTTATTTTTTATTACGGTTTGAATTTGGTAATTTGTGGACACCTCGTATGAATGAAAACGATCCAAATGGAATAAAACCGTGCCATTTAAAATATGTCCTCGAAAAGGACTGATAAAGATCACTAGGAAGTGTAGGAGCGATTGTGAAATCACAGATCGTTGATTCGTGGTGACGGCAACATGGTGGACGTGATCAGAAGTGAAGTGAACTGTTGTGGGGAATCCTGGAGGACGTCGACGTGGCCTTCAGTGAGGAAAGCTCATGATGTCACACAGCCTGACGTCACACAGCCTGACGTCACACAGCCGTTAGACTAGACACTAGATACCTTGCATATCGACTACAGATCGATCAGTCTGTGTGTCAGTCCTTATGAGTGGAATGGAAGTGAAACATTGCGTTTTTAAAATTGATCATACTTTCCATCCAATACGGGTTTTGACCTCACCAAAACGGGTCTGCGGTCTTCACAAACAAAGCGGGTCAACCCATAAAATCAGGTCACTTGCCATCGATGCGTAGAAACCTTACCCAACCTCCCCATTGCATTGCATATTCCGCTGACAATTTGTTTTCAATAGCCAGTTGTGAGCGCAGATTTTTTTGTTCGGGGCGCCAGTAGTGACCACTATTTTCGTTGTATCTGTGTGTCTGTCTGTCTGCGTGTCTGTCTGTCTGTTTGACTCTCTCCAGAGCATAGGTCTGTGACGTTTGATGCGATCTTGATGAAACTTGGAACAAGCTAGATTACATTGTGTAGTTGTGTCTTTTTGTATGAGGGCGTCCCACGCCCCTTTGTGGCGGAGCCACGCCTACTTGAACTTTTATTTATTTATTTATTTATTTTCTCGATTTTTTTTCTTGCAATTTCATTTCCTAGAAGCTGTGCATAATGTCCATAAGTACAACATATAAAAAATCCGATTTGATTTTGTCAATTTTGACGGAAGAGATAGGTTTTTACGGTGGGCTTCCGCAAAGCTTCACCTAACTCAATTGTACCTATCGTGGCATTGTTCAATAATGCCTGCGAACCATCGTCGCCTCCCGGCTTGTTTTATACTTAAACTGATCAAGAATGACCTGGCACGCACTAGTACATATAATTCTGAAAAAACAGTCGGTTCAAAATTTATGAAATATTCATTTGAAAATGAAAAAAATATTTATTTCGGGTAAAATAAAGAGATCCACATAACGCCCTACCCATTCACTGCTTCACCAACTGCGAATAAAAACACAATGTGGTGAAATACATTGCAATTAAAATTGATCTGGGTTCATTGATCAGTGAGGAAGCCAAGTAGAGTAGACGAATGGGATGATTAAAAAAAAATTGCGATGGGACAGATCATCAAAGTCACTTACCAATGTATAGAAAAATACTTCTGATGGAAGTTAGTATTTGAGAGTTGATCAGTAAGTTGTAGGCCTGAGTAGGCAAGCAAACTGGAGTGTCTATTTCATCCTTGGACCGGGGATAGCTCCCCTACTCTTTCCGAAGAACACAGTGGGATCTATAACGTCCGCCAACTCATGCCGGCAGATGGGACTCCCAGTTTGATGTCCATCCAAGGGATGGCACCTGTCTGTGAAAACCAGGATGACAGTTTATAGCTGGGCCGAGATTCAAACTCGGGCGAGACAGCTTAGAGGTAAGTGTGCATACGTCTAGGCCTTCCTGCCAACCCAACATACTCGCCGAGACCTCTCACCACATTAACCCTTCGATCCAGCGCCTTCTTCGCTTATTTCCCCTCACACACCTGTCCTTCACCATACGTCATACGTCATGGCCTCTTTGTGTGTACAAACACGGGCCAAGATTAAGCGAACGTCTACCCGTAAACGAGAGAGGGGGAGAAAAGGGGAAGAAAGAGCAACAGGAAAGAGGAGGGGGAAGGGAGAAGGGAAGGAAGAGAAAGAAGGGAAAAAAAGGGGGGGAGGGGAGGAGGGGCGAGGAGGGAGGGAAAGAGGAAAAGAAGAAGAGGAAGGGGGAAAGGGGGAAGGAGGGAGGGGGAAGAGAAAAGGGGGGAGAGAAGAGGCCAAAGGGGAAGGGGAAGAAAAGAAAAAGAGGGGGAGAGGAAAGAAGGCGAGAAGAGGGAGGAAAGGAAGGCGGAGAAAGGAAAAGAAAAAAGAGAGGAAAAGAGCGGAAAAAAAAGGGAGGGAAAGAGGGGAGAAAAAAAGGAGGAGAGAAGGAAAGAAAAGGGGGGAAAAAAAAGCAGGGAGGGAGGAGGGAGAGGGGGAGAAAGGGAGAAAAAAAGAGAGGAAAGGAAAAAAGAAAAGAGAGAAAGAAGGGGAGGAAAGGGGAGAAGAAGAGGAAAAGGGGAGAGAAGAGGAGGGAGAAGGAGGGGAGAAGAAGAAAAGGGGAAGAAAGGAGGGAAAAAAGAGGGAAGAAGAAGGAAGAAAGGGGAGGAGCGGGAAGAAAAGAGAGGGAGGGGAGGAAGAAAGGAAGGAGGGAGGAGAGAAGGAGGGAGGGGGGGCGGATACAAACAAAAAGGGGGAGAGGGAAAGGCAAGAGGAAGGAAAGGGAAAGACAGGAAGAGGGGGAGCGAAAGAAAGAGAGAAAAAAAATTAAGAAAAAGCACTGATCACAATTATCCTTGGATGGCCACACATATTTTAAAGAGGGTGAAATGATCGGAGAATGCGGATTTCTATTGTCAGGTCAGGTCAGATCAGATTAGATCTGTGACTTGCTACAAATACCATGTAAACCTGCACTAACCTGTTCCATGTCGGGTTGTCGGCGACTAACCCGTCTCCCACCAAGTTTCTTGGTGAGGTGGGTGTATGAGATGGACATTTCCGCCATGTTAAGCTCAATTCCGCCATTTAAATTTTGAAAATCGGTTCCGGTTAAAGTTTGTAGAGTGTTGATTAACCGTGTGCGGAAATTAAATAAGTCACGCTCGGAAACGTCAGGAGACACCCGAGTTCAGGTGTGTGGCATAAATAAGCCTCGTGGCTCTGAAAACATCATTAAACACAAAAGAAGAAGAACAACACCTGGTCTCACATCAACAGAAGAATTATTCACAATAGCTAGAGTCCAGTAATGGAGCACCCACCTCAAATAAGCTGCGTGGCGAGCTTCCCTCGTATGTGGTGTCCAAGAGGAAGACACTACCCAATGACAAGATTCCAGCTGGCATCCTTGTTCATGCGCAGCAGAAGGGGTGGCTATACGAGGGACTTGTATGGTGACTATCTTTTTTACACGCATCATTTTCTACATGAACATCCGATGCAGCAGAAATAATCTACCAAGCTTGTTCCTTACATGCTGACGATATGCTAGCAAATGCTGGATAGAAGGGCACGGTTTAAAACTGGAACAACCAACAACCCCGAGTACTTCTCTACACTACAGCAGGAAATGGATTTAATAAGGAAGAAGAATAATCTCACGAGAACAGGAGCCACGTGGGACGGTGAAGCTTTAAGAAGTACCAGTGCTGCTCGGTTCTTTTGGGTTCTCTGGTTCTCTTTGTTTTCCCTCGTTTCTATCAGCGGTTTACTCGCGTCGCAGGGCCGGATTTAGGCATGGGCAAGCTCGGCAGTGCCCAGGGCCTCCATAAGCAGGGACCTCCACATATTTCATGAAAAAAAAATTGTAAGGAAAATGTATTTGTGAGTGCCTGAATGGTAGTTGGTAGTTAGTGAACAGATATAAGATATTCATCTATAACAGATGTAAATATTCATCTTATCTCATTCTCTATTTTATATAGAAGTTCAGATTCTTTGTTCTGAAAAATACCTTTATGGATGACTATAAATATGTCTTGTCACCTTTTTAGATTCTAAGGTAGGGTGGGCCTCCATTACTGAAGGCTGCCCAGGAGCCACCACATGTCTAAATCCGGCCCTGTCGCGTCGACCAGACAAACTTTCAGACTTTGCAGGCCTTTTGTATTTGAACTGGGTTTCGAGGAACATTAACTGCATCTCGATGGAATCACCACAAACAAACTTTCCTGTTCCCCGGACTTGGTGTTTTCATCAGTTGAAAATCAACATTCGTGATGTGTTTCCCGCCGGGATTTTCGACCCCGATTCCGAGGAGCATTTGCCACAAACATCTTAGTTGAACTTTCATCATTACTCCCGTCGCTACGCTGGTTGAGCAATATGTTGACTGGGAGACTGCCGGCATTCATCGGGAATATGAGAAAGATTGACCTTCCGACGTTCTGCGGCTGGATCCGTCAAGGTGCGAGAGGAGACACCGTCGGACATCATCAAGCGATCATTTCTGAAATGCTGCATCTCGAACAACATGGACGTCTCAGAAGACGACATCATTTGGGAGGAGGATGCTGAAAATGACGGTGACGGTAACGGGGACCTGCTCTACCCTGATTCGGACAAGGAGTTACGTGCCGTCTTCCACGAGGAAAGCATTGACGAGGATTTCCTCGGATTTAGCTGAAAAGCTTCATCAAACCCAAACAGCCCTTTTTCGGGCCACAAATCCACAAGAAAAATGTATGATCCCGGCATGAATCCCTTTTCTTCCTTTTTCTAGTGACAAAATTTTTTTTTTAAATAATAAAAAAAAAATGACTTTTTTGTATCCTCTCTTCTCTCTTCTTGAAAATGAGAATAAGACTGTTACACAAAATTAAGCGGACATGGGAGTAAACATGTTGATACCTCTGTTACTTTGTTCCGTGCAAAGTTAATGTACAAACCCATTTAGATCTAGATCAGAAAATAAAATGATCAATATTTCTTTTGAGGGTGAAAAACATGGGTGTGGTTAAATACACCGGAATAGTTTATTTATTAATTTTTGAGAGTGAAACACAGGGGTGCGGTTAATACACGGCTGTGATTTATACACTGGAAAATACCGTGGGTCCTTGTTCGTTTGAGTACCAACGTGTTGATATGTTTTGCTTTTTCCCTTATATGTGGATGAAGCTGCACACAAGTAGATGTTTTTACTCTTTAATGTTATGTGTTTGTTCATAATCTTTATTCTATTTCTCTTTGCTTTGTTTAAAGCATGTTTTGTTTCTTGGCAGAATCCTCTATTGTGGTGGTGAAGGTGGAACCCGAACCTACAAATGGTTCTCCCTCACAAGGTAAGAATCTAAAATAATAATATTTAAATTGAAGGAAATGATACTTGATGATGGTACTTGTGTTGTGAGATATTCAGTGTGAATTCCACAACGTTATCTTGTGTCCTTGCATGTTTTGCTTTCGTTGACTCGCTTTCCGCAATGTTCCCAAAGGTTTCCGGTCAGCATAGTGGAAGCTGAAATGAACCCTCCCAACGTGTATGTGCATATCATCATGTGAATGGTCTCCGCTCCACACATGTAGTAACCACACACGCAGGAACGGAGACCATACACTGCAAACCTTTTCTGTGGATCGTCCATTCTAATTAATTTAGTTGACCCCCGAAGCACACCCGAGCGGTGAGAATGTGCCTCGTGCTTCGATCACGATCTAAATCCCCTTGGTTATAAATCAGGTTTTTGTAATCAATTTGACCCCAAAGGAGTTTTCCAAACTAAACTTGAAACGACGAAATGGCGCGAAAAAGCAGCAGCACAGACGCGCTGCTTAAGGTAAAGAATAAATGAGAGACCAGGATGAGATGAACAAAAACCACGACAAATCCCAGCAAGTATGACAATCAAGTAAAACTCAGAAAGTTTTCAATACTAGTCAAACGATATAAACAACTACAGTTCTACGAGTATTGTAAGGTGCCACAGTTGCTCACCATTCACACGACCAAAGAACCAGTTAACTGATATTATGATGTTTTAGGAAACCAGCAGGCTAGTGTGATGGCTTTTCACTCATGGGGCAATGCTCTGAGTAGAGCACGTCTCCCCCTTGCCATTCAGAGTTTGCAATACCTGTGGTAGTCCTTTGCCAGCTAATCCTGCCATGCCACCAGGTGAGGGGCCGTTAGCCAATCCTTGCTTTAGCTCTTCCTCCCCCTTGACATCCTGACTCCGAGAATGGTTATTCCCATTAGACATGGAAGAATAACGTTACACACACCATAACCTCGATAGCTACTACAGGTTACCCACTGCCTTCCAGTAGCGCACAAATACATGACAACTTATCCCGATCCACTTATCATCCATCCCCTCCGTACTCACCCCTCGCCCCACCCCGTTCATAAACATATTCATATTTCCTCACAATGAAAAGTGGCATGTGCTTTTTATAAAGTTGTGCAGCAGTTATTGAATCACATTTAGTGTGGTGACATAGCTGAAAATATACAACAATTGTGCATTTAATGATACAAGCATCAAATTTGTCACAGAGATAGACCAATATATTGTGAACAGATCTGTATATTGAGGCATCGTGGATTTGGCCCCTGACAGCCGTGGAAGCCATATTACAAAATGGCCACTAGCAGTTTCAATTAGTCTAATGACCGGCTGAACTCTGTTGTCCAGAAGTTGGAAGTGAAGGCTAATGAACACACAGACACATGGAGATATGTTGGAGAACAGAACCCAAATGATTTGGGCAGACTAATTTGTCAAATTAGTTTCAGTTGACCAATTATGCTAACAAAGCAAAGGGCTTAACTCCATTCCATGGGGTTTTTTTCATGTGCACGCCATAGTTACATCAGTAGTGGTAGTAGTAGTAGTAGTCGTAGAAGAAGAAGATTATTTCATTGTCTTGTTGCATGGTTGCTATCAAGGGATGACCGTGTCTACATGTAAAAGCTTCAAACTTGTTGACCCAGAGCATCCTGGCCCATCAACCTCCCCGCATCCAAGTGCGTATCCAAGTAAGACAAACATGAAGCAGTGCATCATCTGCCAAAAGGACAAGGCAGAGTAGCTGACACTTCCTTCACAGTCTAAAATCACTGACATGGGGAGTGGAAACACTACACTGGCAGAAATCCTGGCCAAATTAAGTGAGCTGCATCTACTTCCACATCGTAGCTTGAGAGACTCGACGAAGGATGCGGCATTGAAGCCACCATGTTCGCTTACAATGCACAACTATCACCACACATGCTGGCTCAAATTCAACAACACTATGTTGAATGGAGCAAAAAAGCAGATGCTGTGAAGAGACTGTCTCTGCCAAGATGTAGACCAATCAGCTGCATGCAAGCGCATTAGGTCATGAATATCAAGTACTGAGAAGAAGGTCCAAGAGGCATTGTGCTTCTTCTGCAGACAAGCAGCTGGCCCTGAAGGACTCGGTGAAGCAGCAACCTTTCAACTAGACAGCCGGGTGTGGGCTTGTGCACACCTTCTTGAAGACACAGACCTGCAGGCCAGACACAGTGCAGGTGACATGGTGGCTCTGGCTGCCAAGTACCATGCCAAGTGCTTGTTGGCAGGCTTGTACAATAGAGGCAGAAAGACCAAGGCTGCCGAATCCACTTTCACTGACTACAAGAGGGAAGTATCCACTCCTGTCTTTGCCGAATTCGCTCTCTACATTGAGGAAACACGTCTGGATGAGAAGACAGCACCCTTGTTCAACTGGTTGATTTTGCTCGCCTCCACACGTCCAGGTTGGGGCATCTTGGAGTCAAACTTGATGGCAGAGTTCACACGACATGACTGAAAGAACGACTCCTGGCACAGTTCCCATTTATGAATGCCCACAAGGAGAGAGATGCCCTACTGGCATTCAATGAATTTTTGGGTTCTGCTCTTGCCAAAGCCTACGAGCTGAACAGTGACAGTGATGCAGTCCATCTTGCTCATGCAGGCACAGTATCTGCCGGCAAATGTTTGGAGAAACCAAGCCCTTTATTGGTTTCCCAGCTGGTTTCGGCTTGCCACACTACTTCACTGATTCCCCCCCCCCCCCACCCCCTGTCACAACAGCATCAATAATTCATCTATCCATCTGCTGGTGTGTCGCTAAGCAGAGATGGCTTCCAACAGCAGAAAGAGGATGAATGCCTGTGACTAGACCACACAAGTCAGGTCCTTGAAGACAGATCTAGCACAGATGAAAACATGTCTTTGAGCTGCCTTTCATTGCTAGCCGCCACCATCAGAAGCTCGATTCATTTGCCCCCACTGCTCTGTTCCCACTCTTCCTTGAGAGTGCACACACAGTGGCCATGATCTGACACTCAATGGATGTGGTGAAGAATGCTGTTAGTCATCTGAATCCATGGCAGACACTAGTAGTCACCTTCGACGTGCCACTGTTTGCCTCAGCAAAGCAGATTCAGTGGAGATGGCCTGAGAGCAACGGGGAAGACAAGCTAGTGGTGATGTGTTATGTGGTTTCCACATCGACATGAGAGCCCTGAAGATGCTGGGAGACTGTTTGCAAAGGAGTGGTTGGGTCCAAGCACTAGTGCAAGTTGAGATCGCAACGCCAGGGACAGCTGATTCTTTCTTGCGAGCAGCCCACATCATGCGCACAAGGTGAGCTCACCAGGTCACCGCAGTTGCCCTGTACACCCGACAAAGATGAGCAAATGACCGCAGCTGTCAGATGCATCCAGCTGTTGCAGGGGATGGAGAAGACTTTGAAGACTGGTATAATAAAACAGAATATGCCTACCCTCAGTTTCAGCACTGGGCAGCCGTGCTGGAACTTGAGATGCCAGTACTCATGTATGTGCGTTCTCTGCGGCAGGCATCATTCATGATGTACCTTGATTCCCTGACTGAGTGTGTCTCCTGGTTCCACTCCCTGGACTACACCAACTATGCCAGATGGGTCCCTGCTCACCTGAGGGACATGGCTAAACTTCTAACAGAGCACCAATATGGAGTCACGGAATTCAAGGCTGGCAATTTCATTCTCTATTGTAGGAAGATGAGGAAGGTGTTCTCCTCAATCCTCATTGACCAGGCACATGACAAACAATGCCCTCATCAAAAACAGCGGAGAGTTGGCTCTACTGACAATAGTCCCTATCTCCTTATTGGTTACTGGACCAGAGGTTGCGAGGGTGATAGAAGAGTTCAAGATGGGCACCTTCTGGGGAAGGCGAGCAGACGCATGTCACCACGACGCATGATGAACCTTTATTGGTCACGAAAAAATATTTTCACGAAAAAAATAAGTGACCACTATATTCGTTATTGTTTGTCTGTCTGTCTGTCTGTCTGTCTGTCCCGAGCATAGCTCCGTGGGTTTGATCCGATCCTGACAAATTTTGGTGGATGTTTATATCATGATCTAGTTGTGTTTTCCAGAAAATGGGCTGCTTCGCCCATTATGGCGGACACCCCAAAAAACATGTGTTTTAGGGGGTAGCATTTCTATCTTCTCCTAGGTTTGTCGAATCTGACAGGGGTTTCGGTATTTGGTTAGCCCAATGGCACCTGCATAGCTCCACGGAGCTCGATTTTTCATTTTCGTCCCTAGGTCAAGGTCACAAGGTCACGAACTTAAAATTGCGAATTTGACATATAAAATTTTTCTTCTCCGAGGGGTTTGTCGAATCTGGCAGGGTTTCGGTATTTGGTTAGTCCAATGACACCTGCATAGCCCTACAGAGCTCGATTTTTCATTTTCGTCCCAAGGTCAAGGCCACAAGGTCATGAACTTAGAAAATTGCGAATTTGTTTTGGGGTAGCCAATTTCTATATTCTTCTCTCTATTTGTCGAATCTGTTTCGGTATTTGGTTAGCCCAATGGCACCTGCATAGCCCCACGGAGCTCGATTTTTCATTTTCATCCCAAGGTCAAGGTCACAAGGTCACGAACTTAGAAAATTGCATTTTGACATAAAAATCTATCTCTCTTTTCGAATCTCGCAGTGGTTTCGGTATTTGGTTAGCCCAATGGCACCTGCATAGCCCCACGCAGCTCGATTTTTCATTTTCGTCCCAGGTCAAGGTCAAGGTCACAAGGTCACGAACTTAGAAAATTTCGAATTTTGACATAAAAATCATACGACCGCCCAAACTTTGAGAGCTAGGATGACAATATTTTTTATGCATAATCTTGAGGTCATTCCCCACCTAAAGTCTTGAAACCATTTTTCTCTATCTCGAACACCTTGCACGTGGCGCCCCCTTCAAGTTGTTTTTTACGCTGATTTCATCAAAGTATGGATAATCCGATGAGTGTGAAATTCCATATAGCATATATGACGTTATATTGTTCCTGGAATGTTCCAGAGGAAGTTTTGCACCAAAGGTCATAATCCTTGACCTTTGACCTTTAAAGGTCACAAAGGTCAAATTTTCAAAGTTGTGGGAATCGAACCGTTTTCGACCTTCTTCGACGAACTAACTCCAATAAGCTATAGCACGTATCCTGCTTCCTTATTTTAATGTCCACAACATTGTTTTGTGACCTTTAAAGGTTATGCAAAGGTCAAAATTTTTAAGTTGTTGAACGAAACCGGGTTTTCGACATTTTGCAGCTAATAACCTGTCACTCGTACCACATCATTTGATCATTTTATAACTTGATCAAACATTATCACATTGTCTCATCCTTGACTTCTGAAACAATCTACATCTCAAATACCGCTCGTGAACCATCGTCGTCTTCAGACTTGTTGTTTATAATTGTATCGATGTCGAAGTGAGGGGTGGATTACATTGGGAATCACACAAAAGGTTAAACAAAGCGATATCCTGCAAAAATATAATTGCACATTTTCAGCGGATGAGACACCTCTGGGAACACCAACTGCACGGCACGCAGGCCAAACACAGGCGGAAACGTACGTTTGTCTAACAATATTCCCTTAAAAGCACGGATACTTTTACCAAAACGAACAACCAAGCTGTTGCAGAGCGCTCGCCAAGTGGCTTTAGCACTCAAGCAAGCACTCAAACAAAACGGTTGTTAAGAGACAACTGTTTGGCATGCGATTTGCAACATGTTAAATACATCTCCGGAGAGCCCGAAATGTCAATCCAGAACGCTGACATCTGCGGATGCTTATAAGCACTGCAATGTACCCAGTGATTCGGAGCGATGATAAACAGACATACATAATATGAGTGAGGAAAGTGAAAACAACTTTATCATTAAGATATCGCTGCGGCCATTCCAAGTCAAAGCATGGTTGAGCAGGCCAAAAAAACATGGCGCTTCAGACCCCAGCGAGGTTACCCAGGAAACGCCTTCCACCCAGAGAGCGAGGTGGCTGAGGATGGCCTGATGAAGGATATAATTAAATAAGGCCGTTAATTATCTTCAAAGGGTGTTTTAATGAACCCAAACACCCAATTTTCACTCTTGTACTTCCTTGGAGTTTTCTTAGTTTGCAGCAAAGTTCAGCTGCTCGGTTTTATGGTTTTGGAGTTATGGAGGAAACCACTCACTCAACACACTGACACACATTGCCTTTTTTATTAGTAAGATTAAAATGCTGTACTGCTTTTATGTTGGATGTTGTGCAGGTGAAACTGTCAAGTTGAGGGAGATGTCTCCATGATAACTCTCTTCCAACTTCAAACACAATCTGTGTGAAGGAAGAGCTGAGTGAAGATTCTTGCAACGCCAATGGTGAGCTCACAGGCTTGTTCAGTATAAAATGATTGTCCTTAATTTCCTGTTTCTTGTTACTCCTTGTTCAGATTTGTTTGTCTCGAACATATCAAGATAATTTCCCTTTAGAAAAAGATCAAAGTTTGCTCTCAAAAGGATTTTGTTTAGAAAGTCAAACCTCGGCATCAAAAGACACGAGAGTTTGATGAGAGTAGTTTTGGTTGTGTTTCGAGATCAATTTACTGTGAGGTGTGCGATTGGTGATTTTGGAAGAAAAACCAATGATAGATCTTCTCAGAGGATGATGTGTGGTGTGTACTTGTGATAAAACATTCACTCACCCTAATCAGTAATTCTTGTCACTGTTGAACAGATATTGTAGCAAACACATCGTGAATAGTGAATACACCACCAGAAATCTTTCTATGACAAAACTGTTTTCCTACATTTTTTTAAACTACAAAATAAGATTAAATAATTTTTTCCCTTTCACCCAAGTTGCTGCAGAAGGTGATTTGATCAATTAGGACACACTGTCTTGTTGAAATACAGGAACTTGTGGTGTCATGTACAACCAAATCAGGTGTAAAGAAGTGCCAGATTGAACTGAGTTATATAATACAGGAATAGAAATCAGGAAATCAAAATGAATTTGATGATGAAGGAAAATGATTGAGTATATTTATTACTTATTTCCTGTGAGCCATGATGGTTGAATGTGGAGCCGATGTGTTCATGTTCATAACTATTTTATAAGTGAGATTTCTCCAAAGGGAAGATTCGCTCTTTTGTAAGATTGTCTGTCTACCTGCACATGACTGTCCGGACTGCACATGACTCGAACACCGATATAAACGGTCAAAGAAATATGTGCTTTTTTCTTTAGTATGGAATATCCTTAATATTTTCCCAACACTTCAAACTGAAGAGTGATGAATAAACACCTGCTAATTTCCCAATGTGATCATGAAGGTTCCCCGTGTAAAGTTCTCAACACCAATTCATCTCAGTCCCTGACATCTCATTAATAAGTTTTATCTTGAAAACTTTCATTCTGTTCCACTTTTGTACCTCTCTTCCCACTAGCATGGTTAAAGTATTTACAAGAGTAAATGGTTTTCTCAAATATACATTGATTGGCTTCCAGGTGAAATTTTCATGAAAGTGTAAATTTCCTGATTCATGGTTGTTTTGAAAATGCATCCTCATGTGTTGACGATGTTTTTGCATCCCTGTGACAAATCTTTTTTTTTTCTGACCAATCTTCAGACAGACGGATCCCGGTCATGAGGATGTTGTCGATTGCCAAGAATACTGTCACGTTCAATGAAAATTCTTTGCAGCAACACGAGAAGATTACGGATTATAAACAGAAAAACTTTCATCGTCAAAAGCAGATGAAGGTTCCCACTTCTGAGAAGATATACGTGTGCACCGTGTGCAAACAATCATTCGATTGCATTTCATCCTGTCGGGTACACCTGAGGACCCACCCTTCAGATAATCAGTTCAAGTGTTGTGTTTGTTTTAAATTATTCCCTGACATCTCAACCTATCAGAATCACCTGAGGACACATTTTGGTGAAACACCGTACATGTGTCATGTTTGCAACAAATCATTTATGCAGAACTCATTCTACCGGGCACACATGAGGACACATCCTGGGGAAAAGCCGTACAAGTGCATTATCTGTAATAAGTCATTAAAATGGAAGTCTACATACCAGGCGCACATGAGGATTCATACTGGAGAGAAACCATTTAAGTGCAGCATCTGTAATAAATCATTCCGTATGAACTGGCACTGTCAGAAACACATAAGAACCCATTCGGGTGAAAAGCTGTACGAGTGCACCGTTTGCAACACAGCATTTCGTCAGATATCATTCTGCCAGGAACATATGAAGACCCACACTGCGGAAAAGCCATACAAGTGCATTTTTTGTTACAAGTCATACTTTGACTCTTCATCCCGCCTGGTACACATGAGGATTCACACTGGGGAGAAGCCATATAAGTGTACTGTGTGCAGCAATTCATTCAGTACCAATGCACACTGCCAGATACACATGAGGATTCACACTGCGGAGAAGAAGACCCTCAGGTACAACACAAAAAATGCGTAAAATAATCAGCAAAGAGAACCAATGCAGAATTAGACAAATTTTGAAGTCATCCCTCTCTTCAAGAAACAAAACCAAAGCTATAAACCAACATGCAGTGTTGGTATTCTAATATGGCTGTGTAATTATAAACTGGCCACAATTGGAGATCAACAATCTTGACACCAAAACAAGGAAACTTCTAACTATTCACAAGATATTCTACAAAAACCAATGCATACCGAGATTGTGCTTACCGAGACGAGGAGGCGATCTGTTGGAGCTTAACCAAGTGCACAGAACATCGTGTGTAAGACTAGCGGAGTATGTGAAAAGCTCAGACTATAGGATGAGATTTGTAAATGATCAAGAAAACAACAAACCAGAAAAGGGATCCTTAATCCATTTAGCAATAAACTTCCAAAACAGGTGCAAATGATGGATACTTCCCAGGAAAACTAAACGGAAACAAGCAGAGCCCCAATGTTTGCAAATTTAAAAAACCCAAAAACTACAAAAAGAAATATCAGCAGATATACTCTGACAAATGGGAGAATGACAAAAGAGCAGGAAGACTTTTTTTAAAAGAGCATGACAGGATAGGGATCAACAAGGAAGGCTCATTGGAATGGGTAAGAAGAGGTCAAATTAGTTGGGATGGAGAACGTGCCATCATAAATGCTCAAGACCAAGGATACTATACACTAATGCCTTTAAGAAAATGGTGGGATGGAAACAATTGAACAAATGCAGGTTTCGTGGGGTAGAAACAGAAAGTACCAGTCTCCTCCTTTCGGGATGTAAAAAACTCATGTCAGCACAGCTGTACGCAGAAAGGCATGACAGCGTCTGCAGAGTAATCCACTGGCACATCTGTAAACATTTCAACATCCTGGTTCCAGAACAATCATGGAAAGATAAACCAAATCAGACCCTTGAAAATGAACATTTCATGCTCACGCATGGCAAGATGATTCCATCAAGTGTGGACATTGCAAACAAAGCATTGCATCCAGACATAGTGCTCAAACACAAAAAGGAAAAGTGAGCGTTGTTGATCGAGGTTTCAATTCCCAATGACTTTGGACGAAATGATCCAGAAATTAGGAAAATGACCAAATACAATGATCTGAAAAATGAGGTCAAGGGGATGTGGAAATTGAAGAAAGCTTAAAATATACCAGTGATAGTTGCAGCTACAGGAATGCTAAAGAAAACCCTTCCTGAGTACTTAGAAATCATTCCGGGGAATATCACTACACACGAGCTACAAGTGGAGGCTGTCAGAGGTTCAATGAAGATTCTGAAAATAGCCTTGAGGACCCATACTAAATGAGGACCACTTAAATGGTTTCTCTCCAGTATGCAGTGTGCACTTGAGGACCTATACTAAATGACCTCATTAACGAGCAAAAATATTGATTATCTATTAACATCCAACAGAAGATTGTCCAAAGGAACCTACTGTATATGGATGATTTGAAGCTCATTGCACTGAACGATGAAGAATTGGCAGAACAACTAAAACTCATAAAACGGTACTACGAGGACATTCAATTGGTATGTATACACTTTCGTAGCAGGTAAACCAACAAAAATAGACAACATAAATATGGATGCAAGAACAACGACAGCTAGAACACAAAACGTCATGCAAATACCTCTGATTATCACAGCACCAACTAGAAGGGCAGTCGGTAGAGCATATACCTCCGCCACGCAATGCCTGATCCAGTGGAGCATGTCGAGTTCAATAACTTTTTGAAATATCATGCTATATATAATTTTAGCCCCATCTCTCAATGGTGAAGAATCAGTTTAAAATTTTTGAAAGTCTCATATCCGGATTCGGATCTTCACCAAAATTGAATTAATTTGTCGTGATTAGCCAGAAAAGGGAATCTTTAACTCACCATTAGTTGGTGGATTTTTAGCTCCACCAACTAATGCCTGAGAAAAGATTTGCAGGAACAGGTGTGAATCGAAGATGCTTCACGTGAAATAGAAACAGCATTGAATGCAGCCCCAATGATTGCAAAGAAGACAAAGGAAAAGCATAATACAAAATGTAAACAAATATACACCGACAATTGGAAGAATGACAGAAGTGGGAAGATAGAGAAATTAGCTGGACAAATTGGCAACAGACAAAAAAAGCTCATTGGCGTCGCTAAGAAGTTGTCAGCTTAACTTGTTTGGAGAAAAAAACAAAGGCACATCTGCAAAAACTTCAATATCCCAGTCTCAGAAAACTAATGGAAGAACAAACCAAAATCGATCAATGAAAATGAGGATGTAGTACTTACGTACAACCTGACCATCCCATTAAGCGAGAACACAGAAAACAAAGTATTATGACTGGGCATAGTACTCAGATACAAAGGATGGCTTTGCTAAGCAAGGTGTCACTACCCAGTGAATTTGGCCTAAATAACATGGAATTTAGGACCATACCCAAGTACCAGGAGCTTAACAATGAAGTCAAAAGATCCCGGAAGCTGAAGAGTGCGGAAATTGTTCCATTGATTGTTGGAGCAATGGGAATAATAAAAACAGAACCTGGCTGAGATTTTAAAAACTATCAGATCGGATCATGTACCATGCTCTTTACAAAGCATCAGTTCTGCTGAAGCAGTTTCTTTGGCTCGGGTTACAATCCTGGATGGCTCGCCACTCTAACACAGGAAGTTAGGGCAGGAAATTGGATTTTGGCCAGGTTGCCAGTGATAGCTTGCCTGTTCTTCATGAAGGGCACCATGGGGTCTTTTACGTCCACCAACTAATGCTGGCAGATGGGATTCCCAGTTTAACATCTACCTGAGTTGACTGCACACACATTGATGAATTACCCTGTCCGTGAAACACCAGGAGTTCAGTGACGATCCTGAAAAGAACCCTAAGATCAAAGAACAACAAAAATGCATATCTTGGTGTTTGAAACGTGATCCTTTTACCAAATGGAGGTGGATAGTTTGAATCCTGGGAGGATTCCGTTCCACCCCCTTGAAACTTGCAAATGGAGATAACAACCAACAGGAGAAGTCATATCGGTGCACTGTGTGCAGTAAATCACTTCCTTAGAAGATGACAATACTTCTGAGGAAATTTTCCATATCCAGATATGTCCCAAAATTTGATCCATGTTGTGGACACAAATTATAAAATATTTTGCACTAACGAAGAAGATATCAATCTTGTTTTGAGAAAGAGCTATACACCGAAGCATAAGGCTAAAAAATTCTCAGATCCAGATATTCACTGACATCAAACCAATTTGTCCTGGTCTCACTCCCAATCATCGAGCAAGTTTCATCCGAATCTGTCCATAACATTTTGAGATATCCTGCTCACAGACAGACAGGGGTGAAAACACAACTTTCGTCCACCTTCGGTGGTGGAAGTAATGAAGTAAGCTCAAGATGAACAGAAGAGGTGTAAATTTATATAAGCTGGAATATAGAGACAAAGAGGTTGGCCTCATTTGTCAAGCATATTTCACGCATGAGGCATGGGGAACACATGTAAAGGGAAACGTTTCAAGGATAAACTGAAAAAGTCAAAAATATCTTCAAAAGGTGGAGACAGTTATACTTAAAAAGATCATATCACTTCCAACTACAGTACACCGAGACCCATGAAAAGAAAGAATTGAGGAAATAACTTAGCAAGTCAGACAAGAAAAAAAAACCAGTGAGAAATGACCCAAGACCAAATAATATAACCCCCAAAAAAAGAAAAAAATGGTCAAAAGGTAACAAAACTTACTTTGTCGCAGGTACAAGAATACACCAGACAAATCTCTACAAGATGAATGTGAGAGCCAGTGTTTTGAAAGCATTTCCAGTGTGAAGAACATGTCAGGCGACAGATCCTAATTTTGATGAAAGTAAATATATCGCAACAAAAAGCATTTAAAGATGAAGAAATTAAACCAAAGAGAAGCCAAGTTGAAGGAAACAGTCGGAAGTGAATGGTCACCAACAGATGGAGCATCGCCACCAATGCCACAATAGATTGATTTGACTTGCAATTGGGATAAAGGTCCCAAATTACAGCTTTTCAATGAGGAGATGGGCAGAAGACAATTGCAGCCCTCGAGGAAGAGCTCACACTTTGGTCATCCCTGAGGAATTTTGAAGCATTTGCACTTGAATTGATACGTTAAACAAAGAAAAATACATGCAGGACAAGACTCTCAATGTGCATGAATATATTAATGAAAATTACAGTTCTCAATGTGGAAGATATAACGACGAGAGATTAAGTTCCATTCTGGAATTGGACTCACTCCTAATAATGACATTGCGTCGATATCCAATCGGTTTCAGCTGGCAGTGACCTCAGTTCAATTGTCCACTCCTCAATTGTATACTATGCGGAGTGTCACTTTATGATCCTTGGTGGTGATGGTCATGTGATGATGCTGTTGACAATCAGGTGACCTTTACTCACGGGGCAGGCGACAAAGAACCTCCCCAGTGCCCATTCCCACGCGTGGGATAAATTGAAGCGGAGACCTCCCTTCTTGTTGAACATCGGTTCATCAACTCTCCAAATAGAATCCTTTTCTTTGCACTCGAACAACTTGCTTTTTCTGTTTAATATCATGACTTCCTTGGTGCTCGAGGTATGACCGGTGGTCTTCAAATGAGATTACATGGTTGAATGTGGAATACACTTTGCAGGACTTAGCCTACTTATGTTGGCTGATCCTGGCTTTCGGGGACTGTTGCATCTCCCCAATATGATGGTCCTTGCAGTCCACCTGATCACAACTTACACCATACACCACGTCGCATTTCCTTTCCTTGTGGAGCTGGTCCTTAACAATCAGGCCAGTTGTTGTCTCAGAGTGTTTTGGGGCTTGAAGGGAGTGGAGATACCTAACCTTGAGAAAGATTGTTTCACCCTCTCCAATCATCCTGCAACATTCGGTATGGAGATCAAAGTTGGGGGTTTTTTTTGGATAAATATAGATTATTCAGACCCTGTGAGGCCTACATTACAATTGTGAACAATAAACTTGTGAACAAACTTTGCATTCAACCGGTTTATTGCATAAGAGAGGTAACTTCAACCTGGTGTTGGCTAAGTGGTTAGGGTGGTGGCTTGGGATTCTGGGGTCCTGAGTTCAAGCCCTGTTGTCTGCTGAATTAATACCAGGGGGTTGACTCAGCCTGTCATCCTTCCGAGGTCGGTGAAATGAGTACCAGTGTTGCAGACAAAAAGGCTGTACATGAAGGGAAGGGGTATCAACGGATTGATTAAATCTGGTATTGGTGTGGTGCAGGCATAATGGGCCGAATGACCTCCTGCACCTTAATTCTTTGTAAACTTGTAAGTTTGGAAATGGAAGAAATAAAGAGAGAATGATGATCAAAAACTCGAAAATTCCTCGATTCATTGGTTTAAAAAAAACGACTGTCACACCTGTCTCAATTTTCACACCGATTGATCACACCTCCTCCTCTCACCTTTACTGGGTTTGTCAATTGTGTTTTAACTTTCCTTTCCTTTCGTCTCCTCTTCTCTCACCTAAACTTTCATTTAGATCGATCGGGCAGGTGGATAAAGAGTGATTCTGCAAATAGATGAAAAGGTGAGTACTGAGTAAGAATGGTCACCTTTGTATCTTATTGGGTGGTCGCTAGACTACTGTTATTCTCAGGTTTTCCGTCTGTTGGGTGGTTGCTAGACTACCGTTATTCTCAGGTTTTCCGTCTGTCTGTATGTTTGTATGTAATGGACAGCTCTGGAGGCCAGAGGGGTCAACTGATTTTGATGAAACTTGACAGGTACGTTCATACCAGGATCTAGTTGTATGCTTTTGAGCACCGTTGCTATGGACGCCACCGTTGCCTAGCAACGGGACTTTGAAATTTTTTGAAAAATCCTAAAAAAATTATTTTTTCGAAATCAAAAATCGGCTTCCGCGCTTTTATGCGCACTATAATCAACCTCTTTGTCAAAAAATTTCAGCCGCATCATCAAAAACTGTATGACTAGTATGCAATTATGTAGCGACCACCCATGTCGCCTACCGGCTTGTCTTACTTCCGGTGTGTATCCAAGTGTGTCCGTGATTTAAATATTGGGAAAGTTTGCTCCATTGAGAGCTGGTTGGACCAATAGGAAGAGATCATTATTGCACCAATAGGAAGGGGGCTTTTTTTCCCCCCTTATGGACTCATGAACCCAATCCCCCTAGCTGTGCACACAATCTGAGCTCCTCAGACTCCAAATCTGGTTGTGATGGAAGGAAGAGAGGGGGGTCTTGAAGAGGTAGTTGACAGTGTGTATTAACTGATAATGGGAAACGGTTGGACACGATAAGCGAGGAATTTAATGAACAGAGAGAGAGAGAGAGAGAGAGAGAGAGATGGAGATGAAACACAGTCACCTGAATGTGAGAGCATTAGCGGGGGTTAATAAAGAAGATTGTGACTAACAATGGACGTTAATCACCTGCTTGAAGTCCTGGAAGGAAGTGTGAGATATAACAGCCTCGGGAAGGCAGCTGCACAAATGGAAGAAGTGAGGAACAAAGGAGTTCAGGTAAGTAAACCGCCTCAATTTTTCATGTTGAACGACAAGGGGGTTATGTGGAAAGGGCAGGCAATTATAAGTTTCCACTGAGAAAGCAGAGGGAATGGGAACAGAGGATCTGCAGTAGAAAAAAAAAAAACTGAGGCCGCTGACATGTTTGCACTTTTTTGGTACAAAAAATGACTGGCTTTAAAATTCATTATCGCCTTTATTCTTGAAATTTTATTTTAGTTGGTCAAACGTTCATGCTAAATATCACTGACATGCTCCTGCAGCATGAACCAGAAAATGATTACCATTTTTATCCAGGTCTCGGGGGACGTAACCCTCGAGTAGAACGATCACTCGGGCAGATTGGTAGAGACTGCAAGTAGCCATCTCTCTTCAGGACTGGTCTCCCATATCTCCTGCCTCTAATGTTAACTCGGTCTGGGAATTCTTCCACAGAAACCTGCTATCTCTCATGCATAGATTCATCTCGTCTTCAATTATCCTACCTTTCTTCCCACCCATGGTACACTGAATCCTGTGGTGAAGCAGTTGCTCTGAAACAACTTACATTCTCTTCCTGGAAGGCTAATCCAATCGAAAGCAATCTCCCGTGCATTCCAAAAAAAATCCGCAACGAGTGTGTGTCCACTCTCATGAGAACCAGAAGTCAAACGTCCCCAGGCAAAAATAGTATTCCTTTCCTGCAGTAATTCTCTGCAGACTACTGTGGTATATGAGAGTACCACTCTCATATACTACAGTTCTAACGATAGCATTTTTGCCTGGGTCTGTCCAACCTCAAAAATCAACTTTCAAAGTTGTCCCCCTTCTGCCTGTAGCATCCAAGGCCAACTCCACACATGGCTTACTGACTTTTTCTACTCTCATAGCCAACACATGGCTCTCAACGGAATCCTTTTTATCTTCTCTCCCTGTCAAGGCTGGAGTGCCCCAAGGCAGTGTTCTGGTCCCAATTATATTGCTGATCTTCATCAATGATCTCTCTCTCTCTCTCTCTCTCTATAAAATTCTCTTTATCTATTTGCTGATGACCATTCTGTGCCGTGACATCCCTCATCCTTCAAACAGGCAGGCTGCAGCCTCTTCCCTCTATTCCGACCTTGACAAAATCACAAGCTGGACAAATTCTTGGAATATGCCTTTCAATCCTGACAAATCTCTCACACTGCATTTATATCCGAAAAGTCTGTATGGCAGCCCCCCACCCCTCCCCTCCAATCTACTTCCTTAGCAATCCTCTTGAGGAAGTTCAGTCATTCAAACTCCTGGGTCTCACTATCAGCCATGATCTTTCTTGGTCAAACCACATTTCAAAGTTGGCCTCCAAAACAAGCCGCAGACTAGGCATCCTCCATGGTTCAAAGTTCTACCTTGGCACACCTTTACTCCTATCCACCGACATGGCATTCATCCACAGCTTGATTGAGTATTACTCTCCCCGCTAGGCTCGCTCCCCTGCCTCACATCTTGCTCAGCTTGACACCGTGGAAACCAAAGCCTTCAAGATTATTGGAATCTCCCGTTATGAATCTGAGTATATAGTTCCATCACTTTGTCATCACAAACAGGTTGGTGGTCTCTCTATCTTCTACAGACTCTATTCTGGCCTTACACCCTCTGCTCTTTCCGTGCTTTGTTCCCCCCTCCCTCCAGGTTTCTGCAGGGCACACATGGTTCACCATCAACCCCATTCTGGTGAAACTAAATCTAAATCCAGGACCACTGCTCACCTCCACTCATTCGTTCCTCTTTTGTTCTCACCAATGAAACTAACTTCCACATTCTCTTTAATCTCATTCTTCCCCCCAGGTCTTCTTGACAGCTGTTCACCACCATCTCAGATCATTCCAATTACAAAACCATGATATTTTCTCGACCCTCGTCAATCCCCACCCCACCCCAATCGCTACTCCTTCCAAATTTCCAGTTTTACCTCTGAGAGTTTCTTTCTGTATCCATCTTGTCCACCATATGGATCCTCTCCTGCCCCCAAATCCTCCCCACACCCATTGTTTGCCCAAGTGTGCCTCCATTTTGACCGTCAACTCTGCTGGTGGTGTTTCCCCCCCCCCCTCTCTGAACTGTTCCTTTTGTAGTGTTGTGTCCCGATCCATTCAGTGTACTCATACTAGATCTTCCATGAGCCTCGACTATGTGTACAGAAAAACAAATTCCTCGTCTTTCTCTTTAATCAATTAAAGGAAGCACTGTCTACTGTCTGGAGAATTGGCCAACGCATGCATGTGTGGTAGTCAGTGCAGCCGTCGGTATTGTTCATTGCAGTACGATGATACTGGTCTTGTTCCACAGTTTAATATCCGGATCCTGGATAGACACGTCCGTGCCGATCCGGAGTGATTTCATGCCTTTGCAGTCTTGTAATATGTGCTGGTTTTTGCGTGCAGTGTGGTGGCTTTTGCGTCACATTTGTCCACAAGCATCTGCCACTCAGCAGTGGTCCACACCACTTAGCCAACACCAGGCACCGTGATACGTGTAGGGTGGCCGAACACGACCTGAGCCGGGGAGCGGCCCATGTCCCGAGGAGTGTT
>CM068968.1:39466239-39479688 GCA_035128595.1 Eptatretus atami
ATGTTTTCATCGCCTTGACGGTAGCCTTAGCGTGGCTGTTAGAGCGTGGTCGATGCGGCGTGTACATGTCATGGTGGACTCCCCACTGCCCCAGAAATTTTTGTAACTCATACGAGGCAAAATGAAGACCCGTGTCAAAGTAGAAAATAATGGGGACCCCGAGATCCACAAAGAAGGACCGCATGGCCCTGATGAGATCCCATGATGTCAGAGTACATCATCATCATCATCATCATCATCTTAATGGCTGTTTCCATGCTTGCATGAAAATATTTCAATAAAAGGCATTCCAGTGGGAGGGAACGGTACTATTAGCCCACTATTCGTTAACATTTTCCTTGTTACCTCTACCACTGAAGGTGAAGGAGGTTGTTTTCATGCCTTTCTGTCTGTTTGTTTGTCTTTGTGTGCAGGATATCTCAAAAAGTTGTGGACGGATCCGGATGAAATTTTATGGACAGGTTCGGTGTGTGACAGCTGAACTGATTCAATTTTGGTGAAGATCCAGTTCCGACTACTACAATTCTTCACCATTGAGAGATGGGGCCAAAAACGATATCTCAAAAAGTTGTGGACGGATTCGGATGAAACTTGATGAACAGGTTGGGTGTGTCGCAAGGACAAATTGATTAGATTTTGGTGACAATCCAAATCCGGATCTGAATACGAGAATTTTTTAATTTTTAATTTTAATTCCAAATGTGTGCGCTTTCTGTTGTTATGTGGTGTGGGTGCTTTCTGGTGGTGTGTGTGTGTTTTCTGTTGGTATGCATGGTTTATTTTTGTCCTCCATCTCTCTTTCTTTCTTTTTCTTTGTCTACGGAGGGGTGAATCTTGCAAATAGTTTTCGTAAGGCTCACTTGGCTGCACCTGGATGAGTTTGAGGGTAGAGGAGTAGCAGCCAAAACCCAAATCCTATCCAGGTTCCTCCTGATGACCACCTTTGTCTATTTGGGTTCCTCCTGATACTCCAGTGCTCTATTTGGTCATTTATTTGATTAATTTGTCTGTGAGAGGTCATCATGGAAAATCGCATCATATAATGCATAAAATTGCTCGAAGTTCATAATTTGAAAACTATAGCACTTACAAAAGTGATGTGTACAGTGATTCATAGGTATGAAGATCCTAGGCATTCGAGATAAGAGTGAGGAAAGTGGAAAAAAAAAATTGAGCACTTCATCGTTCAGAAACTGTTGCTGTCTGTTTCAAGTAAAGGAATGTTTGAGCAGGCCGAACAAAATGGTGGCTTAAGACTCCAGCGATATGACAGAGGGTTAACAAATATGGCATGCCGCCATCTTGGTAAGGCTTGTTTTGGTTTTATGATGAGCACACCCTAAATTATTTTCAAAAGGGATGCTTAAATTTACCCCAACATCCAATTTTCACTCATGCACTCCCTTGGGGGCACTTGGTTTCATGGTTTTGGAGTTATGTAGGAGACACTGTCCGACACACATACACACTCTGACATTTCTTATTATTATTATAGTTTTCTGAATGCTATTCCTAGCTTTGAAAATGTATTTTTTGTTGTTGTTTGCATTTTGTATAAAGGGAAAGAAAGTTCTCACTCTGTTCAAACTTTCTTCCATGAAGGGGGAGAGTGCTATGGAAAAGTATAACATTTAATTGGGCCTTGGTGAAGGTGATGTCTGTTAAGTCAACAACAAGAAGAAAAATAAAAAGGACAGTTTTCAGAATGGAAGGCAGGAAATGAGAAACGAGGAGAGAAAGGCAAAGACATGTTCTCCGGAGCTGTCACGCTTGTTTCCAAACATTGCAAGTCATTTTAAAACTGACATACCCAGTGAATGAGGAATATGGGGTCTTCTATATGCGAACCATAGGAGGTTCAGCGACTCACGTATTCTCTGATCACAATGAACCAACATCAACCTGCTATGAATTGGTCTGTGGGGGTTTCAGCTTCGCTTTTTATATCATACCCTGTGCGGTATTCTTCTCAGAACTCCTCTACTCACTGAATCTACCCATTGGACATTGCACTGTTGTTATCCCAGCAATGATTTAAAAGCTTGTATACTTTCATTGGTACCATGCCAGGTGATTGACGTGCCATTTTTGAGAAGGCTCGCGGCTGATTGACTGGTGCATACTCTCAGAGCTTATTCGTCTCTCCAACCTCTCCTTAAAGCAACACATTGTCCTTTACAGCTTGGAGTTCCCATCTTCATCTTCGACACAACTTTGCCTGTGGACTTGGATTCTTCGCAATCGTTCAATGTATGAGGATTTCACCTTCTTGAGGACTTGTAAAACGTGACTGCCCAGTCAGCTTCATTCTGTGTGTACACCCTCTATCTGTGACATTCTTCAAGGCCTTCATTGTTGTCTGTGACATTTGTACTTATTAAATTTGGGGATTCATACAAAAGTCATTAAGTGTTACATTTAATTAGTATTATCATGCTTAAGATAGTATTCATAAATAATAAATATCCTTCATAAAGTTACCCTTGTCTCCTGTCTTATGTTGGTTTTACCAGTAAAACAACACTAAGGGCACATCAGTGTCATTATTCATTTTCTGCTGTGACACCCTCCGGGTTACTGGTGCACACGCTGTGGTTCCCTGAGGTCAACACATAACAGAAATTGGGGGCTCATAACAACATCAATCTCCATACCGCGTTGTGAATAAGATTTGGCAACTGCATTCAAATGCCAACATAAACACTCGAATTGAGCAAAACTAAAAGTTATTCATGGCAATTATACGATTCATGGCAATTCTCCATCATATTGAATTACTCGTAACCAGAGTCTTATGTATTGTGTTCAGTTCAGCTTTGAACAATATATTATTTTTCAGAAATTAACGTTTTCTTTTGTTTGTGGATTATCCTTTCAAAGAGCAAAGTGAATGGTGAAAGTTGTTCAAAGTGGTCTTCTTTCTGCAATAACATCACTTTGCAACAACCCCAAACGGAGAAGCAACACCAGGAATCGCCCACAGCATAAGACCGATTGTAGCTACTTTTATCTGCAAAAATAAATTTGATCAACATGTGGAAAACCATTTGAACGAAGGGCCTTTTAAATGCACTATTTGTGAAAAATGCTTCAAAGGTTTAAATGATCTGAAAGCGCGCACAAAACGATTCACATGCGTGAAAGGCAATATAAATGTTCTGTTTGTGCAATAAGAGTTTAATATCACAAGATAATTCATTCATGAAAAAAAACCACATGCGTGTTTTGTTTGTTGAAAAGTCTTCAAAACATCCTTCTACCTGAAGAGGCATAAGAATATTCACACAAATAAAAATTTGTACAAATACTTTGCTTGCGAAAAATCCTTCGGAGGATTCTCGTGTCTGAAAAGGCGTGAAAATCTTCACACGGGTAAACACACGCACTCTGTTTGTCAGAAAGCTTTTTCAACCTTACCTTATATGATGAGGCATGAGAAAATGCAGATAGGCATATACACATGTACTGTTTGTAAGAGATTTTTTTTTCAACAGTATCTTGTATGAAGATGCTTTAAAGAATGCACACGGGTAAAAATGCGTGTTCTGGTTGCCAGAAAAGTTTTACATTATCTTGGATGAAGATACATGAGAAAATGCACAAGTGTGAAAATACACACAAATGCTCTTTTTGTAACAAGGCCTTTGCATTATTATCATGTTTGAAGAAACATTAGAGAATTCCTTTTTTTGTATCCACTGTCGTGGCTCGTATGGGAGCTAACACACAGAATGTACAACAAGGGGAGCAGGAGGGAAGGAAAAAACAGTGGGGAACAGAGACATGAGGAGATCTGTGGAAGGGAGAGGGATGGGGTGGAGTACACAGGGTAAACAAGATGGACACGGCAGGGACTTTCAGGAAGGAAGGCAGGGAATTTGAAGGAGGTGGGTTTGGGGTTGATTAACGGGGGTAGAAAAGATAGTGGTTTTGGATGGGGGAAGATAAGAGATGGTGGTGAACAGCTATTTTGAAGACCTGGAGGGAAGAGAGCGGAATGAAGAGAGTGTGGGAGTTTGTTCCAAAGGCGGGATAAAAGAAGAATGAAAGAGTGAATGGTGATCAGTGATTCTTCCCATGACATACAAATGCTCTGTCTGTGAAAGGACTGTTGCAACATTTTGAAATTTGAAAACACATGAGATGATCCACACAGGCAAAAAAACCCTGCATGGCTATGTGAAAAAGTCTTCATGACACCCTTTAGCCTGAAAGAACATGAGATAATTCACATTGGTGAACACTTGTACAAATGCTCTGTCACAAGACTTTTACATCATTATGGGATTATAAATGCACATGAGAGCCACACTTGCAATTCTAGATATTAAAGTACACTGTGATAACTTTCCAGGAGATAGTCTTCCCCCTCTTTTATTTATTTTACTTGCTTCTGGATGCTTCAAGTAATCTAATGGATGACTGACCAAAACGAGTACCTTGCTTAGGAAGCACAAAAGCTACAAAAAAAAACCAAACAAAAAAACTGCATTTTGAGATTGTATCTACCATGACAGGAATCAGGCAGTGTGACCTCGTGGACCTTGACATGGTGCACAGAACGACGTCCATACAATTGGCCAAGCATGTCAAAAACCCAACAGACCATCAAATCCACATGATGAGCATGAATGAAACAAGCCAAAAAAGATATCCCTCACTCACCTCACAATTTTCAAGAACAGGTTTGAGTAGAAAATTCTATTGGGAATAGAATGTTTGAATATAAAAATGCTTTTTTATTCAAAATGTTTGAATAGAAAAAAAACGATAATTGAGAGAATGACGAAAGAGCAAGAGAATTTTATAAAAGTGCTGGACACATTTGGAATAGATAAGAAAGGCTCTTTGGAGTGGCAAAGAAAAGATCCGCTTAACTGGGATGGAGATGAAGATATCATAAATGGCCGACATCAACGAAACTACCGATTGCTTGAGGAAAATGGCAAGTGTGGGTTCTGCAACGTCAAAACGGAAAACAACAATTACCTTCTCTCAAGATACAAAAAACTCATTTCAGAACAGCTGTACATACAAAGGCACAACCATGTATGCAGAATAATCCAAAAGCTTCAATATCCCAGTCTGAGAAAAATCATGGAATCGCAAAACAAAAGCGATCATTGAAAATGAGGAATTGTTCTCATGTATGATCTGACCATCCCATCAAGGGTGAACCTATAAAATCGTTGAAAGGAGCCTCCAATGGCCGTTGAACGGAGCCTCCAATGCAACCAGTTCCTCTCCTCTCAACCAGTTGAAACCTTTGCAACCAGTTCCTCTCCCTAATGCTGCTTGGGAAAAGCTTGCCATCGATATCGTGGGACCACTTGATAACGGCCACTATGCCATTACCTTAAATGATTACTTCAGCAAATGATTAGAAGTAGCCCTTACGTCCCAAGTAACATCTGCTACAGTTATCAAGTTCCCGACTACAGTATTCAGTCGTGAAGGAAATCCGCAGGAACTTATCTCTGACAATGGATCGGAGTTTGTTTTGAGTGAGTTTGAAACATTCTTGTAAGAAAGAAACATCAAGCACTGCCACAGTTCTATCTATTTCCCACAAGCCAATGGGGAGATAGAACGCTTCAACAGAGTGTTTAAGGACTGTTTACATGCTGCAAATCTCGAAGGGAAGCCCTGGAAATCATTCGTACCCAACTTCTTGCAAACGTATCAAGCTACAAGACGTGCAACAACTCATCAGACACCTGCCGAACTTCTAAATGGGCGTACATTGCACACCAAGTTGCGCATTGGGGACGGTCAAATCAGCTTACCTGCTGCAAGGCTCGAGGATGTGAGACGCTGTGTTCAACAGAAACAAGAGAAGTCTAAACGATACACACACAAGCATCGGGGAGCGAAACCTTCCATCTTCCAATGTGGTTCTTTTATGCGAGTTCAGAAACCTGGACTTCACCAGAAAGGACAAAACAAGTTTACTCAACCCCTCAAGATCAGTGAACAGAGAGGTCCTGCTACCTTCAGACTCTCTGATGGGAAAGTGTGGAATGCAATTCATCGAGCACCTGCAGTTCACACCTCAAATGGACTTTCTGCTGGAAGTACGATAGGTTCTGAGGACGATGTACGTCCATGTAAAAGTTCAGCAGGGATCTGATGAGTTGTTGCATGTCTTGTAGCTCTATACGTTTGCAAGACGTCGGGTACGAATGATTTCCAGGGCTTCCCTTCGAGATTTGCAGGATGTAAACAGTCCTTAAACACTCTGTTGAAGCGTTCTATCTTCCCGTTGGCTTGTGGGTAAATACTGTAGATAGACCTACAGCAGTGTTTGATGTTTCTTTCCTGCAGGAACGTTTCAAACTCAGTTGACACAAACTGAGATCCATCGTCAGAGATAAGTTCCCGCGGATTTCCTTCACGACTGAATACTGTAGTCAGGAACTTGATAACTCGAGCAGATGTTACTTGGGGTTAGTCGATGGCAACTTCCACTTGGGAGTCCAGCCCTGGACACCGGTGGAGGTCAGGCAGCCTTTGTTTAGTCTTTACAACACCTTGATAGGTATCATGGGCAAGCTGGAATAACTTGGGTTGAAGTTCTGTCGGCACTATCACACGGTGAGTGGCACGGAATCACGTAATCCTCCTGTACAGCCAGTTCATTCCGAATGCGAAAGTAGGGAAGTACATTTGGGTCCACCGACGTGATGTTTTCCCGATAGTGTTGAAGTACAGGTCATATATATATATATCCTATATATATATATATATCCTAATATATATCCTATATATATATCCTATATATATCCTATATATATATATATATATCCTATATATTATTTCTGTTAACGTCTGTGCGTAATTTGACGTTTCTCCTCCGAAACTGCCGGACGGATTGTCACCACTTTCGGAATGCGGGTGGTCTGTGGTCTAATGAACAGCATGGGCTATGTGAGATCGCGCCAGACGGACAGGTTTGGGAATTTTTGGCGATTTTCTAATTTTTACATTAATTTGCATGGCGACGTGTGACGTCACCGCTCAGAGGCGTAATGACGTCATGACATCATCGGTCATTCGCTGACGTCATTACGTCTGTCGTCGACAGACCGTCACCGCTGAGGTGTAATGCCACTCCGAGAAAACAGCGTCTGCAATGTAAAACCTCTTCTGTACATGCTGACTACCTCAGAAGGTGAATTTGACACAAAAAATGTAACAAGAAACATTGTATCTAAAGAAATTCGATAAATCACATTGTGAACACGGGATATATTGACGTCCGAACGAACCCTCACTTTCGAAGCTTCGCGCGGAGCGCGGGTTTGGCTAGTATATATATATATATATTATATATGTTAATGCGCGGCTGGTGACGCGTTAGTTTGGCGTATGTATAAAAAAGTAGTTCCATCATGTCTGTTCACTTAACTGGTGTCTGAATCATTCTCGGCACTCGGCGACTGTTACACTGATGGACAATCTTTTTGTACCAAAGGGAATCCATCTGTTCGATGATAACACAAGAAGGGTTTGATACAACATGGATTCACCTTTAATACACATGTACAGCCGATTACAGATGTACCTTGGAACGGGTTCCTTAAATATGGACACGAGGAGGGAACGGGAACTTTGTTTAAAATAAGGGAAGAGGAATTAACCTGGAACGAATGGAGGGTTCGTTCAGGGGCGGGGGGGGGGGAGTACAAACTCCCCCAATCTGTGTACGTATTAAATAAATAGGATTGTGAGGTACAAGAATCGGTGTGGAGATAAAAATAATATTTACCTCACGAAGTGAAGAAAATTATTAAAATACGTGGGAGGAAGAAAGAACATTGATGTGAGATCCATAGGTTTGTTGATAGAGAGTGATTGTGTAAATAGATGTAAATGTAATGAGGAAATGGTCACCTTGGATGTTATCTTACTTCCGGTGTATATCCACGTGTGTTTCGCGATTTGGATCTTGGGACAGTTTGTTCTATGAGAGTTGGCTCGACCAACAGGGAGATCGTCGTGGTTTGGATTTCTTCCCTCATTACGGACTCCGTGTTGAGGGTCATGAACCAAGACCCCACGAGCTGCCTCACGATCCGAGATCCTCGGCTCCAAGTCGAGTTCCGATGGAGGGATCAGAGTTTCAAGATCCTGGACGTTCAGAACCTTCCTGTTGGAGAGGACGGTCCGCGACCTGGGACCAGGTACGTGGTTTCTCTGTCCAGGTGAATAATAATGTGAAGTATGGATTACATGGCGGGCATTAAAAATAATTTAATATCCTCCACACGCTTTACAAATATAAATCAATTGCGATCAACAATGTTCTCACTAACTAACTATAACTAACTAACTAACTAACGAACGTTTTATGTCAAATGGGAAAAACTACAGCGGTGGCCAGATGTCTTGTTACCCGAATTGTTTTTCTTTTTTTTTTCTTTTTCTCATTCATTTGCTCCTGGTGGATCTGACGACGGTGAGTGACGTTCTCATATAATAGGACATGGCGTCGAATCATCCTGTGCAAAGAAAATGCTGCTTCTCACACAGACTTACTGGATCCTTAACAAGGACATTGTTAATATTGACAATCATGACATTTCATAAAGACATCATTTTTATGTTACTTATACTTACATTACACACCCATTGATAGACAAAAAATGTTTTCAGTTTTGGAGAACTAAATGTGGGGTCACAAACATCTGGACCACCCTTGAGAACAGTAATGTGGGAACGTGTGCTTCATCAAGATGGGGATTTTAATCTGTGCTTGCGAAAAAGATGTGTTTTTTGAGCAGTGTTGAAAACATTTATAGGCTGGCTGATTGATGGATGTGTGAAGGGGGTGATTCCAAATAGTTGGAGCAGATATTTCAAATGCCTGGTGTTTGCTTAATGTTTAGGGTGGTGGGCTTGGGATCTAGGATCCTGAGTTCAAAATCCTGCTTTGCTGTTGAATTAATACCAGGTGGGGTTGACTCTGCCTGTCATCCTTCCGAGGTCGGCAAAATGAGTGCCAGCTTGCTGGTATACTGCGTCGGAGTGGCGACCCGTCCAGGATTGTGCCAATATCCAAGGAGACTGCTTCGACAGCACCAACGCTCTGCACAGATTATGGTCCCAATGGATGGATGGATATTTCAAATGGTCGGTTGCCCATAGTAGGAGTTGAGACTTTTGGATACTGAGGAGTGATTTGGCTGGAGATCTCAACGTGCCTGCGAGTACATAAGGGGTGATCATGTCCATTATGTAGGCGGGGTTCATGTTGTTTTGTACTTTATAGGTGATCCAAGGATCTTAAAAACGATTCTCTTCTCACTGGGAGCCGTGGAGATTTTGTTTCAGCACGTGTGAGATATCTTGCCTTCTTGTAACTTTCTCAGTAATTCTAGTTGCTGATGGACATCAGATTGTGGCAAGACCATAAAGCAGGCTCTTACAGACATCTCATTGGATTCATGTTCCTCTACACCTGATAAAACTACACACCAAGTGCTTTGTTTATAACATCTACACTTGGATTGTTCGTAAACACCCAACAACATATCCGTCCCCCCCCCAACCAACAACTCCTTCCTCTCTCTCCTCCACCCCCCCCCTCTCCCATAGCTTCCCTTCCTCCATGCTGTCTGTCCCGGATTTATTCTCATCTATCTATAATTCCAGCAATCTCTGTGTGTCTGGTCTGTCTGTTTGTTTGTCTGCGACCGCCGTTTCTCCGACGACCGCCGGTCCGATCTGATTCAAACTTGCCAGGAATATTGCCGGGGCCCCGCCAGATGTGCCTTTTCGAGGTTTGATTGTCAATCGGACGAGCGGTTCCGAAGTTACGCCATTTTATTGCTTTTTTCAGTGTTGAAAAGGTGTATATATGGCAGCTGAAGTGTCGTTCCACCTTATCACCTTATCATGCCATTTTTTCTCAGATAATATAAACACATCTTAATAATAATAATAGCACAATAATTGCAGTACACAATAATAGCACAATAATTGAATAAAAAGAATAACGTGATACAATGACCAATGTCTGTCAACCATAACGACCTATATATTGTTCTGTCAATCAGACAGGACACGGTGCTATGACGTCACAATGCTTCCCCTTCGGATGAACTTGCCAGGAATATTGCCGGGGCCCGCGATGTGCCTTTTCGAGGTTTATATCAATCGGACGAGCGGTTCCAAGTTACGGCCATTTATCTGTCGACCAATGACAAGACCACGTGCTACGACGTCACGAATGACGTCCACAATTAATGTTTATTTAGTTTATTTATATTATTTAATTTATTTTCATGATTGACGGTCCGTCTGATTGAAACTTGCCAAGGAATATTTCTGGGGACCCGCGGATGTGCCTTTTCAAGGTTTGATATTAAATCGATATTAATGGGAGTGGTACGAAGAGGGAACGGGGAGGGGGTGTGAGAGGGGGGTGTGAGAGGGGGTGGGAGTGGGGGCGGAGAGAGGGGCGAGAGAGAGGGGGCGAGAAAGAGGGGGCAGAGAGGAGGGGCGAGACTAGGGTGAGAGGAGGGGGGGAAAGAGAGGGGGAATAGAGGAGGGTGAGGCGAGGGAGAGAGAGGGGGGCGAGAGAGAGGGCGAGAGGAGGGGGGGAGAGAGGGGCGTCCACAATGGCAGAGTTGGGGGCGAGAGAGGAGGGGGGAGAGAAGGAGGGCGGATAGGGGGAAGGCGAGGGGGGCAGAGAAGAGAGGGGGGTCCACAAATTCTCTTCATTTGACATGACGTCACAATTGACGCTGGGGACCTGAGTATGTTTCCCAAGTTATGGCCATTTAGATGACGGTTGGTCCGATCTAATTGAAATAATGCCCCAATTCAGTCATCGTTTACGGCAACCTATGGGCCCGCCCTACCGGGCCCGTACTGTGATAGTTAATTCGATTTAACATTTTGGTTGTGCATTTCCACGCAGGTGAGGGTGTGCACCATGGAGCACCCCCTCCGCGTGCACCAAAAATCTAACAATCTTGACTGTAATGTTTATTTGCAAACGAGATGGTTCCATTCAGGGTGGAAACGATAACACAATAACTATTACTACAGGAATAAATGAAATATCAGAATATTATATTAGGTCCTTGTTCGTGGATTGACCAACTTGTTAATATGTTTTTTGCTTTTTCCCTTATTATTTTCATGAAGCTGCACAGAAGTAGATGTTTTTACTCTTTTATGTTATGTGTTTATTGCTAATCTTTATTCTATTTCTTCTTGCTTTGTTTAAAGCATGTCCTTGTTTTTGGCAGAATCTTCTATTGTGTGGTGAAGTGGAACCTGCACCGACAGAATGGTTCTCCCTCAACAAGGGTAAAGAATCTAAATAATAATATCAAATTAAGGGCAATGATATTGATTGTAATTGAGTTTGAATCAACGTGATCCTTTTGCCCTTGTATGTTTGCTTTCCTTGAACTCGCTTTCCGCAGATTCCCAAAAGGTTTTTGGACAGCATAGAGGAAGCTGAATGAACCCTCCCAACGTTTATATTGCATATCTCACGTGAACGGTCCTCGACCCAAACCATAGTAACCCACATAGTACGAGACCATGCACTGCAAACCTTTTCCACGGATAGCTCATTCTACTTAAACTTAGTTGACCCTAAAGCACACTGAGTAGTGAGATATGCCACGTGCTCGAATCGGCAAGTAAATCCCATCAGTTATAAATTGGTTTTATAAACAGTGACACGAAGCATTTTCCAAATCTTTGAACTTTGAACCTTTGAACTTGTATTTATTATCCACATCAAAATCATAACACTGTTTCTACAATTGGCCTCGTACGGCTAAAAACAAAAAAAAAAAGATTTGGACAATAGGAACCAGAAGAACAGCACGGTAAATGCTAATCGGGTTCTGGTATCTTCAAACATTTCTGGACTAAACTGGACACGAACAAAGATGGTGAGTGAAAAGAAGCATCGCAGATGCACTACTTAAGGCCCTGTCGCAAAGCTAAGTGGGAAGCCACTTTCGTTCCAAAACTGAACCAAAAAATTTCAAAAAGAAACTTCATGAAAATTATTCAAATCATTGATTAATAAACTGGAGCATATATGGAAACCAAGCGCAAAAAACAGTTTATCAATTCAGACAACACCAACTCGAAAGGAACCAGACGTGATAAACCATTTAATCATCATGGACACTTACTATGACAATCCGTTCCACTGTAGGCCGGATGTCGCGACACGAAGTAATCAAATTTTGGCAAATTTTCATATTTCAAGGACATGAATAAAAAATTAAATCTTTTTCTCCTCCAGATGGTTGTGAGATAAAATTTGAGCAATTATGCTCATACTTGGTGAAGTTTCAGTCCTGGATTTCATCTATTTTATCTAATTTAATGTCCAAATACTTAAAAATTCACTCACCTCAATATTTCAGCAATAATCCAGAATTCCATAATCGTCGCGTAATGGCGGACAAGAAAAAATCTCGCTTTAACTGTTGGGGAGATTGAGGCAAACCTGTATTTTCTGCAAATGTCATGACAGAAATGTATCATTTCGGGTAAAGAGATTTCAAATCAATCAATTCATGGTAAAATGTATTGTGGTATAATATTGATCGTCGCGTAATGGCGGACACAATTTGAAATTTTGAAAGCGTGGTCAGTGAGCGGTATTTAATCAAAATATGTCGTATATGTTTGTAAATTACGATAATATGATTGTTGTGGCTAAAATGAGCCTCATCTCCAGCCACTTTCAGCACACTTCACAGAATAGCACAGGCACTTTTATTTTTTCATCCTGAATAGGCATTTCAAAGTGAAACTGGATAATTTCCCTCCTACACCATGCCATCGAGCCTAATTTTGATCGATTTCCAAACTGTAACTTATGTTCTGGAAGGAAGTTCACTCTTTCTGTTGAAAATAAACTTTTCAAACCAAATTCCAATGACGAATATCAGATAAATTTAAACAACATCTGAAAATCTAAAATGAAAACTGAATATGACTGCTTTTTCAGCCTGATAGCATTTTAATGTACATGAATCTTAGGATCCTGACCATCTGCGTCATATAAAGTATACATTTTAAAATAGATTTTTCAATGCCTAACGACTGTGAGGGTTTTCACGAAGGCTAGTGTTACTCTTATATTGTGTTTTATTTACTGTTATTTAAATACAAGCATTTGGAACAGGGTGGCTCCCACTTAGCTGCGACCAAGGCTTAGCTAATAAGTACATCATTCCACTGGAGGAGTTCGTAACACCTTACCCCACATTAGTGTTTCAGTGCTTATTCAGTTTAAATAAATAATGTTTTTAAAGGTCGTATTAAAAAAAACCATTCCAGAGGTTTAGCTCCTATGATGTGTCGAAAAACAGGGTGGTGCAGAGCCGACTGCGCACATTTAGATCACTCTCCTTCCAAGGGGTCGGGTGGGAACTTTTGGGGGTTGTGGGGCCATTTTTCTAA
>CM068968.1:39517815-39530746 GCA_035128595.1 Eptatretus atami
GGAGATAGGTTTTGGGCGAGTACATGTCGAGCATTTCAGAAACGGTAAATTGTGAATATCTCTAAGAGAAAGAGTCTGATTTTGATGAAGCTTGGGTGAAATGTGTACAATGTGGCTAGCTTGTACACAAAAATGAATGGTTGCTATGCACACCTCGCGCGACATCAAATGTACGTAACATGTAAAATCTTCAAGTTGCTCCGTCAACATTTCGTTGTACGTGAATATGCACTGTATCAAATTGGTCACCTAACATGTGGTAAAGTTTCCAAAGTGCTCTGGTAACCGTTCTTTGATTCACGTACAATATGCGCTATATCAAATGGTCCGTAACATGTGTAAAGTTTCAAGTGCTTCGTTGAACGTTTTCTATGTACACGCAATATTCCTATCTCAAATAGCGTCAAAATGTGGTAATAAAGTTTCAAGTTACTCCGTTTCAACCAGTTTTTGACTGTATGCTGCAATATGCCACATCAACTATGTCACGTAACATGTAAATTTCAAAGTTGCTCCTGTTCACAGTTTTCGCATGACGTGCAAGATCACGTATCAAATGTCACTAACATGTGTAAATTTAAGTGCGTTCCAGTTACTGTTTTCATGTACACGCAATATCGCAATATCAAATGTCACGTAACATGTAAAATTTCCGTTTCCGTTCAACATTTTCGAATGTACGTTGAATACGGCTATATCAAATGGTCACCTAACATGTGGTAAAGTTTTCAGTTACTCCGTTGAACGTTTCGATGTAATACCAATATGCGTATATCAAATGGTCACGTAACATTGTAAAGTTTCAAGTTCGTCCGTTGAACAGTTTTCATTACGTGCAACTTATGCGCGCGATCCAAATGCTCACGTAACATTCGTAAAGTTTCAAGTTGCTCTGGTGAACGTTTTTGGTCTACGTACAATATGCGCTATATCAAATGTCACTTACATTGTAAAGTTTCAAGTTGCTTCGATTGAACGTTTCTATGTAACCAATTGTCGCCTATATCAAATGTCACTAACATGTGTAAAGTTTCAAGTTGCTCCGTTGAACAGTTTTCGATGTACGTCAAATCGCTATATCAAAATGGTTCACGAACATGTGGTAAAGTTTCAATTGCCCGTGAACTGTTTTTTGCTCTTAACAAATGCAGACACGTACATTATGTTACTACTGCGACTGGAGGATTGCTTAATTCCTCTTTTCGCTTCGTGAGTGCGGCTAAAAAGAAATAAAACATCTCTCCCAATTTCTTCGGAGCTCCCGACTAATTCATTATATAATCGTGAGTACTCACCTCGGGTGGTCGAGTCTGCGCAATTACTTCCTTGAAAAGTATGGTCTGGTTTTAGAAGCGACAAGAATGTGTGTGGTGTGCGTTGAAATGTCTGAATCTCATGTCTCAAGGATTCCAATTGTAGTTAGTTATCTAAGGGTCGAAGGTCTAAAACTCTCAACATTAAAAATGGTTTAAAAGGTCCATTGGTCGAAGCTCCGAAATGCCAGGTCGAGTTTTCTAATCTGTCTGATTTCAAGTAAGGCTAGTTAAGGGTTCTTCAGGGTCTTTGTGGGTCTTTGAGTCAAAAAGGTGTCTTGAATCTAAAGCTTCTTAGGGTCTTTAAGCTGAGTGCAGTGATAAAATACCTCGGACAATTCCCCGGATTGGACTTGTCTGTATCAATTTGAGTGTTTGTCGAACCCATGTGTTTGCAAAAAACGCAACAAGAACAGACAGACAGACAGATAGATGGACAAACAAATTGTATTATTAGTGCCAAATTGTTGCAGAGTGAGCACCGAGAAACGACATGTCTTGCAGGCATGTATTCATTCAATGTGTGTGCCGTCCCTTGAAATGGACGTTAACTGGACTCTCCGTCGCACACTCGCTCAAAGCTGTCTGGATTGCTCACCAGCCAGTTCGTGAAAGACTTATGGTCAAACTTCCCTCCGCCGACCCGGACAACAAGTCGATAATGTGCATTAACATTATACACTCGTTAATCCACTCCCGTTAATCCTCCCCAACATAAAAAAAACAACTGTTATAAACCAATTGCCGACCTACAACAAAATCGACTTCGACAGGTTCACTTCATGAACCCAAACGAAAGCCAACACTGCATCGACTATTCAGATAAAGACTACACCATTCCTGTTCATCAACACAAAGAAATACCAGTTTGAAATGTCTTACACAATCCCCCATAACTGATTGGACAGGTTTAATTGATTTTAACATTTTTTGCCTTTTCTCAATCTGGCCCGTCAAAAACAAACTTGATCCGCGAACACGAGTCAGCCATAGTGATGTAACAAAAATGCGCACCACTGACCTTGACTTTCTACTTTTAAAATTTTTTCCAACAAACCCATCATTAGTTTCAACCACTCGAGGAGAAGGGAGAAGGAGAAAGAAAATGATCATTTATGATACAACATAAGTACAATGCATGTCGCACGTGTTCGTCTTATGCACGTTACCGACCGGTGATGGCATATTCAGATTTCATTAAAATTTGCTGAACGACTGCCATTGTATATTGCTGTGTAACTGTGCTTTGGACAACATGAGCACCATACCTGCAACCACTCATGAGCAGCAGTCCTTTTCTATGTTTCACATTGTTACTTGATTCGCTATTACATGAAGAAAACAATTGCACAAAGGCCGAAAGCTCTATTGAGTGGCGGTTAAGGATTAAGGGGATGCTCAAAGAGAAAGAGATAAAAAAACGCTCAATCTGTTTCCCCACCAGAACGAATGCTGAAATGAGTGGATCGAGGTTATTGAATCGCGGATGTCTTGCCTTTATGGAGAAGGCTGAGACCTGAACCCAAATATCAATACCTGGCTACAACTTACAAAGCTTGAGTGCACAGTCTCAATAAAAATAATTTTGCCAGACTTTCTTCTTCAGGCAATACTACTAATCCTGCACTTTCTTATGCACAGCCCAATCTTACCTACCCCTGTAGCCCCTCTGCCTCGCCAATTCACAGAATGCATGACACGCGTGTAACCGGCGCGTCCGCGCTCGCTTCCCGGCACGTTCCTTCACCGAGACGTCCACACGGCCCACACATCCTTCACGCACGCCCTCACCGGTGCTGAAGCGTCCTTCACGGCGCCGACGATTCGCCTCACCGGCGTCGACGCGCTTCCTTCATCGCGCCAATGCGTCCTCATCGGCACCGACACGCTCCTCACGACCATCTCTCACCGCACCGTACCAAGCTCCTCTCACCTGCGCTGACGCGCTCCTTCACCGCGCTGACAATCGCTCCTTCACCATGCACGACGCCTCTTCACCCGGCGCCAGCGCGCTCCTTTCACGCGCGACACGCTCCTCACGGCCGCCACGCGCTCCTTTCACCGGCGCCACGCGCTCCTCACCTGCGCCGACACGCCCTTTACCGGCGTCCAGCACGCTATTCACTGCGCCGACACCGCTCTTCACACGCGCCACACGCTCCTTCACGCCGCTGACACACTCCTCACGCGCCGACTCGCTCCTTCACCTGGCACCAGCTCTCCTTCACCGGCGCCAGCACGCTCCTTCACCGGCGCCGACACGCTCCTTCACCGGCGCCACACGCTCTTCACCGGCCCAGCGCACTCTCACCGCGCCGACCGCTCCTTCACCTGCCTGACACACTCCTTCACCTCGCCAACGCGCTCTTTCACCGACCAGCGGTTGCTCTTCACCGACCGACACGCTCCTTCACCGGCACGATCCAGCTCTTCACCGCAAACGCTCCTTCACCGCCGCCGAGTGACTCCTTCACCAGCGCCGACCCTCCTTCATCGGTGGATGGCACAAACACTTCTTTGCCGAACCCACATAGCCCGTATCACTGCAACATACCGCCTCAAAGAAATGCAATTAATTTGTGCAGCTCTCATTCAGGAGAGGAAAAGACCGGGGAAAGCAGAGAGTATAAACACCACAACCAGTCGCTTATTTATTCATATGCAGCTGTGGATGCTTGTGCATCTATTTTATGGCGGCACGCTATGCCGGTTGCAATGCCCCTGTTACCAGTGTTGTGGAAGTTATTGCCTAACGTTTTATTTGGTCCTGTATTTACTTTTAATCAACCGTTTACCGACTCGATGCAAATCCTATATTCAAAATGCAGACACCATCAATTCAACTTGCCCAACGTGAAAGTAAACGATTACATCAGAGAGTTTTTATACTTGTACTTGCCATCCCAAGAGTGCAACCCACTAAATGGTATTACTCCTACTGTGCTTGCACTCTCTGGAGTACAAGCCACTGAGATGGTATACATCCTCACGTGCTTGACTCTCTTGAGTACAACCCACTGAGATGGTATCTCCATCACGTGCTTGCACTTCTCTTGAGTACAACCCATGAGATGGTATACATCTCACATGCTTGCACTAAAAACAAATTAAATTTCTTATCTTATATGCTTTCATGTGGAGAGTGGAAAGGCTAGTCTAAACATTAGCAAAAACTCCAAAATCAAACGTGTCCCAGTGAAAAGCAAACGATGTATATAACAAACGTTGTGTTTCAACCCAGTCACTTGTCCATAGCAAGGACATTCCTTCTATCAACATTTAGGGCAAGATCTGGCTAAGGGAAGAACACTGAAGCCAATCGACTATAGCATAAAAATTAAAATTATAAAACACCGAACAATTACAATTTAGAAGTACATCAACTATAATTATTCTTCCACACAGCATACTGCTACTCATTCCCACCTCCAAGGATGACAGGCTGAGTCAAACCCGCCTGGTGTTAATTCAACAAACTGACGGGCTGAACTCAGACCCTGAATCTTAAGCCAGCCACCTCAACAGTAAGCCAACACCAATCTTAACAGACTGATGGAAAGCAGTAGATCTTGCAGTGACCTCTCGATTTGTGATGTAATGATTTTCAGACTTTCAATCTATGCTTCCAAGAGAAAGGTGGATGTGATCAATACTCCATTCATCATACCTCAAACCAAATCTTTATAGGCTACTTTATAATTGGCTTCAAATATTTATTCAGTATTGCAATAAACTCGCCTCTGCTTTCATCAAAATGACACCATGACTTTAATGTCACGCGCGAGTGGCACACTACAGGCAGGTTATGTCATCCAAGGGACGTGCGCTCTTCTGGAGCGTACTCACGATATAAGCAGGATTCGAAGTTATAAAGTCGTTGGCATCGAACTCGATGGAAGAAGTCACCTCAGCACCATCCTGTTTCCATGCTTAAACCTGTACCCCACTCTTCACACCGCAGCAGTCGGGTCTTTCTGTCCTCTACCGTCTCCTCTCCGTTCTCCGGTGATTTTACCTGAATGTTCTGAATGTTAAAAGCAAATAATTGTACCACTCTTCGCCAAAACTCTTGCGACGTGAAAATACACAAAAATCTGTGCTGCATAATTTACACTGGAGTTCAGGCCGACTTCCCTCGGAAAGACACGTATCTGATTGTTTTTGAACACCAATGGGGAATATTGTATGAATGCCGGGTTGGGGAACTGACCGCTAGATGGAGCAGTTGAGCCGTCTCCCCCCCCCCCCAAACACCCGATTGAAGAAGTCGTCACTCCGGATAACTCCGCAAGCGATGCGTCGCTAAGGACTGGCATCAATATTTCAACCGCGCGGTTAGGTCTTTTTGTCTGATTCCAATTTACCTAATACGTCGCCGTCTACTACGCAAGCCACACCTTCGGCCGGCTTTGTCCGAACACCGGGTCCTGTTACTGACTCGGATCCGCTTAAACCGGCAGGATACCAATATCTGCGCAGTCCAATTACAATCTCGCACAATCGCCTCCTTATAACTCAAACCCGACCATCGCTAGGCCATTAGAGAAGACAGAAACGAGTCTGGTACATTTAGCACGGGTTTATCCCAATAATCGGAAGGAGCACAGAGCAGATAAAATCCACTAAATTGCAATCACAAAAGCAAGCACTTATGCAATTCTACTTATAAGACTGGCCACAAACATACCACACACACACCCAAAAAAAATGAGCAACTGCCTTAATTCGGAACCCCTCCAAGCCAGGAGGATAGGAAGCTGGGGTTGAATTGGTGCGGTTGTACCTGATCCGACCCCACTTGTAGCTCAGGCAGCCATGAAAGGATCGGGTCCCCATGAGCGTCTACACGAATCACAATCCCATGAGCGCACACAACCACCACGGTGGACTCAACCACACCCAGATTCCAGCGAGCAACAGATCCTCAATGAACAGCCACCACGAACGACTGACGATGACAGGAACGGAAAGACGGGACCCATTGATGACAAGGCATGACCGAAAAGGAACCCACTCCTTTGAGGCCTCCCGATCTTTTTATCCCCCCCCCGTGCCGGTGGAGGACCGTTTCTCGTAACTCGCTCTCGATGGACATGTGGCCAGCCGTGATTGGAGAGGGCGTGTCGCCGTTCTCTCCGAGAGAGCTCTTTTTGCCTTCCCCATGTCGACACGAAGACATTCTTTTCTGATGGGGCCGAGTCAGAGCCAAGCGAGGGCTCCCCCCATCCGTTAGTCAGAACAGCGTATATGCGCCGTTGGTGTTTGAGTGAATGTTGGCGGGGTTGAAGCGCTTGTTCCCCGCCAGATGGAGGAGTAGTTGAAGGGGGGTTTGTTGCGTGCATATTTAAAATGTAAAAAACCTGACTATAAAGAACCCGCAGCGCACCACATGAAATTTAACCCATAGAATTAGGGAGGGTTCTAACTTCCACATTACTTAACAAATAACTAACTATGAGACTGTGCTACGTGTGCAAAAGGCTTCCAACTTCATAACAATATCTGGGAGTTGGAATGTGCAGGCAACTTTAAAATGATTATTATTACATCATCATGTGGGAGTGGTGGAAAACCTATAGAGCTGTGAGGCTTATATAATGATTGTTGTTCCGTGGACATAGGAAATTAAACTAGTTTGACTATTGCGAAAGATAAGCAGGTGGCGTGTGCTGTTGCATTTCATATATCCACTGTGCCGCAAGCTAAATTTACCGGAATCAGACACCTCTCATCCTCATCAAACGCGATATTTCTGTATTTCCGTGAGTCCATTGCATTTCGGAACACACAATATGGTTAACCATCGTGAATGTGCCACCTTTTCATTTAATGCTGAAAAAATGTTTAAAAGCGATTCACTTGAAGATTTGCCACAAGCAAATGACAATGTTAGAAGCCCTCGACAAGCAGAACGAGTCACTAAAACGCACGTATGCACATACGGAAAACTCATTAGCATTTCACAGATTTCTCAAGTCGCCGTATTCTAACCCTGACCGAGTTCTACAAAAAGATTAATCATGAACGTGGCTGCCTCCTTGTTTGGGCTCCAGCATGTGAGGATAAGCACAGCTGACCATGGTTGGCTCCACAGGAGGGGAAGTTATTTAATTGTACACCTGTGTTGAAGCAGAATTGACGTCATAATATGGCATCTCTGGTCGAGAGTGCCCCAGGAAGTTATTCACTTCCTCCAGCTGCAGCGGCCTTTTTCCCTGAAATCGAGTCAATGTTGTCTCGTGTTTCTCTGCATGTGTTGTGATTTACGGAAGTACTACGGTCGGCATGGCGGAAGCGCCACACGGACGAAGCCGACACCCACCTGAAGTCCTCCTTAAGGATTGAGGCTCCTTCATTCCTACTCCATGGCATCACTATGCCAGTCCACGGCATCTCCCTACCCCACAAGAATCAACAGACCTCAACATTATTATTACTCATTCTGATGCATATTCATCATTTTCCTATGGGAAAATATTTAAATAAATTAATCATACTACATTATTTCGTTGGCTTCCCCCTCAATACAAAAATAACCTTCAAATAAACAAAGAAAAAAAACTTGGACTGCACCCAGATGTCGCCTGAGCAGGCAAATCTGTTTCCAAACTGTTGGATACAGAATGGGCAAAAATGTACCTTCCAGTTGAAAAATGGTGCAAAAAAGTACTCGAGGTATTCCACTCGAAACACAAAATAATCAAGACGAATGTAATTAAATAAACATCAGAAAACAACAAATGAAATAAATAAATAAATAGCAACTCCAGCCGCGACCGGTGTCCTTGCAAGCATTATGGTCGGAAAGTACCGGACTCTGATTAGAAGCGTTGTCTGCCTAAGTTTCTTGGCGCATGTTATGCGTGGCGGTTTCCGCTTGCCTCCCGAGCATCATTTCAGATAATTTAATTTGTTCATGTCGACGATATCTCTCCTACTCTTCGCGAAAGACACTCCGTGTCTTAACTCCACCAACGTCTCCGTCTGTCAGAACGATTCTCCGGCTTAAGGTCCTTCAGGCGGTTGACGCATTAGAATCGCCCTGCTTGGAAACACAGGACGACAGTTTATAGCTGGAGAGATTCACTCAAACAGACAGGCTCAAATGAAGTGTGCTATATCTGTAGGCTATCTCTGTCAGCCCTCCATTACAACTACGAAGCGAAAGGTTAAAGTTAGCACCAAAAGGAAAAAAAAAAATTTTTGGTAAAAGATACCTGATCTCTCCGCATGATGCAATGTTGTAATTGTCATGTATTAGTGGTTTCATTTCAAAGTTGGAACGCTAGATTTGAGAGAACATATTTGTGAATACAAACAGTAATCCCTTTTGGTGAAACAGAAGTCGATGTCTCTTGTGCGATCTCCGAACCACCAGTCATTAGAACACATACTGCGGAGCTTGTTCTCAGCCGTTGTTCTTGGGAGAACCTACACCACAATTTGCAGACAGTTGAGATCATCACTACAAGCCAGGTGCCTTCATGCCCCATTGTTATAGTACAGTACATCGTTTCTTGTCATGATGCATTTAGCAAAGATTTTGAAATTCAGCAGAACAGTCGAGGACGATTGTATCGTTATCTGTATCGGAAACGGTCAAGGAGCGTTGCTGTGAGGTATCGGATTGTGCTCCATCGTTTTTGTGACTTCCATAAATTCAAACAAACCTGCCCTTTTTTTTCAATGATGTGCCTACATTCTCTTCGCACAAGCCAGCTTGCTGCCGGTTACTATCATTTTGTGGGCGCAACTAACGCTCTGATCTTCCCTTATCCAGTACCACTGGGTACCATTTCGCCGACTCGGAAGGATGACAGGCTGAGTGAAACCGCACTCTCACCTGGGTTAATTCAGCAGCCAACGGGGCTCAAACTCAGACCTTAAGATCCCAAGCAACCACCCTAAACCACACAGCCAACACCAGCTTCAGTTCCAATGCACTAATGATCCACAAGTGTGGACACAAAAATTCCTTCCTGTCGATCCGCAGATTTGTTGAGCATTGTGATCATATTCTGTGGATAGTTTCTTCTGCAGCTTTTTGTGGATTCCTGCTTCGAAGCCACCTTTGCTGGTAAAAATGATTCATCTCCATTCTTGTACGATTCTTGTTGCGAGTTTACGTTGGTCGGTCGGACGTTACGACTATATTTAGAGATGTCGATGTTTTTCGTCCTATGTGACTCTGCATGTGTTTCTGACAGTCATGACTGGCTCTGAATCCCTTACACAGACAACCACCAAGGATACTGGTTCTCTCCCGTGTTTTACGCGAGTGGTGCCTGAAGGCCGATTTATCCGAGAACGCCTTGCGCAAATTTGCAAGGTGTACTGTCGCTCTCCCGTGTGAATCCGCAACGTGCTCTGATAAGGTCGTCGACCGACTAAATCCCTACCGGCATTCGTACACTTATACGGACGCTCCCCGTGTGAATCCTCATGTTCAGGCGGATGACCACGACGATCCGAAGCAGCTTCGCCGCCAAACATTGCAGCGAACGCTCTCCCCGGTTGACATGCGTTATGATTCAGCAAAACGAATCGATACCAGAACGTCTTCTTGCAATGTCACAAGCCAGTGCGACGAACCTCTGTGTGACGCATTGTCCTCTTGATACGATCGAAGTGAAGTCTCCCAAAACACGCAGCAGCGGTCCTTCTCCCGATGAATGCGTCGTGAATCATCAACTCGATTTATACCAAACTTATTCCACAATTCCCAACTGGGGGACGACCGCTCCGGTGAATGCGCACAGCTTTTTCAAGTACGATTCGATGCCGAGAACTCATTTCGCCAATGCCGCAGCGTCGCTTCCCGCGGCACTGATCCGCGCTGATGAATCTTCATTCTCGTCGTGCAAAGAACTCCTCCGCACAGATCTCGCATCTGAACGGACATCCTCCCATGGAAGCGCGCGTGATCTTCTATGAGATCGACGGAGAATGTTTCTCCGAGACCAGCGCGTAGACCGCTCCTCACTGCGTTGCGATGCATCCGTGACTTCGTTCGAGATTGAGAGGAGAACTTCTTTCCGCAAAATTTCACCACAGAGCGCTCCTTCACCTGAGTCGCTTGTGCGTCTTCAGACGACATGTCCGTGAACATCTTTTGACAGGTCGATGCAGGCGAATCGACGTTCTCCCGAATTAACTCTCATGGGTCCTGGATAGCTCCTGCGACCTGAATCCCTGTCGCACGTAACACGTGTACGGACGGATCCCTTGGTTGCATATCTTCTTGCCGTCCAGTGTTTGATGGACCGCGCTGAACCCTTTACCGCAAAACACTGCAGGTATAAGGCTTCTCCCCGTAATGAAGCGCGGAGCTGCTTCATTAAAACCGATCATACACAGAGAACCCTTCGTGCAAACCTCACAAGTTAACAGACACCCCCACATGAGTCGCATGTGATCTAGATGTCACCACCCGTCAACCTCATTCCCACATTACAGTGCACGAGTACTCGTCGATCCCCGTTGTGATTGCTCGTGCCTACTGTCGTTGATCGACGAACGAACATTCACACACCGCAGTTACTATGCATCTTCGCGTGGATCTGAGCGTAGTCTGACGGAAGCCCCTCATCGGAAGTGCTGATAAGAACAGTCTTGCACTTATTACTTCCCCACCGTGGCATGACCTCTTTCAGGCCTCTGCAAAGCAGCCTCTATGTGAATCCTGAAGCACGAGGCAAGAAGAACTTCTCCGACAAGCTTCTCCCGTTTTCCCTGTGAAACACATCACAAAAACAACACACAACAAAAAACAAGTCAATTCTCAGACCCGGAGCTGCATCGAAAGGAGCATTAAATACGGTCCAAAAACTTGCGCAGCACCGGTACTATCATTTTGTTGGGTCCACGGCTGCTGTCGACTTGATTGACCGGGCCCCTATACCAGTGACTGGTACTAATTGACTGAACTCAGAAGCATGACAGCTGAGTCAACCCCCCAGGTGTAATCTTCACCAGCCATTCAAAAAATAATTTTATTTTTTTTAAATCTCGTCGCTTAATTAGCCTTGCTCAATAGCAATTGCTGCAGCAAAGTCTCCTGTGAAAAGTGCTGAAAAATTAAAAAAAAACAATAAAAACGTTTCAAAATGTCTTCAATGAGCTGATGCTTTTAGTGTCAATATGCAATCTTCCTAAAAATCTATTTATTCAAACAATTTACAACCATGACTGCGTAATGCGGTAGTTTGCAGAAATGAGAACCGGTTTAAAGATAATTACCGCGAGAGATCTTCAGTCGATTCACGTAATTTAGTAGAGAACGTTCTGAAAACGATAAGCCGATCGTACGCCTATCAACTTTCCATCGCCTGACACGTCGTGGCTTCCCTCTCTGTCTGTCTGTCTGTCTTCTACTCCCTCTCTCTTCTCCTGTCTGTCTTCACACTCCCTCCCTCTGTCTCTCTCTGTCCTTCATTCCCCTCTCTCTCTGTCTGTCTCATACTGCCCCCTTATGTATGCACCATCATTCCCCCCACCAACTCAGATTTGCAGGCTCAAGCTCCTCAACTCACAATCTCCTCCACTCACCTGTCACTAAATTTTTCCTTTTATTCCCCCACCTGTGAAATTCTCGTCTCTTCCCTCCCGGTCTTCAAGACAAGCTGCTCACCACACCTCAGCATAGCCCCTTCCCCCAAACCCATCCACAACATGATATTTTTCGAGCCCCATTAACACCTCCTTCCAAAATTCCATTTTTCCGTCACTAACGTTCCTTCTGCTATCATCTGTCCACCCGTCGCACTCCTCCCCTATCTCCATTCTTCCCCAATCCTTATTTGTCAATTTCCAACCCTGCTGAATTGATGTTTTCCCCCCTTCTCTTTTTGCTGTCCTTTTGATTCGATTACTCGTGATCCATCTCTATTTCTACCTCTCCACGAGCCCGACTTTGGTATTATAATATTATATATATGTAATAAATATATAGATATATATATAATAAAAAATTCAAAACACATTTACCAAATAGGAGAAACGAAAAAAAAATTAAACAAGTGTGCCACACAAAAATTCCGCCCATTTTAAGACTAACAGTCTTCGACCCTACGATCTTCACAACATGCCATTCATTCACTTATTAAATGGATAGGCATATAAGTGACAAAAGAAAATAAGTTCACCTAAGCCTAGTTTAAGCAGTAAATCAGACATTTTGACGAATATGCAGCGAAAAACGATTTTGATCTTTTCTACCTTGAATCATTGACCTTGATCCAATATGGACCCAAAGTTAATGAGGTCGTCCAAAGGTTCATTGCCACCTGTGGAATAAATTTAGATAGTGCTTGCTAAAGCCGTATTCCGTAAGTATGCTAACAGACAGACAACAAAACAAACAAAACAGACAAAACAAACAAACAAAACAAGCCCGGTAGGCACATGCTCTCCTCTAATGGAAAGCTGCGCCACGACACCGAATTCATGTACATCTATAATCAATTCATTCTTTGGACAAATCGAATGGCCACCGAGCCGAATGATCAGAGAACAAATTTACGAACTTAGAGTAGCATGTATCGAGATTTCGTAATTTGATTACATCCACCAATAGTTACGACGAAGATAAAGTATTTTCTGCTTCCTAAAGCACGGAA
>CM068968.1:39569104-39603580 GCA_035128595.1 Eptatretus atami
AGCAATCTTCAAGTCATGCCACAGATTTTCGATTGGATTCAGGTCAGGGCTCCGACTGGGCCACTCAAGGTCATTTATCTTTTTGTTTATTAACCATTCCAGTGTAGCTTTGACTGTGAGCTTTGGGTCGTTGTCGTGCTGAAAGATGAACTTCCATCCCAATTCAGATTTCTTGCGAGGGCAGCAGGTTTTCCTCTCGGATTTTTGGCTGCTCGCTAGAGTACCCTTATTCTGGACATTTCCATCGTCTGTCTGTCCGCGAAACTTTGGTCAAGCCTAGGGCTAAACCACTCAACCGATTCCAATGAAATTTGGTAGGTAGGACCAATATTTTCTGGAATCGTGTGCTTTCGAATATGGGACCCGGGCCCTAGCAACGGCATAGCAACGGCCCTTTAAAGTGGTCAAAAAATCGAAAAAAATCAAAAAAAATAAATCGAAAAATCGAAGCTTAGAGTTCTGTGCGCAATCTATCTAGCTCCCTTCATGTCAATTTGCAGCCCTAACAAAAAATATTTGTAGGAGGAGATAGGTTTTGGGCGAGTACATGTCGAACATTTCAGAAAATGGGTAATTGCGAATATCTCTAAGAGAAAGAGTCTGATTTTGATGAAACTTGGGTGAAATGTGTACAATGTGGCTAGCATTACACAAAAATGAATGGTTGCTATGCACACCTCCGTTGCTTAGCAACAGCTAAAATACTTTATCGTACATCGTACACTTATTGTGGACTGTACAAAAAAATCAATACCTCCGAAACTGGACCTCCGAGGGACCTGTTTTTTTTTGTGCCCAAGGAGAATGTCTTACAGCATCATATAAAAAAATAAAATCTTTAGCGAATAGATAAATGGAATTACCAGGGCTGCCATTTGTTAGAGTCTCTTTGGAAACATGCCTGAAATTTCATTCTGGACATTTTCATCTGTCTGTCTGTCCGCGAAACTTTGGTCAAGCCTAGGGGCTAAACCACTCAACCGATTCCAATGAAATTTGGTAGGTAGGACCAATATTTCTGGGAATCGTGTGCTTTCGAATAGGGACCCCAGGCTCTAGCAACGGCCCTTTAAAGTGGTCAAAAAATCGAAAAAAAAAATACATCGAAAAATCGAAGCTTAGAGTTCTGTGCGCAATCTATGCGATATCATAACTTCATGTGATATCATGACATACGATGTCTATAGAAAGTCTACACCCCTTTCAAAATTTTCACCGTTTGTTACCTTATACTGGAATTAAATGAGACCTAATTTTGATGAAGGTAAATATACCCCAATAGAAAGCATTCACAGATGAGGAAAATAAACAAATGAAAGACCAAGTTCAAGGAAACAACAATAAGTGAATGGTTGTCCCAGGATTGGGACATTTCGAAAAAATCAAAACCACGAATCGCCACACCTAACAGCAGGATGCAGCCAAGCGAAGGGAAGCTCCCTTCATGCCAATTTGCAGCCCTAACAAAAAATATTTGAAGAGGAGATAGGTTTTGGGCGAGTACATGTCGAACATTTCAGAAACGGTTAATTGCGAATATCTCTAAGAGAAAGAGCCTGATTTTGATGAACTTGGGTGAAATGTGTACAATGTGGCTAGCAGTGACACAAAAATGAATGGTTGCTATGCACACCTCCGTTGCTTAGCAACAGCTAAAATACTTGATCGTATATCGTACACTTATTGTGGAATGTACAAAAAAATCAATACCTCCGAAACTGGACCTCCGAGGGACCTGTTTTTTGTGCCCAAGGAGAATGTCTTACAGCATCATATAAAAAATAAAATCTTTCGCGAATAGATGAATGGAATTACCAGGGCTGCCATTTGTTAGTCTCTTTGGAAACATGCCTGAAATTTCACAAGGCGGGTTTCTGGGCGCAAACTAAGAGGCTGTGATAATCATATTTATTGTGCTTAATCTGAGGTCATTACCTACATTTCATACGCTGCATCTCCAGATCTATCTCTTTTAGTTTCTCCGTTAATCACTGATGAGCTAGCTACTCCATCACATTTCGAAAAAATCCTAAATGCTGATTTTTACAAGCCAGCGGACAATAAAATTGATGCTTTCTGCACTCAATTGAACCTCATTCCTTCCCATCATGGACCGACACGTGGCGCTGCTCAGCTGGATCATGTACTGATTCCTGAACAATATACAAATTACGAAAATCTCGATACATGCATACTCTAACTTTCGCTAATTTGTACTCTGATCATACGCCGTGGCCATTCGATTGTCAAAGAATGAAATTGATTGATAGCATGTACATGAATATCGGCTAGTCGCGTCGGCCAGCTTTCCATCTAGAGCGAGCAGCCATGTCGCCTACCGGCGTTCTGTATTTTTCTCCATCCATTTTCCCTTCTATCCAGACAAGTGTCCCAGTCTCTGCTGATTAGAACATCCCCATTACATGATGCTGCCACCACCATGCTTCACAGTCGGGATGGTGTTCTTTGGGTGATGTTCTGTGTTAAGTTTTGTGCTCAACGTAATGTTTTGCATTTAGGCCAAAAAGTTTCATCCTGGTTTCGTCAGACCACAAAACTTTTTCCACATGGCTTCAGAATCTCTGGAGTGGTTTTTTGCATACCTCGAATGGGACTCAAGGTGGATTTTTAGCCGCGTCTCGCGTAGCGAACGTGGCTCTAAGAGAGCTCGGCGTTGTTCTCTTCTGTTCTCTTCTTCTTCTTCTTGTTCTCTTCTGTTGTTGTTGTCTTCTTCTTCTTCTGGTGAAGACAAAACCTTTAGGACTCGGGTCTTTTATATATAGGATCCGGATCTCCTTAAATACTAAACACCTGTACACATCCTCGCATTGAGGGTGCCTTTTGAGAGCGTCTATCATGAACTTTTAAATATATTCGGACATTTGCTTTAAAGTTTCGAAAAGTTCACGTTACTATTTAAAGATTATTCCATTTAATGTATTGTAATTTCGTAAATACACTATTTTCTCGTCATTAACGACTATTGCTCCATCAAGGCACGTGACGAAATATCGGAAGTAGTTTTTTTTTTTTTTCTTCTTCTCTCTTCTTCTCTTCTTCTTCTTCTTCTTCTTGTTCTTCTTCTTCTTGTTCTTCTGGTGAAGACAAAACCTTTAGGACATGGGCTCTTGGACACATTTGTCCTTGTTTTGAGTAATGACTTCCTTCTTGCCACCCTACCGTAGAGGTCAGACTTGTGGACTTCTTGGGATATTCTTGTCACATGCACACAGTGACCATTCTTTGCCATAAAGACATGCATCTCTTTCAAAGTTGCCATCGGCCTCCTGGTGGCCTCTCTGATCAGTCTACTCCTTACTTGGTCATTTAGTTTGGAGGGACAGCCTTATCTAGGCAGAGTCTTGGTGGTACCATACGCCTTCCATTTCTTCATGACTGTCTTGACTGTGCTCAAAGGGATATTCAAGGCCTTTGAAATATTTTTATTCCCATCCCCTGATCTGTGCCTTTCCAGAACTTCATCTTGGAGGTCTTTTGAAAGTGCCTTGGTGCTCATGGTTGAGTCTTTTCTGTGAAATGCACCACACAGCAGAGGAAATCTACAGCAACTGCTGATTTTATTCTGAAATAATCATAATCACTTCAATTTAACACAGATAGAGGCCAATTAGCTTGGTGTGTGATTTTGGAGGTGATTGGTTACACCTGAGATAATTTACAATTGCTATTATAAGGAGGGTGGACACTTATCCGACAAAGATATTGTTGCGGGCCGGGGGTTGGGTGAGAAGACCACGAGGTGGGAGAAGCTATCTCGGTTCCCACCAGACTCCCCGGAATTGTAGGCCGTCGCACACGGATAATTCCGTGACGCGGCGGGTCGCTTCACCGACCGTGGACGCCAATAACTCAACCGCGTGATCTCGGGTCCCCCCGTCTATGGGTTAATCGGGTTACCTAATTAATCACGTGGTTTAATTAGCGGGGAACACGCCCTCGGTACGCTTTGTCCAAACCTGATCACTCTACCGGACCGGATCACTTTTCCGGATCGGATGCAGCCAAGCGACACTGCCAAGGACATACCGACTAAAAGGAACGGAATGTTGGGAATAAAGTCCCGGCTAAACTAGGATTCGGACCATACTGGATCAATGAAAGAAACCACAAAGACGAGCTGGGAAAAATTCTAATTGATTTATTTACAAATGGCGAGGAAAGGTATGTGGCACGATAAAGAATTATTGGGGTGTGTTGTGCAGAGATGGGGGAGAGTTGTGGTGCAGCAAATAAACAGGCAACTTACAAAGCGGACACAGAGCAGACTTCACGAGAATATAATAATGATTCGATTTCTGTAGTCTTACTTAAGCAGTCGCCGGACACACACACACACACACAGACACGAAACCCGATGAAGAGAAAGTTTTGCAACAGGAAGGGAAAGGAGTTGAGTATGATCTTGTACTTTGTGCTTGATAGCACGACGTACACACAATACGTTTCGGGGGTGGGGGGATGCTCTGTGGTGCGGTACCGGACAGTGGCGCGCCGTCTCTGGCTTCAGCCGCGCATGTGGAGACCGTGTTCGTGAAGGAGGAGCTTGAGTGGAGAAGGGCGGAGTCCAGGGTGCGTGGATGGAGTGGTAGGCGGACCAGGTAGGCGGGTGGGTTGAGTGTGGGCGGAGATGAGGAGGCGAGTCCACCAGCAGGAGGCGGTCGTGCGTGTCGACGAGGCGAGGCGAGAGCAGGAGAGAGAGGGGAGAAAGAGAAAGGCGGAGGGACCGCTCCGACTTTATAGGACTTGCCGCATGGGGGAGGCACCCAGATCGAACTCATCACTGAATCGGGCGCTCCAATTGGCCCGACCCTATGTGGCCCGTTAACTTTGGCCGGAAACGCCTCACTTCGTTTCCGGCAGGCCATCTCAGACAGCGGCAATATTCCGCTCCGACCCCGACATGACACGAATCGCCCACACTGAAATTGGCACACGAATCGTCCTGCAAAAACCCCGGGCCGTGCCCTGGCGACCAGCCGAGGGTCCCGTCCACTTCGGCGTGCCGACCAGTGCCGTCAACGCCGTCGCTCCGCGCCGCGCCACTGTACATCTCCCGGCTCGATCGCAGCCTCGCTGGCGTGGAGACGAGAAGACTCCACATCCGTGGAAATCCGCTGCTGCAGGAGGGCAAGGTACATCATTATGGATAAATCCATGCACGTTTCGCGAGCGGGGTACGTGTCTTGCCTTCGAGCACATTCCATACAATGCGCGCGGTTCGGCCATTATGCACGGGCCAGTGCTCGCTTCACACGATCCGCTAGCATGTCGCGGGGCGAACACATATGTGTCGGATATTGAGGTTGACAACGAAAGCCGCTTCTACTCCACACACTGTATCCGGCAACATGGCGTGGAGTCGTCTTTATCGGCCTCCGTACGCGTTTCGTGCAGCATGGGCGTGTGCTGGCTGTGTTTCCTGTGTTGTAAAACACATTCGTGCAGCTCTTTAGAGGTTTCATTCGTATTGTTGCGGGCGGGGGTCGGCCGGCCAACCACCGATCTGAACGGAGCCGCAAGTCGAGTCGGCCGACGATCGGCCCGGAATAGAGTCCCGCCGGATAACTCCGAGCGACGGGTCCTTGTACAAGACCGAATCGCCAATCGGCAGATCACGTGGGGTAGGGTTGATTGCCAATCTTCAATGTACTAATACCCACGTGATCCAACTACCGGTATTACACCTCGACGGATTCGTAGGAAACAAACGCCGAGGCGAGCTTGTCCGTGGCGATTCCGCGGCGTAATCGCCGAGAACGTCTCGGTCCAAAGTCCCCTATTACGGGCAAACCAAACGGCTTTTCTAACTCCCAAACACGAAATGTTCGTCAATGAGGAATGGACGAAGCGAGCAGTTTACATTACACAAGGACATTTATTAATGAACACGTATTATATGCAATTAAAAGCAACAAAAGAACTACAACCGTCTATAAGTAATTATTAATGTACAGTCACTTAACAGTTTTTACTTACGGGACTCGGCGCCACAAACATTCATTCGAAAGAAAAGCATGAAAAAGACCCATCAAAAGGCATGGGGTAGACTGGACCTCTTGGGTTTTATGGCGTGGACTTGGCAGACCGAACGAGTCCACGAGACCGTTGCAGTTACCTGCCCCTCGTGGTCTGTCGGCTTGGGCGACACCATGCTCCGTCCACAGCAGCTAGCTAGCGCGGTCGAGCTCGGGCCTTCTGTGGCAGGAGCTCTCTCGGCACCTCCTACACGAAGCGCGGGTTTGCGCCAAGCGAGGCAGGCTGCGCTCCAGCTCGCGTCTCTTCTCGACGCCGGACTTCCACGCAGCTCCTTGGCTTCTGGGTTCCTCCGACCCCAACTGCCGAAGCAAAAGCTTTCCTCCCGGGACTCAGCACACGAACTCTGCACGGGACTTCCACGAGCTTTTTGGGATTCTTCTTCACGGGACTTCCACGAACTCTTTCCAATCTTTTGGATTCTCTTGGTTCTCTGGAGATTTCTCTACGGAACTTGCATGAGCTTCTTTTTGGATTCTCTTTGGATTCTCCTGGATTCTTGGATTCTCTTAGGACTTGCACCTTTTGGATTCTTTGGATTCTCCCTGGATTCTCTCTGGATTCTCTTGGATTCTCTGGAGATTCTCTCAGAACAAAGAAAAGATGTCTCTTTATCCTTTGCACCTCCCCGCACCGGCGTGACTCATGCCTCGTGATCCACCCCCGCTCACACGGGTGGGAGGAGTTGTTGACGTCACGCAGGTTCTTCTTCTCTTCGCAGAAGAGGGGGAGGGACGTCTCCATTGTTTCTTTCCCTAATATTAATCGATCCGCAGCGCATCTAATCGATTTCAAACATTTAAACACAAGAAGGTGCTATATCAGGGAACATGCACTTTGACATAGCTGCTAAGAACTGTTGTTGTGTGCGATTGAATTCCAATTCCGTACAGTATGCTTTTTAATGCAACCAGCATCTTCCCAGATCATCGAAGCCTCGAGTCCGATATCCCACTGCTAAGCGCAAATGACTTGCTGCACACGTTGGGTTTGGCTCGCCGGAACGAGGGCTCTGTGCAGCAGATTCCTCACAGCGGCGCCGCAAGTGGCCTCCATGAGGACCACCTCACAGCGAAGGCGCACGTGGCTGATTTACCTAGGAATAATCAGACAAAAGAAGAGTAGGGGACGAATGAAGAAGAAAATGATTTAAGCAACCTAGCTATGGATCATCGCAACGCACTCCTTGTTGTCCCACTCAAAAGGAAAGGGCTATCTAGTTAAATAATAGAATAACTGTCTTGGGACCTATCTGTTGCTGCTGCGTTCAGGAACGAACAGATTTTCGTTTTGTATTTTAAATTAATTTGCTGATATTTGTAGAATTTGTTTTTCATTTGGAAGTTGTGGGTTACGATGTGTAAATGAAGGTGGAAAAAGTTTGATTTAATGCAATTTAATTCCAGTGTATAAGGCAACAAAAGGTGAAAATTTAAAATGGGTGTGGACTTTCTATGGGCACTGTATATCGTTTTTGGCCCCATCTCTCAGTGGTGAAGAATGACTGAATTGTTTGTTTGTTTTTTGGATCCAGCTCCAGATCTTCACCAAAATCTTATCACTTAATCCTTGTCACACACCCAACATGTCCACCAAGTTTCGTTGGAATCTATCCATAACTTTCGAAGATATCGTGCTATATATTGTTTTTAGCCCTATCACTCAATGCTGAAGAGTCAATTAAAATTTTCTCGGATCCAAATCTGGATCTGTTTCTTCACCAAAATCTAATCAATTCGTCCTTGTCACACATCCAACCTGTCCACGAAATTTCATCCAAATCCATCCACAACATTTTGAGATATCCTGCTCACAGACAAACAGACAGGGGTGAAAACATAACCGCTGCTCACCTTCAGTGGCGGAGTGGCGGTTGTAACCAAGTGGAACAATTTATGGTTTGTATCCCACTCATCTGCCGGATCGGCATCCAAACCTTACCCAATACCTAATCGGCTTCTTATTGTCACTTACTCGAATCATCCACCAAGTTTTGTCATAACTCGTCCACAACTTGAAATATCATGCTAGATATTGTTTTTGCTCCCATCTCATAATACTGAAGAATCACTTTAAAAATTCCAGCATCTGGATCTTCACCAAAATCTAAACAATTCGTCCTCATCACACACCCAATCTGTTCACCAATTTTTGTCCGAATCTGGCCATTACATTTTGAGATATCCTGCTCACAGACAGATAGACAAAGAACAAGCCGGTAGGGACATGGGTGGTCGCTAGACTAAGGTGAATTTGAAATATGTAGATAAGAGAACACATCAGATGGCATTTTAGCCGTTCGTTGTTCCATATAGGAACATGACGAGCAACTGTCCATTCATCATTTGTGTTCGATTCCCTAACCTACGTTAGGGAATCCAACGCGAACGTTGGGGTGAAAGCATATAGTAATATAATTGCATACTAGTCATACAGTTTTTGACGGATCGGGCTGAAAATTTTTGACAAAGAGGTTGATTATAGTGCGCGCATAAAAGCCGGAAGCCGATTTTTGACTTTGGGGGAAAAAATTTTTTTTTCGGATTTTTTCCAAAATTTCAAAGTCCCATTGCTAGGCAACGGTGGCGTCCATAGCAACGGTGCTCAAAAGCATACAACTAGATCCTGGTGTGAACCTACCAGTCAAGTTTCATCAAAATCGGTTGACTCCTCTGGCCTCCAGAGCTGTCCATTACATACATACAGCAGACGACATACAGATAGACAGAAACCTGAGACTAAGGGTTGTGTTGCGACCACCAACAGTCAGGGGAGAGAGCATAACCTCCTTCCACCTTCGGTGGCGGAGGTTACAAGGCAGTTGGACAGATGTTGTTTTCTGGCTTTCTAAAGTGGACACACACTTGCTGTGGACTTTTTGAATGTGCCAAGATTGTCTTTGGTTAGATTTGCCTTCCAGGAACAGAATGCAAGTTGTTTCAGAGCAACTGCCTCACCATAGATTCAGTGTACCATGGGTGGGAAATAGGGAAGGATAATTGAAGACGAGATGGGATGAATCTGTGCATTAGAGAGAGAGCAGATTTCTATAGAAGAATTCCCAGGCTGAGTTCACATCACGGGTAGTTGATATGGAAGACCAGTCCTGAAGAGAGAAGACTGCTTGCAGTCCCTGCCAATCTGCTTGAGTGAAATGCCAGACTCGCCAGTGTTGTGGCAGTTCTCTACGAATATCTAGAGAGATGTTAGCTCTCACAATCACATGATCGTATGAACCAATTTGAGCAGAGGAAGAGGAGGAGACATTTATGGGCAAGTTTATCATCACCAAGTCCAGAAGGCAGGTTGCCATTGGAAGAAATCAGAGTTGGAAAGTTCACAGATTGAGTCAGTCTCATGGAGTCACAGAAGTCCTTTTCCAACACCCAGCCAATTAGCATGGTGATAATTGAAATCGCCACATACAGTATGAGGAAGAGAAAGTTGGGATGAGTGGTAAACAATTTGTCCATGTTGTCTGAAAGAGAGAGATGTAGATGGAGTCTTCACTGTTATGAAGACTGGACAACACACAGATGAACAAGAGGTGGCAGCGGAGGGGAAGTCGCAGCCAGAGGTACTGCTGGGGGTTTGGAGGTGGAAGATCAGTACAAGAGCAGTGAGAAATTATGGAGAGTTCAAGATTTGGTCGGCTGGTTGGTTGTTGGTTCTGCGATACTGGTCTGTGTTTGATGTTGCTGCACCGGGTGTGGATTAATGGACATTGTTTCCAATGGCGCTTCTGAAGAGCATCCCTTGCTGCACAGGTAGCGATGCTTAGATACAAAGGTGGCCAAATGGGAAGAGCAAGTGCTATGTGGAGATTTCCTTGCTCCTATGAAGTTATGCTTGGTCGTATTCCAGTCTTCGGCCTCTTTTCAAACCAAGCCATGTGGAAGGACCAAGGGCTGCAGACATGTCCTTGCTCGTCTGAACACCTACTTGGTCATCGTTCGGTATTCGGTCTCTTTTTAACGCATCTTCTGGACGTATACAGAGTACTGTGACGCTAAAATCTCTGACTAACTCTCTTTATTGTTCTGTCACCAAGGGCTGGAACCCCAAAATATAGACTCAGAAAATTGGAACCTCTTTCTCTTTCTGGCATAGTTTTCCCCTTTCTGTTTCTTTTACGTCTCAAGTCGATTGCTGCTTTGGAAATCTCGTGACAATTTAGTCTTCGTTGTCGTTTTTCCTCGAGATGAGTCTGTTGAACCAACAGGTATATTTACCCTGATGCTTAAATAGAAATTTTACTGATTTTGTTTAAATGTTGATAGTTTTGATATTTCGGCATTGTCGACGTAACAAATCCAGAATTGATTCATCACTCCCACATGGCATTTGGAAGGTTTGGACAAAGTTTTAAGTCGTTCAAGGGGCACATTGGGAAGAAGGTGTTAAAAGTGGAGATGAAGTGCCAATGTGTACCTCATTAAAAAATGATTTGGCTGGAATGGAAGGAATTGTTTATACGGTGCTAAGGGGTGGAGGGGGTAAAATTATCGTCATATTTGTGTACCTAACGGGCTATGTCATCATACATTAGTCTGTGTAGATCTAAAAACAAAAACGAACAACATTCACTTTCCTCTTGCTAGGCAATCATTAAAATATGAAGAAAGGAAGATATATTTTCTTTGAGATCTTTCAGCAGAAAGAGTGATTCTGTAAATAGATGAAAAGGTGTGGAGGAACGGTTACCTTTGTATCTTATCTTACTTCCGGTGTGTATCCATGTGTCCACGTGATTTAGATATTGGGAAAGTTTGTTCCATTTTGAGCTGGTTGGACCAATAGGGAGAGATCATTGTGGTTCTGGCTTCTTTCCCCCTTTGGACTCCCTGCTGAGGGTCGTGAACCCAGACCCCCGAGCTGTGCACATGATCCGAGCTCCTCGGACTCAAAATCGGTCTCTGATGGAGGGAGCAAAGGGGTCGAGGAGGGGCTACTGGGATCTGTAGGTTCAAAATCAAAGATATTCAGAACCTTCCTGTTGGAGGGAATGGGACGAACCTGGAACCAGGTGCACATTTCTCTCACCCAGGTTCATGGTTCTCTAATCTGGTGAAACCGTCCGTACAGGAAGTATTTTGTCGAAAAGGTTTGACTCTTGGATTTATCATCAACAGCCAGTGAGATACATCCACATCTTTCTAGATTTGATTCCTTTGAGCTGTATGGTCCTGCATTTTGCTCTCGCGAATCAATCTTTTTGTTGTGCGTTTCCACCAGGAGGGATGGTTGCGCACTTTCGATATTTCCTTGCTCCTGTGAAACTATGCTTGGTCATGTTCCAGTCGTCGCTATATGTGCGAAAAAAAAACAACCCGATCAATCCTGCCAGGAACAATGTGACACTTTAAAGGAAGATGTGGCGCTTTATCCAGGCTGGTCCAACAGATTATGACACTATCAATTGGAAAGGAATAGTTTTAACTCCAATTTTTATATCCTTGTTCATTTCAGTGCCAATAGTACCAATATGTTTTAACTTTTTCCCTTATATGAGCATTAATAACCCTTTGAACCCTGAGCTCCTTGGGCTTTCAGCTCCCCCACCCTTTGCTCCCTGGAGAAAAATCCAGCCTCTCGGGTAAATGGAAGTTTGAATACAGCCGGTGAACTGGCCACTCCGGTATGGGGACGTTTGCATAGCGGCTGGTAAACCGGCCACTCGGGTATATGGAGGTTTGAATAGCGGCTGGAAAAATGGCAGCTGGGGTTCAAGGGGTTAAGTAGCACTCATTTTGATGTTTTTTTCACTCCTATTTTCACGTGTATATTCACGATCTTTATTACATTGCTCATTGCTTTGATTAAAGCAGGTTTTGTTTCTCTGCAGATCCTGTTGTTGTGGTGAAGGTGGAACCTAAACCTGCAAGTGGTTCTCCCTCACAAGGTAAGGATCCACAATAACAATGGAGAAGTTGAAGTGTACAATATTGAATGATGGGAAGGATGTGATGGGTTGTGTTGAGTTTGATTGAACGCTTGATATTTGTCATTAAATATTTTAATGTGGTGGTGAAGGTTAAATGTTCCAAAAAAGGCACATTTTATCACTTTAATCAGCTTTAAACGGAACATGTTCATCACCAGCTTGAAAATATGAAGAATACTGTATGGAATTGTGGTATTACATCACACATGAAATGCCACAAGCACACCATTACTATTTTTTCTCCAAAATCTCGGTTCATGGAAGATCGAGTTGACAGGGTGTATTAACTGACAATGGGAAACGATTCAACATGATAGGCAAGAGATTGAATGAACAGGGCGAGAGAGCGAGAGAGAGAGAGAGAGAGAGAGAGAGAGAGAGAGAGAGAGAGAGAGAGAGAGAGCAGTGCATGGTGTAAGACCGTTGAACTCGGCAGGGTTAACGGGGGTTAATAAAGAAGATTCGCGTAACGATGGGCGATGACCCCGATGCTTGAATCCCTGGAGTGAAGTGTGAGATAGAACTACCTCGAAAGGGCGTTGCACAAATGGTAGAAATGAGTTGAAAACGATTATGCAAGTTAAAGACAAGGGGGTTACAGGAAAAGTGCGTGCAACCAGTAGTTTCCGATGAGAAAGCAAACGGCGAGAGTTTTTTTTTTTTTGTATACCTTGTCGAGGCTCATATGAGAGCTAAGAATCAGACGATTGGCGCTTCAAAAGCAGAGGTCACTGACATGTCTGCAATGTGGGAGTGTTACTAAACAGATGAGGTTCTTTACTTTGTCATTATCCAACCCGGCATGCAGGTGAACCAATTTCTTACTAAACATGGTAAACTTGACACTCCGACCAGGCATGATCCATGGCAAAGCAAATCGATGGCACACGGCAAAGCAGAGCATCCTATGACTAGCTCTTCTTCTTTTTCCCCACCCCCCACCATGCTTTCCAATTTGTATGTTCTCGGAGAGAGAACGTTTGTGAAAGTCTTTCCCTCCACAAACCACATGCACTTGTGAGATGATTTGACATCCAATTCTAACCAGAAATTTCTTAATCCCTGACCATCTTTCTGCTCAATTTAAAATTGAACTACAACATTTTGACTTGTTCACTTTTTCAGGGTTCGTAGGTGGCCTGGAAATCCTTGAATAGCATGGAATTTTGTTGCCTCAAATTCAAGAACTTGAAAGCGCAGATGTTTGCCATTTTCTTCGCAGAGCCGAGAAAATGCATGGAAATCGAAAAAAAGGAAGAGGTCCTGACTTTTTCACAGTTTCAATTCATCGATTTTGAGTGATAGTGGAAAATGGAGAGCATTTACGGAATCTGTGACTCGAAAAGGAATACCGATTTTGACATGTGACTGATAGCCAAATACATGGCCGTGAGAGAGGTGCCTGAGAAACCTAGCCAGGTGATGTGTGCTTAAGCCCTCCTCCTTTGAGAAGAGTCTGGGGAAGAAGCTCGGAGATGACACAAAATGGAACTTATCTATCTATAATTCCAGCAATCTGTGTGTGTGTGTGTGTGTGTGTGTGTGTGTGTGTGTGTGTGTGTGTTGTGTGTGTGACCGCTGTTTCTCGACAACCACTGGTCCGATCTAATTGAAACTTGCCAGATATATTTCTGGGGACCTGAGGATGTGCCTTTTCAAGGTTTGAATTAATCGGAAAGTGCCTCCCAAGTTATGGCCATTTATTTACCAACCAATGACAAACACATTGTTGCGTGGGCGTGGCCGATGGGGGGGGAACCTCAGCCGCGTTCCCCATTACGGGTTACAACGTACGGGCTTCCGGAGAGTGATGACTTCGTGTATTCTAATAATTTCTCGATTTCTTATGCGCATTTATAGATAAACACAATGCCCCAAGTTATTGATCGTTTTCATATTAGACGGTGTATAAATTTCGGTAACATCAGAGTGAGCTGGTGTGCTCCGAACCAGGAAGTAAATTTTTTTTTCTCTTCTCTTCTCTTTATGTCTTTCCTTGCGATGACATTGCGAAAAGGCAAAATACGTTGGTGCTAATTGAATAATTATTGGCAATTAAAACTAAATTGCGAATAAATCGTAACTGCGATATGCGAACTTCCGGGCCACGCACGACGGGCACTCGAGAGCGAAGAAACGGCCTGTGTGGTTGTTTTTTCTTCTCGCGGTTTGAATATTTATTTATTAATTTTTATTAATTTTTATTAATTTTTTTTTACGGGCACGTACTCGTTTTATAAAACTGACTAACTTTTTTGAAAATGAAAAGGGTTCTTTTTTGTTTGGGAAATTACTGGCTTTAACATTCGTGTTCATGGAAAATGACTGTCTTTAGATCGCCTTGATTTTTGAAATTTTTTGTTTAGTTAGTCAAACATAACACACTGGCATGCTCCTGTAGCATTAACAAGAAAAAATTACCGTTTTTATCCAGGTCTTGGAGAATAAGGGGACGTAACCCAAGAGTAGAATGATGTCCTGTTGTCTTTCTCTTAATATATCAATGAAAAGAAGCACTGTCGACTGTCTGGAGAACGCATGCATGTGTAGTCGTCGGTGCAGCCGTCGGACATTAAATGTTCCCGGTGGTATGCACGCAAAAATACTTCGTCTGCCGGTCAATGGATTAGGAAAACCAAAGATATTTTCTTAATCATACTAACATTCTCAATTTGGTGTCTGTGTGTCTGACCACGATACATTTTGTCATTACCTATCCAATCTCAACCATACCATCTTTCCACTGGCACGGGGGGGTCACACGACGGAGGATGTGTAACTTAATCCCCCCCCCAAGGGGGTTGTCTGCCTTCGATGAACTCTGTGTTGGGGTGTATAAATCGCTTATCATGATGTTTCTTGGGGCACACTTACTGGAAGTAAAAAATTATTATAACCACAATCTATTCAGTCAATTCTGTCTAAAATATGATTACCTTTTAAAAGAGTCACTGCTGTTGTTTAACAATGAACCGAAATAAATTTGGAGCAAACCCAACGGCCTTGAGGCATCCTATGCTTATCGCGTCCCCCCAGAGGCAAATGATTCCGAGTCTTCTTGACTTGCTACGCCTCTAGGTAGGCCACTAGTTAAGCCTTAAAGATCTTTAGCTTAAATGAGTCTTTACGCTTGAATGATGTATCCCATTGCCTGTCTGATTTTTCTCGCCATCAGATGATATGTGAATTGTGTATGAATTGTTTATAACATATATTTATATTGGGACCTCGTATGTGATCTCTCCCAGCCACGACTTCAAGTGTGATGAGCATTATTGCCCCTGTCACCCTCACGGCCCAATTGTGACCTTTATTTGATGCATAACCCCATTCCTCACGGTTGCTCAAATTGTTTAATACTTGGCTGAGGGAAATTTGGAGAAAATTGGATTTATACATCTATATTTACACAGGGTTGTATATAAGCGAAGAGTCACTGGTCGACACACCTACCAGAAGTAAAATTTATTAGAACCACAAATTCATTAATCCTGTCCAATGATAATGGCATCATAATAGTAGCATTATTACAAAAAAAATCAATAAAAACGGGATTAATAATAATAATCACAGGCTAAGTGAGTGTAAAAATTTACAATAAAGGTGAAAAGGACTTTGAATACAAATGTAAATCAACATGACCCCCTCCCCCTCTCCCCTCCCCTGGCTCGTCTCGGGCAGGTGTTTCTACTAATGGGAAAATCGAGTTCCAGGATCATTGGCTGGATAGAGGTGATTACAAACTGTGGTTGGCTGCTGATAAGAAAGGCACAGAGCGTACTGTTGAGTGTTCAAACGTGGATTTGATAAAAGAAATATGGGTGAAGCAGATTTAAAGAGCCACATGTCTTGAATAAAACTTGTACAAAACTTGTGGAAAGCGAGTTCCGTGAGATCTCATGACAAAGTTACCTTCGTCACCCGTTCAGAATAAATTGACCCATCGGGTAATACAAAGGATGCAAAGTGCAGTGTATGGTGGGTAAGATGGGAATGTCGTTGGATGGGTTGGGAACAAAAAGTACATTCTTTCATAATTTCATTATTTGGCCGATTTATCATCCTTTTCACGATTTTCTCGAACAAATCACACATCAATCTACATACTGCGTTGTAAATACGATTTGGCAACTGCGTTCAAATGACAACATAAACACTTAAACTATGCAAATTTGAAAGAGCAGGATGGAATGCTATTATCCATCATATTGAATTACTCTTAACCAGAGTATTATTCGCCCCCATTGGACTTCGTCCGAAACAGGGGGTCATGGATTTGGTCTTGATTTTCATGTCCGTCCGTGCGTGCGTGTGTGCATCCGCAACCATATCTCGGACAGGTATGGACCGATTTTATTCATACTTGGCACAAAGGCAACACATGATGATGTACATATGCATGTCATTCTTTTTTTCGACATCAGATCCAATATGACCGACTAGTGGCCATTTTAGTTGTTAAAAAAAAAAAACCTGGTGTCTAACACGTTCTCAATCATTTTTCGGACTTGCATTTACCGATGTTGTTCAAACTCGGCACGTACATAACAAATGATAGCTTACATAAGCAAGTCATTTTCTTTTTTTCGAAGATCAAATCCAAGATGGCTGACTGGTGGCCCTTTTGTTACTTAAACTGTCCCCAACCATTTCTCAAACACACTTGGTCCGATTTTGTTCAAACTTGGCAAAAGCACAGTACGTGATGGCACACACGTGCCCTCCCCCCCCCCCATTTTATTTTGCAATCTAATCAAAGATGGCCGACGGTAGACTGGCAGCCATTTTAGTTGCACATAAATAAGAGCTAACCTTTTAAATCCATACAGCAAAATTTCTAAAACACAGAGTCTATGACATTTTATGTCTTCTTTACTTGTTTATTCACTTGTTCAGCTTTGAAAAATGTACTACTTTCCAGAAATTAACATTTTGTTTTGTTTTTCTTGTTTGTGGATTATCCTAACAGAAAGCGCAGTGAATGGGGAAAGCTCTTCAAAGTGGTCTTCTTTCTGCAACAATGTCACTTCGAAACAACCTCAATATTTCTCGTATATGAAGAATCACGGGAGACTTCACTCAGAAAAAAATCCACATGCGTGTTCTGTTTGTGGAAAAGCCTTCAGGACTTCCTTAAATCTGAAGCGGCATCAGAATATTCACACAGATAAAAAGCCGTATAAATGCTTTGCTTGCGAAAAAGCCTTCAAAAGATCTTCGTGTCTGAAAAGGCATGAAAATCTTCACACGGGCAAACACTCGTGTTCTGTTTGTAACAAGGCTTTCACAACATTATCTTATATGAAGATACATGAGAAAATGCACACGGTTAAAAACACGTGTTCTGTTTGTAAGAAAGTTTTTTCAACATTATCTTATATGAAGATACATGAGAGAATTCACAGGCGTGAAAATACACACAAATGCTCTTTTTGTAATAAAGCCTTTGCGTTATTATCATGTTTGAAGAAACATGAGGGAATTCACATGACGTACAAATCCCATGAACAGGTGCGAAGACAAAGTGGTACACTGGAAATCAAAACAGCAGTGAATACAGCGGTGTGACCACTCATGTAGAATGTTTTAATCAGTGTTTTAGCGTCATTTTAAATATATTGCTGATTATAAATGTGATTCTTTGTGTTATACTTGATCACTGAAAGAAAAGCATTGCAGGTATGAAAAATCAAAGAGAAAAATCAGCAGACTTGGATCATCTGACACTTATTACCATCATTGATAATTCAGTATTGAAGACCTGGTCAGCTGGACGATTGTTGGTTTGTGAAACATTGGTACGAGTTGGCTTCTCCGGTGCACTGGTTGTACTGTTTGGATGTGAATACTATTCGGAAGAGCTTCCCTTGCTGCACGGGTCACGATGCTCAGATACATTGGTGAGAGAACAAGTGGGGGGGGGGGGCATTTTTGGAAAGGGAGGAATTTGATGGGGTGTATTACTTTGAAAAATGTTTGTTATTGATTTTGTATTTTGTAAATAATTCATTTTGTCATTAAAATATTTTTTATTTTCTTTCAACTGTTTGGATATTGTTTGAATTGATATTATTGCTTTGATTATTACCCCCACAATCTTTTTATAAACGGTGGGTTGGGGGGGGGGAGGGCAACAGGTTAGGTTAGGTTGAGCAATAGGTTCACTTCTGTCCGGCCATCCACAAATGTCAGTTTATGAATGAGGAACAACTTATTTCAGTTGAATGTTATATTTTGAACACGAATCGGAAAACAAATCTGTCGTTTAACAGTACTCTGGCTCTGAATTTGTCCCAATTGTGCATGAGCACAGAGGAGTGAGATAAATTTTACTGTCTGGCAGTCAAACAAAATTGAAAATCATTCCAAACAGGAAACTTGCTGTTTTAAAGGAAACAAACAACAGGTACGAAGAACTAATGGTAACATGTTACATAGGGTGGTGTAATAGTCACTGCGTCAATGGTGGTAAACTTCCGGATATTTTTTTTTTATACGACCTTTACAATCTTTATTTTATTGAAATTTAATTATTTACTTCAACACCATAGAACACAAGTCGCCTTGCTTCCGCTTCCAAAAAAACTCCAGTTTTGCAGTGCAGTAATTTTTAAATAAGGCGGCGTATTCGACTGCTTCAACGGCGCGATACTTGCGGATTTTTTTTATCCGACCTTTAAAATCATTGTTTTATTTAAGTTGAATTATACACTTGAACATTACATGAGTTAATATATTCTATCAACTCTCTAGTTACCCTTGCCCAAGGAGAGGCTATTGCATTTGAGTTTGTTTGTTTGTCTGTCTTGTTTGTTTGTCTGTCTTGTTTGTTTGTCCACACAGAACTTTCATGTTTTTCTCCACAACCGCTTCTCGGATTCAGATGAAATTTTCACCATCGGTGTGACTACTCATGTAGAATGTTTTAATCATAATTATGACATCATAGGTCACGTGGTGTGGCAGCCATGTTTGGAAAACTTTGAACCTCTGTTTCTCTGAAACCACATGAAGGAAAAAATTGAAACTTGGCACATAGCAAGTAATCCTCATGGGGAATGAGTGTGATTTTTTAATGACGTAATAAGTGCCCTCGTTATGACGTCATAATTGCATATGTAGAACGCTACATCCGATCAGTATGAAAAATTTTGAGGGTCATCTGGGATTAAATGGTCCACAGAAAATAAATTAATGACGTTATCGGTCACATGATTTGGCAGCCATATTGTTTATTTTTAAAAAACTTTAAAAATGTTCTTCTATCAGTGAATTCCTCAGTGAAACTTTACATGTATGACCGCCTGTCCATGAGGAACAAAGGGTTCACACATATGATGTCATTAGTCACATGGTTTGACAGCCACATTGGATTTACCCTAAGACCTATAAAAATCTTCTCCAGAATGGCTGGACAAATCGAGGGGAAACTCCACACAAGTGTTCCCCAAGCCATGGGTGTACAAGTGGCACATGGCAAGCACTCCTCATGGGGAATGAGTGTGGTATTTTTATGAGACGTCATAGGTGCTTGCCTTCGTTATGACTTCATAATTGCATATGTAGAACGCTACATCTGATCAGTATAAAAATATTTGAGGGTCATCTCGGGATAAATTGGCCCACAAGTTTTTTGATGACATCATTGGTCACGTGATTCGGCAGCCTTTTTTTAAATTTTTTTTAAACCTTCAAAAATCTCTGAAATGGCTGAAAATATTGAGGCGAAACTTTACACATATGACCGCCTATCCATGAGGAACAAAAGAGTCACACATATAACATCATAAGTCACATGGTTTTGTTGGCCATAGTGGATTTACCTGAAAACCGATAAAAATACACCACTCAAAAGAAGTCCTGACAAGGGTTTGCAATCTCTGCTCTTTTTCTTGTTAATTATGTAACACACCAGTACACAAACGCCACACAACACACCACACAAAAGCAGTCTTGGCGCAGGTCTGCAATCTCTGATTGCTCTTTTTCTTGTTATTAATGCAGAATGCACAATATTCATTTTTGAAAGTTAATTATGTGGATGGGGTGGATTTGGAAGCTAAGCTGACAGGTCACCGAAGGTGCCTAATACCCTTACACTGGCCCTGATATCCACCCCACCCTGATGTTACATACCGTACTCTGTAGTTAGGGCAGGAATTGGCAATTTGTTCAGGGTGCTGGAAACAACTCGCCAACTCTTCACAAAGGACACGTGGGATCTTTAACGTCCGCCAACTAATGCCAGCAGATGGGACCCCCAGTTTAACATCTATCTGAGGGACGTCACACTCACCCTGCCTGTGAAACACTGGGATGACAGTTTATTGCTCGGTCTGGCTGGATTCACACTCATGTTAAACAGCTTAGAGGCGAGTGTGTATACCTCTGGACCATCTGATCAGTCCCTAACTTTAATACATAGCTATTATATTTGTGATTCTTATGGAATGAAAGAATGGCTCTGTTGTTTTTTGCTTCACTGCGAACATTTTTTTGTTTGTATATATAGTGGTGGCTCTTGGATTTCAGGTACACACTGAATGGATCACTGGTATAAAAAAACATCCTGGAATCCTGGATCATCTTGGATCTTGGAAAACCCCCCCCCCCAAAAAAAAACCATCCTGGAAAAAACATCCTGGAATCCTGGATCATCCTGGATCTGGAAAAAAAACCCAAAAAAAAACCATCCTGGAAAAAACATCCTGGAATCCTGGATCATCCTGGATCCTGGAAAAAAAAACCATCCTGGAAAAAAAAAACATCCTGGAAAAAACATCCTGGAATCCTGGATCATCCTGGATCCTGGAAAAAAAAACAACAAAAAAAAAACATCCTGGAAAAAACATCCTGGATCACTGGAATCCTTTAAAACAGAAGAATACACCGGTACACCAATGTACAGGACGTATCAGACAAAAAAAAGACGCCAAAACACACTGCATGGGGTGCACCAGTTTTGGACACAGAGGATGCTTGGGGTGACAAACATGTTCCAGGAGGAAACTCCAAGGAGGTGAAATTGGGAGGGGGGATTTGGGTGGGGTTAATGAGGGTAGAAAAGATCATGTTTTGGAAATGGGACAACCCGAGATGGTGACGACAGTTACTTGAAGACCTGCAGGGAAGAATGAGATTGAAGAGGATGTGGAAGTTGATTCCACAGCCAGAAAAAAAAAAGAAAAAAACAAATGAGCAGGATTGGATTTCGGTCGTTTACCAAGAAGGGATTTTTGGCGGACTGTGTGAGCCGAGCAGAAACCTGGGGTGGGTGAGGGGTGAGGGGTGAGGGGTGAGGGGTGAGGGTGCAAGACCAGAAAGGAAGTGATAGAAGACGGAGAGACCTACGACCTGTTTGCGATGGTGAAGTGATAAACCCATAGACTCAGCTTCATCACGAGAGATTACAATAATGTTAAAGTCCTTGATTTTTCACCATCTTCTCCATTTATGCCACCTGGATCCTCGTGCCTGCAATGGGAGGTTAATTTGTCAAAGAAACAGAGATAAGGTTTAAATTTTCGGAAGACAGATGACCCTTTTAAAAAAAAACTTTTGACCTGTCTTTGTAGCGTGGTGTATATAGAGTGGTGTATATAGAGTGGCGTGGTGTCGAGTGTATATAGAGTGGTGTATAAGTGGCGTGTGTATATAGAGTGGTGTATCTAGAGTGGTGTATATAGAGTGGTGTGTGTATATAGAGTGGCGTATATAGAGTGGTGTATATAGAGTGGCAATATAATAGAGATGGCGTATATAGAGTGGCTGTATATAGGTGGTTAGTTATAGAGTGGCGTGGGTATATAGAGTGGTATATAAGTGGCGTGGTGGCGTGGTGTATATAGAGTGGTGTATATAGAGTCTGGTGGTGATATAGAGTCGTGGTGTATATAGAGCGTGGTGTATATAGAGGCGGTGGTATATAGAGTGTGTATATAGAGTGGTGTATATAGAGTGGTGTATATAGAGGCGTGTGATATAGTGTGTATATAGAGTGGTGTATATAAGGCGTGGTGAATAGAGCCTCGCGTCTTCGAAGACGCCAATTCTATGTTAAACGATGAAGTGAAAACGAACCTTTTTATGTTTATATAGATCGTAGTATATCTTATGGACTTGTTGTTTTTTTTTATAACTAGATAAACCCTGACAGGACGAGAGAAGAACCTTTATCTTAGGTCCATCAGGTACGTGGAAGAAAAAAAAAATTTTGATTCTGTAAATGTGAGAAACGGGCGCATTTAAGGATGTACTTCCGGTGTATCAACACGTGCCTGAGTGATTTGTTTTTTGGGGGAATGTTCGTTCCGCTGAGATAGTTGGTTGGACCACAGGGAGAGATCGGTTGTTTGTGGCTCCCCCACCCCCCCCCGTCAACCCCCTCCACCTCCATAACCTCTTGTGATTTCAGTGCCGAGGATCATGAAGCGAGACCTCACGACCAACGGTCCCACGATCCTCGGTCCTCGACTCCAAGAGGGCGGGCTCTGATGGAGGGACAGAGGGGGTCCAGGAGCAGGAGGGGATGCTGGGATCTGCGGGTTCAGGATCCTGGACGTTCAGAGCTTCTTGATGGAGGGGACGGGACGGACGCGGGACCAGGTACTCGATACGGGGGGGGGGGCAGTCTTGTAAATTTAAATTTATTTCCTCACAGCTGTTTGGCCACAGATTTCATTCCTTTTAATCGTCGAATCTGACTGAAACTTGTCGTGCTATTCCAGCAGCGGAGAGGTTTGCTCGTCATGAAGCCTTCCACAAAAATCAACAGGAAAAAGAGAAATCGGATTGCAGAACCTCGTCAGGACTTGTCTTGTGTGGTGTTTGTGTGTACCGGTGTGTGACGTCATTAATAAAGAGACGTAATTAGAACTGCTGCTGGTGATGACCGGGTACCAAGACGTCCAGCTTTGATTGGACACCTGACCCTGGCCCTGACCCTGACCCTGACCCTGGCCCTGGCCCTGACCCTGACCCATGACGTTTTTCGTTGTTATTCAATTGAATTCAGAATGGGATTAAATTCAAATGGAAGACTTGTATAAATAGGTACAAGTCCTGCAATTGGAGTAATCAGAAGGAACCCAAACGAGCAAACATGAAGTCATCAGGAGGAACCTGGATAGGATTCACAACCTGGATAGGATAGGATTCCAGGTGTAGCCAAGTGAGCCTTAAATAAAAAAAAAATCTAGGTTTAAAAAAAAACCATGCATCCTATCAAGTTGAAATTTAAAACATTTATTCCCCATCAATACTCGATCATAATTGTGAAGTTTCATTCTGATTGCTGAAGCGGTTCCAGAAAAAGTTTTTTTTGTTTTTTTGTTTTAAAAAAAAAAAGATTTTTGCTCCATCCAATATGACTGCCACATGGTGACCAATTATTAATTCATGAATAACCCTGGTATCCCCAAGGCTTGGGTGAACACTTGTGTGAAGTTTCCTCGATCTGTCCAGCTGTTTCTGGAGCAGATTTTTACAGCGCGGCGACATCGCGCTGATATTTAATTGGCTATTCTGCCCTGTGTCTTCTGTCACACTAATTGTTGGGTGTGTTGTGGGCGGAGATTGCCGGTGTATTGTGGGCGGAGATTGCCGGGTGATTGTGGGCGGAAATTGCCTGGTAATGTGGCCGGAGTTGCCGGGTGTATTGTGGCCGGAGATTGCCTGGTGAATTGTGGGCGAGATTGCCGGGTGATTGTGGGCGAGATTGCCGGTGAATTGTGGCGGAGATTGCCGGTGTATTGTGGGCGGAGATTCCGGGTGTATTGTGGGCGGAAATTGCCTGGTGAATTGTTGGCGGAGATTGCGGGTGAATTGTGGCGGAAATTGCCTGGTGATTGTGGCGGAGATTGCCGGGTGATTGTGGCGGAGATTGCGTGGTGAATTGTGGCGAGATTGCCGGGTGAATTGTGGGCGGAAATTGCCGGTGAATTGTGGGCGAGATTGCCGGGTGAATTGTGGGGAAATTGCCTGGTGAATTGTGGCCGAGATTGCCGGGTGTATTGTGGCCGGAGATTGCTGGTGAATTGTGGGGAGATTGCCGGTGAATTGTCGGGCGGAATTGTGAATTGGCCGGAGATTGCCGGGTGTATGTGGGCGGAGATTGCCGGGTGTATTGTGGGCGGAAATTGCCTGGTGAATTGTGGGCGGAGATTGCCGGGTGAATTGTGGCGGAAAATTGCCTGGTGAATTGTGGCCGAGATTGCGGGTGTATTGTGGGCGGAGATTGCCTGGTGATTGTGGCGGGAGATTGCCTGGTGAATTGTGGCGGAGATTGCCGGTGATTGTGGGCGGAGATTGCCGGGTGAATTGTGGGCGAGATTGCCGGGTGGATTGTGGGCGGAGATTGCGGGGTGAATTGGTGGCGGAGATTGCCGGGTGGAATTGTGGGCGGAGATTGCCGGGTGGATTGTGGCGGAGATTGCCGGGTGATTGTGGGCGGAGATTGCCTGGTGAATTGTGGGGAGATTGCTGGTGAATTGTGGGCGGAGATTGCCTGGTGAATTGTGGGCGAGATTGCCTGGTGATTGTGGCGGAGATTGCTGGGTGAATTGTGGGCGGAATTGCCTGGTGAATTGTGGCCGGAGATTGCCGGGTGTATTGTGGGCGGAGATTGCCGGGTGATTGTGGCGAAAATTGCCTGGTGAATTGGTGGGCGGAGATTGCGGGTGAATTGTGGGCGGAAATTGCCTGGTGAATTGTGGCCGGAGATTGCCGGGTGTATTGTGGGCGGAGATTGCCTGGTGAATTGTGGGCGGAGATTGCCTGGTGAATTGTGGCGGAGATTGCCGGGTGAATTGTGGGCGGAGATTGCGGTGGATTGTGGGCGGAGATTGCCTGTGGATTGTGGGCGGAGATTGCCGGTGGATTGTGGGCGGAGATTGCCTGGAATGTGGGCGAGATGATGTGATTGTGGGCGGAGATTGCCTGGTGAATTGTGGCGGAGATTGCTGGTGAATTGTGGGGGAGATTGCTGGGTGAATTGTGGGCGGAGATTGCCGGGTGGGGATTGTGGGCGGAGATTGCCGGTGTATTGTGGGCGGAGATTGCCTGGTGAATTGTTGGGCGGAGATTGCCTGGTGAATTGTGGCGGAGATTGCCTGGTGAATTGTGGGCGGAGATTTGCCTGGTGAATTTGGGCGGAGATTTGCCTGTGATTGTGGGCCGGAGATTGGCCCGGTGAATTGTGGGCGGAGATTGCCGGGTGAATTGTGGGCGGAAATTGCCTGGTGAATTTGGTGGCCGGAGATTGCCGGTGTATTGTGGGCGGAGATTGCTGGTGAATTGTGGGCGGAGATTGCCGGGTGAAATTGTGGGCGGAAATTGCCTGGTGAATTGTGGCCCGAGATTGCCGGTGTATTGTGGCGGAGATGCCTGGTGAATTGTGGGCGGAGATTGCCGGGTGAATTGTGGGCGGAGATTGCCGGGTGAATTGTGGGCGGAAATTGCCGGGTGAATTGTGGCGGAGATTGCCGGGTGTATTGTGGGCGGAAATTGCCTGGTGAATTGTGGGCGGAGATTGCCGGTAATTGTGGGCGGAGATTGCCTGGTGAATTGTGGCGGAGATTGCCGGGTGAATTGTGGGCGGAAATTGCCTGGTGAATTGTGGCCGGAGATTGCCGGGTGAATTGTGGGCGGAGATGCTGGGTGAAATTGTGGGCGGAGATTGCCCGGTGAATTGTGGGCGAAATTGCCTGGTGAATTGTGGGCGGAGATTGCCGGGTGAATTGTGGGCGGAAATTGCCTGGTGAATTGTGGCCGGAGATTGCCGGTGTGAATTGTGGCGGAGATTGCCTGGTGAATTTGTGGCGGAGATTGCCGGTGAATTGTGGGCGAATTGCCTGGTGAATTGTGCCGGAGATTGCCGGGTGAATTGTGGGCGGAGATTGCCGGTGTGAATTGTGGGCGGAGATTGCCTGTGAATTGTGGGCGAGGATTGCCGGGTGAATTGTGGCGGAGATTGCCGGTGAATTGTGGGCGGAGTTGCCGGTGGATGTGGGCGAGATTGCCGGTGAATTGTGGGCGGAGATTGCCGGTGATTGTGGGCGGAGATTGCCGGGTGGATTGTGGGCGGAGATTGCCGGGTGAATTGTGGGCGGAGATGCCGGGTGGATTGTGGGCGGAGATTGCCTGGTGAATTGGGGCGGAGATTGCCTGGTGAATTGTGGGCGGAGATTGCCTGGTGAATTGTGGGCGGAAATTGCCTGGTGAATTGTGGCCGGAGATTGGGGTGTATTGGTGGCGAGATTGCCTGGTGAATTGTGGGCGGGATTGCTGTAATTGTGGCGGAGATTGCTGGTGAATTGTGGGCGGAGATTGCCGGTGAATTGTGGGCCGGAGATTGCCGGTGGATTGTGGGCGGAGATTGCCGGGTGAATTGTGGGTGGAGATTGCCGGGTGGATTGTGGGCGGAGATTGCCGGGTGGATTGGTGGGGCGGAGATTGCCGGGTGAATTGTGGGCGGAGATTGCCGGGTGGATTGTGGGCGAGATTGCTGGTGAATTGTGGGCGAGATTGCCTGGTGAATGTGGGCGGAGATTGCCTGGTGAATTGTGGGCGGAGATTGCTGGGTGAATTGTGGGCGGAGATTGCCTGGTGAATTGTGGGCGGAGATTGCTGGGTGAATTGTGGGCGGAGATTGCCGGGTGGATTGTGGGTGGAGATTGCCTGGTGAATTGTGGGCGGAGATTGCTGGGTGAATTGTGGGCGGAGATTGCCGGGTGGATTGTGGTGGAGATTGCCTGGTGAATTGTGGGCGGAGATTGCTGGGTGAATTGTGGGCGAGATTTGCCGGGTGGATTGTGGGTGGAGATTGCCTGGTGATTGTGGGCGGAGATTGCTGGGTGAATTGTGGGCGGAGATTGCCGGGTGAATTGTGGGCGGAGATTGCCGGTGAATTGTGGGCGGAGATTGCCGGTGGATTGTGGGCGGATTGCTGGGTGAATGTGGGCGAATTGCCTGGTGAATTGTGGCGGAGATTGCTGGGTGAATTGTGGGCGGGTTAATGCGGAAGAGCGACGTTTTTTGTGCTGAATCGTTTTCTGTGTGACGCCGGAAGTTGATTTCTGAGCAGGAGTGATAATCTTCCAGTTCCGTTAGTTGTTGACGCGCAGCGTTGTAACTCTCGTTCTTCATTATTTTTCACCAGAAGTGTTTTTAAAAACGTTTGTGGAGGTGATTTCTTCCTCTTTTTTTGGTGACAGAAGTGGTTATTACAGCGCGCAAACATCGCGCTGTTATATAATTGGCTATTCTGTCCTGTGTCTTATGGCCGCATACGTCCCTTTGATCTGAGGGCTATAAATAGAAATTTGTCCAACGTCACACAACTCTTCCCATCATGCATGCTAATTCACAGTGTCTACATTTAAATTTTATAACTGCAAAATTGTTTTCATCATTCTTAACCTTTTACTGCCCCCAGCCGCGCGATATCGAAGTATTCGCTTCTTGGTTTTTTTGAAAATAGATTTTATGGTAAATCCAATACGGCTGCCAAACCATGTGACCTTTGACATCATATGTGTGAATCAAAATAATGTGCAAAACAATTACCGAAGATATAGACATAAACAGACATTTGAAGGACGTTGCCATAAAACAGACTAAAAAGAAAACCGCGGAGCTTTTCGTTGTGCTCTCTCCGGGTGAAATTCACGCAAAGTCAATGATGTAAGGAAGAAGAATGGTCTAATAGACTCACATCAACAGTGTCGATTCCGATTGGATGTTCTCTACTGATATGTCATCACCTCCCACCGGTCTAGGTGGGAGGAGCCTGTTCAGTGTTTAGCTCTCCAATTAGAGGTTGCAGAGTCTGAGGTAAGCCTGGTGTTGGCTTAGTGATTAGGGTGGCGGCTTGGGATCCTAGGGTCCTGAGTTCAAGCCCCGTTGTTCTGCTGAATTAATATACACCACGAGGTTGACTCAGCCTGTCATCCTTCCGATGTCGGCAAAATGAGTACCAGTGTACACACCAGGTAAAGGGGGACACTGCATCAGCGGCATTGCCACGTCCCAACCAATGATGCAACCAGCAGCCACAGGCTGCACTCGATAGAGAGAGTCTGAGGTGGGGCCACTAAGGCTGTTGCAGAATCCTATTCATCAACATCTGTGATCGTGAGACGAGTTTGTGTTCCTCTCCTTCTTTGTACACACAAGACAAACTCTTTTTTTTTGCTTATTTGTGTCCACTCGCTTTGCATATTCGTGCAAAAAATAACTAATTTTTCATACTGATCGGATGTAGAGCTCTATGTATGCAATTGACATCATAACGAAGGCACCTTTGACGTCATAAAAACGTCACTTATTCCCTTTGAGGAATACTTGCCATGTGCCAAGTTTCAATTTTTTCCATGGAGCAGTTTTGGAGATACAGAGGTCCAAAGTTTTTCTTTTTTTCCATAATGGCTGCCACTATGATGTCATAATTGTCAATAAAACATTCTACATGAGTAGTTACTCAGATGGTGAAAATTTCATCTCAATCCGACAAGCGGTTGTGGGGAAAAAAACACGAAAGTTCTGTACGAACAAATGGACCCAAATATAATTCCCTCTTTTCTGCCGAGGATAATAAATGAATAAATAAATATATAGGTCAGTTCTCCAAAGCTGCCACTTCTGGAAGCATTCGTTGTTCATTTGAGTGGCAGCTATAGCAATGTATTTGTGTTTTCCCTTATTATGTGTTTTGAGCACACACAATTGGATGTCTGTGTTGTTTTTATTGTGTGTAGAACTTCCATGATCCTATCCTCCCTGGGTCACCCCCACCCTCCTCCCTTCCATCAAAATTAATTGTTTTCGTCTCTTTCTTCAATTTGTTCTGCCATTGTGCGAATGACGATTCATTTTTGATTGTGTTTACAGTTACACACAACTACACAAGGAAATTATATGCAGGAGGAGGCCATTCAGCCCATCATGCCTGCACCACATCAACACCAGACCAATTTATATATACTGTGCCTATAGAAAGTTTACACCCCCTTTGAAAATTTTCACCTTTTGTTGCTTTATAGCCTGGAATTAAATTGCATCAAATCAAACTTTTTCCACCTTTATTTACACATCATAACCCACAACTTCCAAGTGAAAAAGAAGTTATACAAATTTCAGAAAATTAATTAAAAATACAAAACTAGAATACCATGTTTGGATAAGTGTCCACCCCCCTGAGTTAATACTTGGTGGAAGCACCTTTGACAGCAATTACAGCTGTGTGGCTGTTGGGATAGGTCTCTACCAACTTTACACACCTTGATTTGGCAATATTTGCCCATTCTTCTGTACAAAACTGTTCAAGCTCAGTCAAGTTGTGTGGGGAGTGTTGATTGATAGCAATCTTCAAGTCATGCCACAGATTTTCGATTGGATTTAGGTCGGGGCTCTGACTGGGCCACTCAAGGATATTTATCTTTTTGTTCCTTAGCCACTCCATTGCAGCTTTGGCTGTGAGCTTCGGGTCGTTTTCAAGCTGAAAGGTGAACTTCCGTCCCAATTTCAGATTTCTTGCAGAGGGCAGCAGGTTTTCCTCTCGGATTTTTCTGTATTTTGCTCCATGCATTTTGCCTTCTATCCTGACAAGTGGCCCAGTCCCTGCACTGATGAGAAACATCCCCATAACATGATGCCAGCACCATGCTTCACAGTAGGGGTGGTGTTCTTTGGGTGATGTTCTGTGTTGGGTTTGTGCCAAATGTAACATTTTGCATTTAGGTCAAAAAGTTTCATCTTGGTTTCGTCAGACCACAAAACATTTTGCCACATGGCTTCAGTATCTCAAGAGTGTTTTTTGCATTCCTCAAATGGGACTCAAAGTGGGCTTTTTTGAATAATGGCTTCCTTCTTACCAACCTACAATACAGGCCAGACTTGTGGAGTGTCTGGGATATCATTGTCACATGCACACAGTGACCAGTCTTTACCATAAAGGCATGTAGCTCTTTCAAAGTTGCCATTGGCCTCTTGGCGGCCTCTCTTATCAGTCTCCACCTTGCTTGGTCATCCAGTTTGGAGGGGCAGCCTGATCTTGGCAGGGTCTTGGTGACACCATATCCTTCCACTTCTTAATGATTGTCTTGACTGTGCTTAATGATTGTCCAAGGGTTAAATACTCTGAGCAAAACACTCACTACTTTACTACCATCTTAACTCTCATCTTCTTTACTGTCAGGCTGTGACCTCTGGTCCTATCAATGTCTTCTCTGCTGAATAATGCTTCTGCACTTATATTATCTAGACCTTTCATTATCTTAAACATCTCTATCATATCTCCTCGTAACCGCCTCCTTTCTAGTGAATAAAGCCCTGCCTCCTTTAGCCGCTCCTCAAAGCTGAGTCAAGCTAGTCCCGGAATTGATCTCGTAGCTCTACGCTGAACCCTCTCTGTGGTAGCTATGTCCTTCCTGAGTTGTGACCAAAACTGCACACAATATTCTCGATGTGGCCCTCACTAAATTCCTGTACAATGTTAACACCACCTCTTTTGATTTATAAATGATCCCCCTCCGAATACAACCTAAAACCTGATTTACTTTACCTATAGCTGCCTGGCACTGTGCTACCTGCTTACCTCCCATATCTATTACCACCCACAGATCGTTCTCCTGTGTGACACACTCCAAAATTACCCTTGCATCATGTAATCTCTATTTTCATTGTTCTTTCCCATCCCCAACACTTACACTTGCTCAGGTTAATTCCATCTGCCAATCTTTTACCCTATCAATACTTTCCTGAATGTGATCACCACCCCTCTGCTATCCACCTTACCTCTAACCTTTGTGTCATCTGCAAATTTGGGAATCGTTGATGTAAAAATGAATAGTAATGGTCTGAATACTGATCCCTGAGGTACCCCACTACTTGCATCTCCCAGCCAGACATCCTCACACTCACAGCCACTCTTGCTCCCTATGAGGAAGCCAGTTTGCAATCCAATTAGCAACCTGACTAGCCACACCACAAGCCCTCCACTTTGGCTAACAACCTCCGATGTGGTACCTTATCAAATGCCTTCTTAAAGTCTAGATATTCTATGTCCACTGCCTTTCCCTCATCCACCCAATCAGACACTGCTTTATAGAACTCTAAAAGATTTGTTTGACAGGAACTACCTTTGGTAAACCCATGCTGACTACCTTTAATTAGTTTGTATTTATTTAAATGGTTCCTCATCTGGTCCTTAATTAATGTCTCCAACACCTTCCCCACAACTGAAGTCAAACTAACAGGTCTATCGTTTCCCAATTCTTCTCTGGATCCTTTCTTAAATAATGGTGTTACATTTGCTCCTCTCCAATCCTCCGGTACCTGTCCTGACTCCAGTGAGCTATTGAAATATCCATTAACATCTCACTTACCTGCTCAGACACCTCCATCAATACTCTCAGGTGCATATTATCTGGACCCGGAGCCTCATCTTCTCTTAGATTACCTAGCTGTTCCTTTACTTCCTCCACTCCAACCTGGATCTTCTGTAAAAGCCCTTCCTCACCTCCTTAATTGTAATCTACTTCCTTAGATGGTGAGTCATTGTTACCTCCACCACCGAAGGTGGATGGAGGTTGAGTTTTCACCCCTGTCTGTATGTTTGTCTGTGAGCAGGATGTCTCAAATAGTCGTGGACTGATTCTGACAAAATCTGGTGGACAGGTTGGGTGTGTTACAAGGACGAACTGATTAGATTTTGGGAAGATCCAGATCCGAGAATTTTTTTTCTTAGTGATTTTTCACCATTGAGTGATCGGGCTAAAATGATATATGGCATGATATTTCAAAAAGTTGTGGACCGATTCGGATGAAACTTGATGGATGAGTTAGGTAGGTGACGAGAACAAGAGGATTTTATTTCGTTTCAGATCTGGATCCAGATCCGACCTCCCAGTAGGATACAAAAATGTAAATTGTTCATCGTAGCGGAGGTATGCACTCTACTGAGCGCCGTTCTAGTTCTTTGTAGATGTTATGTTAAGCTTTGTTCAAAACAGGTTTTGTTTCTCTGCAGATGCTATAGTGGTGGTGAAGGTGGAACCTGAACCGACAGGTGGTTTTCCCTCGCAAGGTATGAATCCATAATAACAATGTACAAGTTGAAGATAACGACGCTGGATGATCATGCGAGTGGTGCGATGGGTTGTGTTGAGTTTGGTTTAATTCTTTGCTGATGTTGTTTCAGATTTTAATTTGGAGGTGAAGGTGAAACCTGAACTTGTGGATAATAGTCCCTTACAAGGCAAGTGGAATGATTCATTTCCTATCTCTATCATGCCTTTGCCTTTTATATTTAACTCCAGTGTAAGTTATTGTCCATCCTATAGAATGACACAGTTTCAAAATTCAATTTTTTTTGGTAAAAATAGAGCACAGAGAGCTGAATTGACCGGATGTGAAAATATTTTAAAATGCCATGACGAGATATTGAAAACGGAACAAATGTCCTCGCTTCACTCGTGGTCGGAGCAGCTGCATTAATGGTGTTGAGGTGGACTGTGAGTCGACACGTGGTCAAATCTTCCACCCAGGCGGTCAATGATTTAGCAACAGAGTCCTTGGGACTGTGACGCCGTCTGCTGAGAAAGCCCAAAAGATCTTTCCTTCGGTTTCCGATGTACAGAATTCCAATGGGTCATGTTGCCTGCAGCAGGTTCATCCTTCTAAGCATCCTTCTAATCTTCTGCAACAGGATCATGATGCCTTGACGAACCTCTGCGTTTTTGAACCCTCCTATCGAGAGCTTTTTGCGGCACTTTTATAATGGCCGCAGTCTTACTCCTGCCAATAATTACTGCTTCCAAATATGAACCACTCACCAGGCCGACATGCCAGTGGTGGAAAAACAGCGTTTAATCAGGAGGGAATAATAGGGAGCACACGTATCAGTAATTCTCTCTGCAGTTATACACTCGGTGTACAAAACATTAGGAAGACCTACCTAATATTGAGTTGCACCCCCTTTTCCCCTCAGAACAGCCTCAATTAGTCAGGTCATGGACACTCTAAGGTGTCGAAAGCGTCCACAGGGATGTTGGCCCATGTTGACTCCAATGCTTCCCACAGTTGTGTCAAGTTGGCTGGTAGTGGATCTCTACCCTGAATGGCTCGTTTCATCTCATCCCACAGATGCTCAATTGGACTGAGATCTGGTGACTGGCAGGCCAATGCAGTCAGCTGAATTCGATCATTGTCATATAATATTCGTGAACCATTCCTGTGGCATGGGGCATTCATTGTCCTGCTGAAGAAATCCATTCACAGATGGATACACTGCCCATGAAGGGATGCACCTGACTTGGGTATCATGATGTGTCAGATATCCTGTGGCATTCAAACGTTGCTCCACTTTTATCAAGGGGCCAAATGTGTGCCGTGAAAACACACCCCCACACCATCACACCACCACCACCAGCCTGCACTGTTGACACACGGCATGATGGATGCATGTACTCATGTGGTTTTCTCCATACCCTAGTCCTCCCATCAGCGTGAAACAGCAGGAACCGGGATTCATCGGACCAGGCAATGTTTTTCCAATCCTCCAGTGTCCAGTGTTTTCATTCCTTATCCCACTGCAACTGCAAGTTCTTATTTTTTGCTGTAAGAAGTGTAACTCTGTGCAATCATTGGCTGCCATACCCCATTCATGTTAAGGCATGACGCGTTGTGCATTATGTGGGTTTCGGCACCAATGTCCTGAACTCTCAGTTGGCTAACTGTAACCCATCTGTTGCTCTGCACAATTCATGTCAACCTTCTTTGGCCATTTTCGACCACTGACCTGCTGTTGGCTAAATGTCCTTTGGGTGGTGGACCGTTCTTGATGCACATGGGAAACTGTTGAGCATGAAAAACCCAGCAGCGTTGCAGTTCTTGACACCCTTAAACCAGTGCGCCTGACACCTACTACCATACCCCGTTCAAAGGCACTTAAATCTTTTGTCTTGCCCATTCACTCTCTGAATGGCACAGGTACACAATCCATGTCGCAATCGTCCCAAGGCTTAAAAGTCCTTCTTTAACCTGTCTTCTCCCCTTCACCTACACTGATTGAAGTGTATTTAACAGGTGCAATCAATAAGGGATCATAGCTTTCACCAGGATTCACCTTATCAGTCTATTTCATGGAAAGAGCAGGTGTTCCTAGCGTTTTGTACACTGAGTGTATACATGTCCCCATGCGCCCATATCTTGACGGCTTAAAGCGATACCTTAACCACTTATACCACAAAGAGTAAGACAAAAAGATGGGTCACAAGGCGTAAAAAATCTTCCCCCATACGCGATGCTTGCGTGGGGTGTCTATGGTATGGCATTAGAGAGCGATATGTGTCAGGCTGTATGCTGTATCTGGGCCCCTAATTCCTTTTGAGGTACACTCACACTTGTGGCACACCGCTGGTTCTCTGTTGTACTACTCACTCGTGCTGTTCTTGTTGGACTCTCCATCAAAATGCTGCGTC